>OX393549.1:68823695-69336195 GCA_947650365.1 Chamaelirium japonicum | reverse complement strand
CCCATCTACAATTTTGGGTAAACAAATTAAGCAAATTAACTACAATGGTTTATGTTTTTAGGGTGGGTCTATGCTTATTTCAACTATATTTAAATAAGAAAATGCGCCAATGAAACTAGCCCTTCACTGGAATATATTCTTTGGTCTCAACCTCCCATTAAGCTAGCTATTGGAAAAGTTAGAGGAGTTGAAGATGATTTTGTCAAGATCAATAACATATATATGTATTGGCCGGGTTTTGTCATGTATATATACTAGTGCATGCCCGTTTATGTCGGCACTGCAGTGGGCCACCTTCGGCGGCAACACACATGTCAGGACTGCAACGGGCCGCCTTCGGTGTCAACACACATGAACGTCTTTGGCAGCAAAACAATTTCGACAACAACACCGGCATTCATAGGGACACCCATTTCCTCGTCCGTGTCGATTGGCACAAAGCGGGCACCTTCGTCGTGACCAACTCCCCCCTATAATCGATCAATCACAGTTGTCTCTGTTCGAACGGGTTCCTCGGGATTGACCCAATGGTTTGGGGCGGCTGATGCAAACAATGATTTCGGGATGAACGATCATGTTTAGTGCAGTCTAAATGGGCCGGGATTTTAGGGGTTTAATGCAGTTTAAATGGGTTGGGATTTGAAACGAAGTGGAGGGAGTTGGCTGACAGGGAAATATAGATCGTGCGTTGATTTTTGAATGAATGGCTAGATCTATTTTTGTCCAATCAGGTTTTTAGTTCTGTTTTGTCTAGTCAGCACAAAACCGACGTCCCTTGTTATATAGATAATGGGGTTTGATTCTCCAAGGGACATAAATCAACGAATAGCCAATCATGGAAGAATTAATATCAAGATGCATGGCGGGCAGCTTATAAACAATTGGAATTCGATGGTAAAAATCCAAATGGTGCATGCACGCTAGCTAGGTGTTAGGTAGCAGTAGGACTGTGGCATGCATATATCAGGATTCAGTAGGAGTTAATTAATTCGATCAATCGGTGTTTGTTAACTAATTTAATTCGTTATCAGGCCACTAATGAAGCAGAATATATAGAAAATTAAAAGAGTAGTTAGGAGTGGATTAAATATTAAGATAAAAGACAAACACAGACTTTGCTATTATCAGTTTACTCCCGAGACAAGAGGGAGAGGGGTGGGGGCACTGATCGCCGGCCCCGGCCAATCTGTTGTTTCTTCACAAGAATTAACTCAGTGTACGAAGGAATTAAGAATATTCGTCTTCTCCCCACATACAAGAGGAGAATGACAAACGGAATTAAGAGAGAGAGAGAGAGAGAGAGAGAGAGAGAGAGAGAGAGAGAGAGAGAGAGAGAGAGAGAGAGAGAGAGAGAGAGAGAGATTAGTTGCATGTGAAGGATAGAGAGATTAGTTGCATGTGAAGGATGCTCCCCATGGACTGGGTACAGTTGCAAGCTTATGTTGGGCTGTCTTTGGGTCCGGATTGCCCTAGTGGGCGCCAGCAAGAGCCTAGTGTTTGCAGGTGGCAGTATCACAATGTACGGGCCAAAATTAATTAAACCTTAATTTGTTCCTAATAGGACAGATATGAGATGATGTAAAGGATTACTTAATTACTACTTACAGATTGTTAAAGCTTCTCAAAAAAGAAAAGAGTAGGTAAGATGTTCCCAATCCTCTGAGCTTCAGAAGTGGCCAACAGATCTGCACTACAGTTTTTCATATATAGATGAAACACACACTATAGAGGTTGCTTCAATTTACTCACCTTTTGCATTGAGACCCATAGGTGAGACAAAAATCGTAACAAATCAAATATTTTGAGGTTGGACCATTGATGCTGCAATGAAGGCCCCCATCAACACGTACACCAGTCCACAATCACCTACAGAGTGAGGTTGAGTGCAATGAATGACAACCAAATTGTCAATGAGGAATGATCCAATAAGGCATCCCAGGCCGTACAGGTGGTGTGCCCTGATTCATCACAGCCGTCCGGCCGATGGCAGGCGACCCAATAAGGTGATCGAATGGCACTCGGTCCGAACTGATGGTTGTAGATTCATCAGTACGTGCTGCCACCTATCTTATGGTACGGGACACCTTATGGAATCTATTCTCATTGTTAATTTTTTTTTGAGAAATCACTCTCAGTGAATGAGGGCCGGGGGGTTCGGCCTAGACTCCTACCAGTGAATAAAGCTTATAGGTCACTAAATATTATCTTGTCCCAGCTAGGATCCGATCAAGGCATCGATCTCTGTATGGAGGATTTGTGTACGTACTCCATCGATCCATCTGCCCTAACGTTAAAGATCTATTGACTTACTCTAAAGTGCAAGCATGCATGTGCCTAAATTTCCATGATTGACCCGGCCAGCATGTGCTCATCCATTCTGCTACATTAATTCCCATGATTGGCCCATGTACGTACATGTGCCCAACCTTCATTAGCACGCACATCAATGACTCAGCATTCAGACCATACGATCGAATCTTGATCAACAGGCCAGGAAATCCCGCTCCTTGAGCGCCACATCTTCACCAGCTTCACAACAAGGCATGTGCACCAAGATCACAATTATTGATCATCTCCCCTTGGAGTAACAGAGGCGACAAGCGTACTTCGATCGTGGGAAAAATATATATATATTCGGCATTACAAGTTCCTCCATCGCTCCTTTTATTGCTCATAATCGTGGAAAAAATATATATATTCGGCATTTCGGCGTGAAGTTTTTCTTCGATCTATATTGGTGCATGGAGTTCTCATACGAATAGAACACGTACTAGAAAACAAGCTGCATGTGGGATAGCCAATGGTGAATAGAAAAGGTTACATGAACCCAACAACAGTACAGTCGGCTCCATGCATGAAACATAGAGAGAGATGGGGCATGTGGGTTGTTGTTCCATCCTTTCTTCATCTTTTTCTTGCACTAATTGACAGTTCAATGCATCATTGGACGGACATGAAACATGGAGTCCCCCCAGTTGAAGACACAAGTATATATTAATTGTTTCCTTATGAGGAGCTCAAGGCTTGTCTTTGCAAAAACAGCCCTACTGCTAGCTTCTAAAGGCTATCCCATGAGATTAATTCACAACAACCTCCATTATGGGGGTGATGTACATTACATAAATACAGTGATCTTTAGTATGAAATTTGAGCCCGAAAGTCACTCACAGAACTCGACAACCTGTTAGATTGTGGAATCTGGGCTGATGATCAACTAATTAGACCTGTCTGTGGATGGAGGATCAAAATTAGGTCAGACACTATGTGTTTGTCAAGGTGAATGTTCCGTTTCTCAGTTTCTTACCAAGAATGTGTTCTATGGAACAATGTACCAGAACAATATTTATTGAGAATAATGCTTGGAATGTGGACATAAACTGTTCCTGAACAGGTTTCTTGGCTCTGCAAAATTCTCCATCTAGAATATATTTTCTCTAGATAAATTTTTGTACCTTCGATATTTTCTCTATATAAAATTTTCCTCTAGAATATTTTCTCTCTATAGCATATATATTCTCTAGGATATTTTCTCTCTCTAGATATTTTCAATTAATCTCTACAATATTCTCTCACTAAAATATTTTCACTCTAGAGTAGTTTCTCTCTACCATATTCTCTCCAGGATATTTTATCTCTATAATATTTTCTTTATGTAGAATATTGTTCTTTGCAAAATTCTATCTAAAATATTCTCTTTATAGTATTTTCTTTATAAAATATTTTTCTCTTTACAAAACCAGTTTAGATGAACATGAACCGATTAGCCCAAACCATTTCGAATTTTGGCCGATCTGACCCCCAAAATCGCATTACGCCCCAAAATCGGGTTTTGATAAGGAATTAGTTCATATCATGTTTTATCGCATATTGAATGAAATAAATATAGTTATTAGTTATTTCATGATTAATATATGACAAGACTTAGATCTAAAACGAGCGATTCAAGCTTGAATCAGGTAAAACAGACCATAACTTTTACTTTTTTAAATAATATTTTAATATTTTTGCCCAATAAAGCTGAACCAGATGAACCCTAACCAGTCACATCAATTAGTTTTATGCCTGTCCGAATCTTAAGATGCACCCGAATTCTCAAACATTACAAATAACATGTCATATATGCTAAATTCAAAGATTCAATTTAAAATGGAGAATAAGAAAAATAAATAATTAAACTGAGAAACTAAGGGGGTGTTTGGCATGTGGAATAGTTGTTCTGCATAATCTTCATCCAAAAGAGGGTATTGTCGTCAATTGCTGCTTCTAATGCAATTTAATGGTTCAACATTCCGGTGAGCATATATAGAAACGCACGGAGTGATTTTATAGTTCCCAAGTCCTTCATTCCACCAGAACAAATACTATCTAGTAATTTTAAATTATGAAACTGTGAATAGAAACAGATTGTTTAAGAATGATGCCACACCAATTAAAATAACACAACTTTTCCATCAGCTAACACCACAAAGAACAAAATCACCCTCGTCAAAAGATTATGGATGTAACATTTGGAATGTGGACATAAACTGTGCTGGAGAAACGCAGAAATGTTCACTCTAAAAATTCTCTATCTAGAATATTTTCTCTCTAGACAAATTTCCCTATCTTCAATATTCTCTATATAGAAAATTTTCTCTATAACATCTTCCCTCTCTAGTAGTCTCTCTAGGATATTTTCTCTCTAGAATATCTTCATTCTCTAAAATATTCTCTTCAATATTCAGTCAAAGATATTTTATCTCTCTATAATATTTCTTTATCTACAATATTGTTCTTTGCAAAATCTCTCTAAATTATTTTCTCTCTCTACAATACTCTCCAGAATACTCTCTATCTAGAATATTTTCTCTCCTTACAATATTCTCTCTAGAAAATTTTCACGCTGTGGAATATGTTCTCTTTCTAGAATATTCTCTATCTATGACATTTTCTCTTCCAATATTGTCTCTAGAAAATACTCTAGAGAGAAAATTATAGAGATTGAAAATATTTTGGAGAGAGAAAATATCCTAAAGAGAGTTTCTAGAGAGAGAAAAATATTCTAGGGAGAGGAAATATTGAAGATAGTTGAAAATATTCTCTCTAGAGATATAATCTATAGAAAGTTTGTAAAGAGAATTTTCTAGAAAAAATTATAGAGAGAGAAATTAGTAGTGAGCGAAGTTCTAGAGAGAGAATATTATAGGCACAATGTCGTAGAGAGAATATTATAGAAAAAGTTATAAAAGAGAATATTGTAGAGAACTATTTTAAATATAAAATATTGGGAAAAGATAGGAACAAGTATCCATTTGAAGAAAAATTATTACTAGGAACATCTTTTTGATGTTCCTAAAATGTTGTTCTTTATAAGAACTCATGTAGTAGATTATGAAAGGAGTACGTTCAAGTGGGGCCAACTCTAGTTGAGATGATCCACTACATTATAGGGGGTACATGTATGTATCAAAGGGGTGACTTTAACACCCGTATATGTGTGGCCAAAATCTAAATTCACATAACTAGAATGGGTCCCACTATTGTTGAATCCTTATTCATGTATTAAATTATGAGAGAAGTCCAAGTGGGGCCCACTACAGTTAATAAGGTTGACTACACTATATGGAGTACATCTATGTGACAAATGGATGACTTTAACACTCACATTTGTATCGCCAAAATATAAAGAGTCCCATAACTAGGAGGGGTTCCGCTATTGTGGGATCCTTATTTATGTAGTAGATTACAAGAGGAGTCTAAGTATGGCCCACTCTAGTTGACAAATTTGAATATGTTATAGAGGGGTATAACTATGTGTCAAAAGGGAGACTAACACCTGCATAGGGATGGCAAAGGTGCGGTTTCGGTGCGATTTTGGGCAAAATCGAAACCGCACTGTAACACCAAACCACCACACCGAAATCGCACCGCACCACGACGGTTTACAATTATGTAAAACTGAAACCGCACCATGTGGTGCGGTGTTGTGCGGTGCATCATGATTTTTCATTAAAAAGGTCTAAATGATGCAGCTTTATAAGGTTTTGGTCAAAACAGAAACCATACTACTATACCGAAATCGAAAACCGAAATCGCACCATATCACGACGGTTTTATATTTTGGCAAGCCAAAACCACACCATATGGTGTGGTTTACCATAGTTTTTGGTTTTAAACCGCACCGCTATTATCCCTACACCCGTATATATGTGACCAAAATATAGAGTCTCATAGTTAGGAGGGGTCTCTATATTGTGGGATCTTTATTTATATAGTAGATTACAAAAGGAGTCCAAGTATGGCCCACTCCAATTGACACTATTAACTTCATTATATAAGTAAATCTATATGTCAAATGGGTGACTTTAATATCCGCTATCAGGTGTTAGCTGGATTTTGCACCCATAAAATCCTTATTCATGAAGTAGATTACAAGAAGAGTTCAAGTGGGGCTCACTCTAGTTGACAAGGTTGACTACAATATAGGGGGGGTATATCTATGTACCATAGGAGTCACTTTAACACCGACATCTTTATGGCCAAAATATAAAGATTCTCATAGCTAGGAGGGGTCCGACTATCGTGGGATCCTTATTCATGTAGTAGATTATAAGATAATCCAAGTAGGACCCACTACAATTAACAATGTGGACTATATTTTAAAGGGGTACATCTATATGTCAAAGGGGTGACTCCAACACCCGTATCTGTGTGGCCAAATATAAAGAGTCTCATAGTTAGGAGGGGTCCCACTATTATGGGATTCTAATTCATATAGTAGATTACAAGAGGAGATCAAGTGGGGCCCACTCCAATTGAAAAGGTCGACTAAATTATTAGGGGTACATCTATGTATCAAAGGGGTGACTTTAATACCCGCATCGGTGTGACCAAAATATAAAAATTCTCAAAGCTATGAGGGATCGTACTATTGTGAGATTCTTATTCATGTAGTAGATTAGAGAGGAGTCCAAGTGAGGCCCACTTCAGTTAACAAATATCGTCTACTTTATATAGGGGTACATTTATGTATCAAATGCGTGGCTTTAATACCCTCATCTGTGAGGCCAAAATATAAAAAAGTCTCGTTACTAGGAGGGGTTCCACTATTTTGGGATCCTTATTCATGTAGTAAATTACGAAAGAAATCTAAGTAGGGCCCACTCTAGATGATAAGGTCAACTTTATTATAGGGGATACTTCTATGTGTCAAATGGGTGACTTTAACACCCCCATCTATATGGCCAGAATATAAAAGCTCCTTAGCCATGGAGGGGTCCTACTATTGTCGACTCCTTGTTCTTATTGTAGATTATTAGAGAAGTCCAAGTGGGGCCAACTCTAGTTGACAGGATCGAAGCCATTATAGTTAGATATATCTATGGGTCAAGTGGGTGACTTTAATACTCGCATCTGTATGGTCAAAATATAAAAACTCTCATTACTAGGATAGGTTCCACTATTGTGAGATCCTTATTCATAAGTAGATTACGAGAAGAGTCCAAGTGAGGCTTACTCAAGTTGACAAAGTTGAATACACTATTGAGGGGTATATCTATATATCAAAGGAGTGACTTTAATACCAGCATCTATGTGGCCAAAAATTAAAGAGTCTCATAGGTAGGAGGGGTCCTACTATTGTGGGATCCTTATTCATGTAGTAGGTTACAAGAGGAGTCCAAGTGGGTCCTACTCAAATTGACAAGGTCGACTAACTTATAGGGGGTACATCTATGTGTCGAAGGGGTGACTTTAACCCTCACATCTGTATGGAAAAAATATTAAGAATCTCATAACTAGGAGCTGTCCTACTAGTATAGGATCCTTATTCATATAGTAAATTGCGAGAGGAGTTCAAGAAGGGCCCACAATTATTGACAAGGTCAACTACATTATAGGTGGATATATCTACGTGTTAAAGGGTAACTTTAATACCCAAATCTATGTGGCCAAAATATAAAGAGTCATATAGCTAAGCTAGGTGATACTATTTTGGGATCCTTATTGATGTAATAGATTACGAGAGGAGTCTAAGTTCTGTGTGGCCAAAATATAAAGATTTCCATAGCTAAGAGGGGTCCCACTATTGTAGGATCCTTATTCATGGAGTAGATTACGAGATGAGTCTAAGTGGGGCCCACTCTAGTTGACAAAGTTGACTACATTATAGGGGGTACATCTATGTATCAAAGAAGTGACATTAACACCCGTATTTGTGTGGCCAAATTATAAGAGTCGCGTAGCTAAGAGTAGTCCAACTATTATGGGATCTTTATTCATGTAGTAGATTATGAGAGAAGTCCAAGTGGGGCCCACTCTAGTTGACTAGGTCGACTACATTATAGGGGAGTACATTTACATGTCAAAGGGGTAACTTTGGCACCCATATTGTGTGGTCAAAATATAAAGAGTCTCATAGCTATGAGGGGTCCCACTATTGTGGGATCTTTATTCATATAGTAAATTATGCGAGGAATCCAAGTGGGGCCCAGTTCAGTTGACTAGGTCAACTATATTATTAGGGGGTATATCTATGTGTCAAATGAGTGACTTTAATATCAGCATCTGTGTGGCCAAAATATAAAGTGTCCCAAAGTTAGAAGGGGGGTTCCACTATTATGGGATCCTTATTCATGTTGCAGATTACAAAGGAGTCTAAGTGGGGCTCACTATGTGCCAAAATATAAAGAATCCTATTGCTAATAAGTGTCCTGCTATTATGGGATCCTTATTCATACAGTAAATTACGAGAGGAGTCCAAGTGGGGCCCACTCTAGTTGACTACATTATAGGGGGTGCATCTATGTGTCAAATGGGTGACTTTAACACCTGTATCTGTGTGACCAAAATATAAAGAATCTCATACCTAAGAGGGGCCCCGCTATTGTGGTGTAACGCCCCGGTATTTTACGGATTAAATCAACCCGTATAACACTAGGGTGTTAGAAGAAAAACTTGATATAAAATAAATCCCATCAAATATGGAATTAATTGAGCCTCTTTTATTCATAACCATGCATTGTAATATAAAGGCTTGATACATGGCTTGAAATATGAAAGCCTAAAACTTAAATGCGACATCAACTCTTCACATTTTTGCTCCCGCATCCTCATAGTACAGAGTGTAGAGCGGATCCTCGACTCCCTCCGGTTCATTCTCTATTCGCTCTACATCTTCTCCTTGTCCTGTAGAATCAATCTCTGTAGGGTTCATAACACCTGTAGGGGGGTGAGTCTAATTCACTGACTCACCTATTAAACCTAGTTCATTCATGGTAAGATAAATGTACTGAAGACAGCAGTTCACATGAATATGAATAATAATTTAATAGTCATTGATCATCCGATTCCCTTTTAGGCTCAAACCAAGGTAGGAATCACAATCATACCTGATCACTTTATGTCTGAAACAAGGCTAGTCCCACCCCTAGGTTTCTTTTTGGCCTCAGCCAGGGCTATTCCCATACCCAGGTTACTTTTTAGCCTCAGCCAAGACTAGACCCACACCTAGGATACTTTTTGGCCTCAGCCAGGGCTAGCCCCACACCTAAGATTATCTTTTAGGCCCACAAGCCAGGGACAGCCCCACACCCAGGATTTATCTTTTAGGCCCGTAAGCCAAGGACAGCCCCACATCCAATTGAAATGATCAACACATCTTAAAAATTAGCTAATCCATAACATACTATCATTATTTCAATGACATACACTTATCAAGGATCAACTAGGTTTAGTCCCCTACCTGAAGAGTCATAGAATCTTTCACCCGATGCAGATGCCTTAGTAAGCTCACGACCTGAAATATATTGTTCTCTTTTGTTAGTTTGTACATTCTATTTCCGAAGGATTTAACGGAAATCAATTCCGATGTTGGACGTCTTAGGTGTTTGAAATTTGTCATATAGGGGTATTTAGATTATTTTTAAAATAATAATTTGAATTTATATCCATGTTGTAGGATTTTTCATTCTCAAAACGTGGCCGCCACGGAATCAAGTTCCGAGTCAAATTGATGAATTTATAATCTAAATAGGATATAAGGGAAAAATTGTCTTTCTCTAGATCTTTAGTTTAGGGTTTTATAATATCGACGGTTCTGAATCATAACCACAATCATGTGGTCGCAGACGGAATTCAATTCCAAGTTCCAATGAAAAACTTATGACCATTTTACTAGGGGTAAAATGGTGAATTCAGTTTTTAATTATTGGTTTTGGCATATTATGATCTCAACAAGTGTATTTTGTCATTACGAATCCAAGGCCACTGACGGGGCTCAATTCAGAGTTCGTATGGATAAAATATGATCAATAAAGTCGATTCTAACGGAATTTAAATGGGTGGTCTGCCCTTAGTAAAAGGGTCAGGTTGCTCTCAGCAATATTGCTTCAGTTTGGCTAATGACAGAGTTGTTTTATCACAGTTGGTTACTGGGCTTATTGGGCTTCGGTCCACGGTATTTAATGGGCTTAATGGGCTTCGGCTCAAACTATTTTTAATGGGCTTAATGGCTTACTGGGCTTCAGCCCAGAGAGCTTAACGGTTTAATGGGCTTTGGCCTAGAGCATATAAAAGGGCTTAATGGGCTTCGGCCTAGATTCCTAGTGGGCTTTAGCCCAGGATTTTAAAAACTAACTTTGGCCTACCAAGTATAGGGGTGGCCGGCGGTGGGCGGCGGTGACCAGCGGTGGTACGGCGGTGACCGGCAGGCGGCGGCGACCGACGACGGCGGGTACGGTGGCGACTGGCAGCGGTGACCGACGGGTGGCGGTGACCGGCGGCGGCGGGTACGACGGTGACAGGCGACCGGCGGTCCGGCAAGCGGAAGGCGGCGGCTGCCGGCGGTTGGCTATAGGCTGAGGAGGTGGTGGGTAGAAAGGCTGGGCATGGGTTTCGAGATGGGGGGGGGGGGAGAGACTTGAGTGCAGAACCCTGGGGTCTAAGGGGGTTTTTATAGGTCTTTTTCAGGAATACCAAAGGTCTAAGGTCTTAACTGCAAAACGGCCCATTATTTTTCATTGTTTCAGTTGACCTTCACCTTCTGACCGTTTTCGTCCGATCAAAGTTTCACAGTTAGCTGTCTTTTGGTTTTCCCCCCCTACTATAAATATTTATTTTTCTGAAGTATAGCATAAAATGTTTTAAGGTTTTCTGGTTAGAGGGGAAAGAGATAAGACTTTGTTGATAGGTCCCTAATTCAAAACCCTACCTTGGCTATTTTTTCTTTAATTTTTTAAATGTTCTAAACGTGCTCAAAACGTAAAAGTTTGTATATGGTTTTTGATCGTTTCGAAGAGCTGGATGCAATGGAGCAGTATAATTTTTATTTTGAAATTTGTATCAAAAATTTCTTATTATATTAAATCATTAATATTTTTGGGATGTTCCATCCTCGACTCCTAATAAAAATTTCGTCCTCAAAATTTAAATTACGTACCTTAGGTGTCAAACAAGTGTAGATATTACTTTCGTATTTCTGACTCCACTTCCCAAGTGGTTTCTTGCTAATTATGATGTTACCATAGTACTTTTACCAATCATATAGTTTTGGTTCGCAGTATTTTATCTCTAGTGTCTAACACTTTCATAGGTACTTCTACATAAGATGTATTTGCTTGAATACTGAAGTTTTCATCATGGGAAGGATAAGGCTCATATGGATATATGAAAGACATAATGTACATTAGTTAAACGTAGGGGTAATGCTAAATAATATACGACTGGTCCAACTTTACCCAATATTTCATATGGTCCTATTTACCCTTGAGGTCAAAACGTTGTATACCCTTCTTAGGAGAGATCTTTTAGAAAGACAGAATCTCCTACCTCAAACTCAAGAGGTCTTTTTTGATTGTCTACTTAGCTCTTTTGTCTGCTCTGAGCTTTTAATAAGTTGGCCTGAATAATTTTTATTTTGTCTGTAGTTTCTTGAATCATTTCTGGTCCCATAATACTTTTCTCTCCCACTTCTATAAAAATAATACCGGGGCACCCCACATTGAAGTACTGGGTCTTATAAATCCAAGAGTTAATAACTCATCTAGTTGTTTCTTCAACTTCTTTAACGCTATAGGTGTCATTCTATAAGGAGCAATTGAAATAGGAGTTACTCTGGAAATCAATTCTATTGCAAAGTCTATTTCTCTTTTTGGTGGTAAACCTGGAAGGTTTTCGAAAAAAAAAAAAAAACTTGTGGAATTTTCTATATTACCAATGTGGAATTGAGTGATGGAAATTTTCACAATTTCTTCTAATACTTGAGCCGAGTAAAAGACTTTTGGTTTTGTCTTTCCGAACTTTCTTCCCCAGAATATTATTTCCTTTCCTTCAGGTGTTTATAGGGTAACATTCTTCCGATAACAATTCATCACCGTCCGATATTTGGATAACTAGTCCATTCCTAATAGAATATCGAATTTCTCTAATTTTAGTAGAATTAAATTGGCCACTAACTTCACATCTTCAATTCTTTGTATACAGTCTCTACCGACTCTATTTATTTTGGCCATATCACTAAGTATAGTGGTGATGGCAAGTACATACCCTAACGGTTCTGTCTTCAACTGTAAGTCTCTAGCCAAGTGAATTGATATGAATGAATGGTTCGAACCCGGATCTAAAATTACTCTAGCTAGACTTTCATAATGGTGCTTATGAAAATTCAAATTGTTCTTGTTATAACTCACTTATTTTTAATAGGAATAATATTCTAAAAGTGGATAGTTCATACCTTTAATGACGTCATTTGATTCTTTCTCAGTAGATATTGCAAAGGCTTTTCCAGGCTCCTTTTGATTTTGAGCGGTGCGAGCCACAGGTACTTGTGGAGCATTTCGCAAAGGAGGTCTGGTTGAAATGTTACCATTCAAGCGTGGACAGTATCGTTGAAAATGATCTCGCGATCCGCATGTGAAGCAAGTCTGAGGTCCCGTAGATATTAGAGGACCACCCATCCTTGCTGAAAACTCTTGTATCTTTGGTCTTTTATTTGACTCTATCGATGGTATACTCCTTTTCAATCTATTCTTTTCAAATATTTTTTGAGTTTCCTCCTATTCCCGTTCTGCTACTAAAGCAGTTTGTACTAGTTCTCCATATTTTCGGATACAGAGTACCGCTACTCTGGTTCGAATATGAGGATTCAAACCATATTCAAACCTTTTGGCCTTCAGTTCTTCAATGGCTATTAGATACTGGGCAAAACGTGATAGTTCAGTAAAACTTGGCTTCATACTGGGAAACACTAAGCTTCCCTTGGTAAAGTTCTAAGAATTCCGCAATCATTTTATCTCTGGCAGCATCTGAGAAATATTTTTCCAAAAAAACTTTGATAAACTCCTCCCAAGTGAAATTAGTTTGGGTCCTATTGACAGAATCCCACCAGTAATCTGCTTGTCCTTCTAACATATAAGTAGCTAAAGTGACTTTCTGTTCATCCGTTGCCTTCAAAGTCTCTAATACTTTTCCTATTTGCTTTAGCCATCTATCTGCAATCAGAGGATCCGGTTCTCCCGTAAACACAGGGGGTTTTAATTCCTTGAATTCTTTTAAGATAACTCCCATCCTTGAATTATCCTTAGAAGAATTCATCTTTTCTATCAGCTGATGTAGAGCTCCTAACACCTTGGTTAGGTCTTCATTTGGAGTAGAGTTTTCGAATGAATTCATGTTTTCTGAAAATATAATTGAACAAAACTCTTCAAATACATACGAAGGTAAAACACGTTTATTTATTATAGATAACTTTTCTTTTCATTCTACATATAGCTAACTACTATTTTGAAAAACATCAGGTGTTCGCAGCGGTTCTCATCGCCCACTTTTCCACCGATACATCGGTAACGTTTATAGAAAATAGTCTCATTTTTATTAGGGGTAATTGGTTTCTTCTCATTCTTTGACTTCATGATTTTCTTCTTAGGTTTCACCTTTACTCCCGATGAGCTACCTTCAATAATTTTTTACTTCATAACTCTATTAGACAAAGGGAATTTTTAATTCATAAGTTTAATTGAAACATATGTAACTAAATTGTGTGGCTATCTTATCGATGTCCTTCTTACTAATAAATTTTAATTCATAGGACCTATTACCTAGGCTCTAATACCAAATTGTAACGCCCCAATATTTTATGGATTAAATCAACCCGTATAACACTGGGGTGTTAGAAGAAAAACTTGATATAAAATAAATCCCATCAAATATGGAATTAATTGAGCCTTTTTTTATTCATAATCATGCATTATAATATAAAGGTTTGATACATGGCTTGAAATATGAAAGCCTAAAACTTAAATGCGACATCAACTCTTCACATTTTCGCTCCCGCATCCTCATAGTATGGAGTGTAGAGCGGATCCTCGACTCCCTCCGGTTCATTCTCTATTCGCTCTTCCTCTTCTCCTTGTCCTTTAGGATTAGTCTCTATAGGGTTCATAACACCTGTAGGGGGTGAGTCTAATCCACTGACTCACCTATTAAACCTAGTTCATTCATGGTAAGATAAATGTACTGAAGACAATAGTTCACATAAATTTGAATAGTAATTTAAAAGTCATTGATCATCCGATTCCCTTTTAGGCTCAAACCAGGGTAGGAATCACAATCATACCCGGGCACCTTTTGTCTGAAACAAGGCTAGTCTCATGCCTAGGTTTTTTTTGGACTCAGCCAAGGCTAACCCCACACCCAGGTTACTTTTGGCCTCAGCCAGGGCTAGACCCATACCCATGATACTTTTTGGCCTTAACCAGGGCTAGCCCCATACCCAGGATTATCTTTTAGACCCACAAGCCAGAGACAGCCCCACACCCAGGATTTATCTTTTAGGCCCGCAAGCCAGGGACAGCCCCACACCCAATTGAAATGATCAACACATCTTAAAAATTAGCTAATACATAACATACTACCATTATTTCAATGGCATACACTTCTCAAGGATTAACTAGGTTTAGTCCCCTACCTGAAGAGTTATAGAATCTTTCACCCGATGCAGATGCCTTAGTAAGCTCACAACCTGAAATATATTGTTCTCTTTTGTTAGTTTTTATATTCTATTTCCTAAGGATTTGACGAAAACCAATTCCGATGTTGGATGCCTTAGGTGTTTGAAATTTATCATATAGGGGTATTTAGGTTATTTTTAAAATAATAATTTGAATTTAAATCCATGTTGTAGGATTTTTCATTCTGAAGACGTGGCCACCGACGGAATCAAGTTCCGAGTCAAATTGATGAATTTATGATCTAAATAGGATATAAGGGTAAAATGGTCTTTCTTTAGGTATCTGGTTTAGGGTTTTATAATATCGGTGGTTCCGAATCGTAACCACAATCATGTGATCGCAGACGGAATTCGATTCCGAGTTCCAATGAAAAAGTTATGACCATTTTACCTTAGGGGTAAAATAGTAAATTTATTTTTTAATTGTCGGTTCTGGCATATTATGATCTCAACATGTGTATTTTGTCATTACGAGTCCAATGCCACTGACGGGGCTCAATTCGGAGTTCGTTCGGATAAAATATGATCAATAAAGCCGATTCTAATGGAATTTAAATGGGTGGTCTGCTCTTAGTAAAAGGGTCGGGTTGCTCTCAGTAATATTGCTTCAGTTTGGCTAATGGCAGAGTTGTTTTATCACAGTTGGTTACTGAGCTTATTGGGCTTCGGCCCACGGTGTTTAATGGGCTTAATGGGCTTCGGCCCAGACTATGTTTAATGGGCTTAATGGCTTACTGGGCTTCGGCCTAGAGCTTAATGGCTTAATGGGCTTCGGCCTAAAGCATATAAAAGGGCTTAATGGGATTCGGCCCAGATTCCTAGTGGGCTTTAGCCCAAGAATTTAAAAACTAACTTTGGCCTACCAGGTATAGGGGTGGCCGACGGTGACCGGCGGCGGGTACGACGGCGACCGGCGGCGGTGACCGGCGGGCAGCGACGATCGGCGACGGCGAGTACGGCGGCAGGTACGGCGGTGACCGGTGAGTGGCGACGACCGACGGCGGCGGTCAGTGGCAGGCGGCAGTCCGGCAGACGGCGGCGACCGGCGGCGGCGGGTACATCGGTAATCGGCGGGCGGCGACGGGTACAGCCGCGACCGGCGGCGGTGACCGGCGGGCGATGACGGGTACGGCGGTGATCCGCGAGTGGCAACGACCGGCGGCGGTCGGTGGCAGGCGACGGTTGGCGGCGGTCCGACAGGCAGAGGGCGGCGGCGGCCGGCGGCTGGCTATGGGCTGAGGAGGCGGTGGGTAGAAAGACTAGGCACGGGTTTCGAGACGGGGGGGGGGACTTGAGTGCAAAACCCTGGGGTCTAAGGGGGTTTTTATAGGCCTTTTTCAGGAATACCAAAGGTCTAAGATCTTAACTGCAAAACAACCCATTATTTTTTCATTATTTCAGTTGACCCTTCACCTTCTGACCGTTTTCGTCGGATCAAAGATCCACAGTTAGCTGTCTTTTGGTTTTCCCCCCCTACTATAAATATTTATTTTTCTGAAGTATAGCATAAAATGTTTTAAGATTTTCTGATTAGAGGGGAAAGAGATAAGACTTTGCTGATACGTCCTTAGTTCAAAATCTTACCTTGCTATTTTTTTTTAAATTTTTTAAATGCTCTAAACGTATTCAAAACGTAAAAGTTTGTATATGGTTTTTGATCGTTTCGACGAGCCGGATGCAATGACGCAGTCTGATTTTTATTTTGAAATTTATACTGAAAATTTTTTATTATATTAAATCATTAATATTTTTGGGATGTTACATGTGGGATCCTTATTCATGTAGTAGATTACGAGAGGAGTCCAAGTGCGGCCTACTCAAGTTGACTAGGTCGACTACCTTTTACGGGGGTACATCTCTGTGTCAAAGTGGTGACATTAACACCCGCATCTATAGGGCCAAAAGATAAAGAATCACATAGCTAGAAGAGATCACACCATTGTGGGATACTTACTCATGTAAGAGATTATGAGTGGATTCCAAGTAATACAAAGACTTCTCCCCACTTTTGTTAGCCTGCACATGGGGTTCACTCTAATTGATAAGACCGACTACATCATAGGGGGGTACATCTATCTATCAAATGAGTAACTTTTAACACCCACATATCTGTGGCCAAAAATATAAAGTGTTTCATAGCTAGAAGAGATCTCATTATTGTGGAATCCTTATTTATGTTGCCTATTAAGACAAGTCCAAGTGATACAAGGACTCCTCCCCTGTCATGCACCGAATTTTTCTCCGCGGTGGAAGATTCAAGGTGTGATTTTTTTTTAAAAGGGATTAAGTTTCATTATAGTTTATTTGCTCTCCCTTGCTCGGACCAACCCAATGCCTAAGAGCAAGCTCGAACCATTTCATGCCCGAGTAGAGAGTCCTTCCCTGGAAGGAACTAACTCATAGCCTGACAACACTGGAACACCCAAGAAACCGGTGTATGATTAGGTCCTCGCAAGGGGAATACGATATCCATCATTATACTTGAAAAAATGGTGAAGAAAAAGAGAGATTGATACTCTTCTAAAGAAGGGAGACAACTCACTTTCCTCATATAGAGTGCGGCACTCTCAGGATTTTGATGCTCGAGCCCTGAGGGAGAGCTTTCCTCACAACCACTCAGAGCCACAAGGGCTCCTCTCTCAGACAAAAGAGACTATTGAATTTAGATGTTATAAGATACCAGGTTCATAATACTAAACAACTTCTTTATTGAATATATCTATCTTACAACCGTTAACAAACGGCATTTTACAACCACTCAAAGCATATTACAAATGTCCACAAGAAAAACACGGAACAACAACAAACAAAGAACAATACCAAACGGTGTTTCAGAACAATGTAGTTCTACACGAATAGAAATTAACCCAGAAACATTCCATCAGAATGATACCAAATACCTCCTAAATTTCTATTCATTCCTCATCATTTAGAATATGACGTCAGAAACAAAGTTTGTTTTTTTGTTGAAGTTATATTAAGTTAGTGCATTATGATTAATAAGGATGCATATACTACAATTTTGTATAAAGTGAATGTGCAACTATATGCTTGATACATTATTATTATTATTATTATTATTATCTTTTTTCTTTTTTCTTTTTTCTTTTTTTTTTTTTGGAGGGGGGGGGGGGGAGTTGGGCAGTCTCTATAACATGTTGTTCCCGACTTGCAATATGACATGAAGCTCCATATTTCTCGGTAATGCTTAATGGGCAACCGGAAGGTAGATTTGTTTCTGAGAGGGGAGTCTGGCAAGGGTGTCCCCTATTGCCTTATCTTTTCTTTTGTGCTCAGAAATTTTGTCTCGAATGCTCATTACTAAGGAGCATCCAGGATATACCCATGGTGTTAAGGTAGGACGGAGTTATGTTTGCAGACACCCTCTTCATTTTTGGGTGTGCATCAGTTAAAGAATTGAGCAATTCTACTACAGTATGGGCTTTCGTCAGGGCAATTATACTCTTCTTCTTCTTCTTCGTGTTTTTTTTTTTTTTTTTTTTTTTTTTTTTTTTTTTTGACATCGGCGGGTGTCCCGAAACCTTTCGGGCAATGGCCCACTTCAGGCTCGGACTAATCCCTCCGGGAGTGAAGCCCGACCCACTCGGCAATTATACTCTTCAATAAGAAGTATTTAGGGGATCCACTGTTTATGGGTCAGATATATAGGTTGCATATTATTATTATTATTATTATTATTTTGAAATCGGCGGGTGTCCCGAAACCTTTCGGGCAATGACCCACTTCAGGCTCGGACTAATCCCTCCGGGAGTGAAGCCCGACCCACTCGGCAATTCCCACTTCACTCCTGGGTAAATCGAGGGGAGGAAGAGTTGAACCCACAACCTCATCACCAACGCATCAGTTGTTTCTTCTTTATAGATCGAAGGCGAAGCTAAAGGGATGGAAAGGTAAAGTTTTATCCCGTGCAGGGCGAACAACTCTTATTAAATCAGCGCTCTCCACCATTCCCAATTATTCTATGTCTACCCGAATTTTGCGCTGAGCAATCACAGATAAGATGAATTGCATTCAAAGATATTTTTGGTGGGGATTTTTGGGTGAGAAGAAACATTTATTTCCATGCTCGGCAAAGATTCATGAAACCAAAGGTGGGTTGGGAATCCAGGACATAGAGGTTGTAAATTTGGCTCTTATTATGAAATTGGGATGGAGGCTTCTTAGTAACCCTGAGGAGTTCTGGGTTTCAGCGTCGAGCAAAAGATACTAAAATCCAGTGTCGTTTTGGCAAGCCAAGAAACAATCTTATCACTCAAATGTGTGGAAGTGCATCCTCGATTGTCGGCTTAGAGGTGTTTGTTGGCTTGTGGTAGACAGCGACACAGTTGATGCTTTTAATGATCCATGGATTCCAAACATCTCGAGTTATCATCTACAAGTAATCAAGCCATTCATGACATCGATCTAAACGATGAAGGTTCATCTCCTGATCGACTTGGGTGGATCAAATCTCCAAATGGGTTATTTACGGTTAAGTCGGCTTATAATGACTTGTTCACATACAATATGAAGTTAACCAGGCACAACCTAGGGTGGTGGTGTAGTGGTTGTGAAGATGTTTTTACCCTAAAAAATAAAAAAAGGTACTTAGCCCCATAAGTGAGATCCTTTTTAGCTAAAAGGAAAGCCAACGAGATGCTGTTTTATCAAATCCCTCCTGAAAAGATATAATGACAGCTAGGGGTGTGCAGGATCCAAACCAAACCGACCAAATCGACCGAACCAAACCAAACGAATTTGATAGGTTTTGACACACTCAACGGATCGGATTGGATCAGGATTTTTCAAAACCGATATGATTGGATCGGTTATCGGATTTATCAATTAAAAACTGACCTAAACCGAACCGGACTCCGGTTTATAATTTACTAATTTAGTGGTAACTGTTGTGAACTTTTATTTAATTGTTAAAACTGTACTTTGTAGTTTTTAATATTTAATGGATATGAATATTCTGGACATAATGGTATTGTTGTTAATAACTTGGTATTTTGGTAAGTAATGTAGTATCATTTTATAATTTTTAAAATAATCATTTTAAAATTGAAACTATGTCCAAATAAAAAAAAAATAGTAAGTATATGGGCCAAAGCCCAAACCGACCATCCAATCCAATCCAAACCGACTTTAATTGGATTGGATTGGATTCCAGTCTCAATCGGTTTGGATCGGATTGCAAATTCTCAAAACCGACTTAAGTTGGATCGGTTTGGGTTTAGCCTAAATAAGTCGGTTTCGAACCGATGCACACCCCTAATGACAGCAAGTCTCTCCGTTGATTTTTCACCGCTTTAAATAACAAAACTGCCATTCCCAAAACCTAACCCTTTCTATACCCTTAATAGTGAACCCTAAACCTAACCCAACCCTAATTCTATACCCTAACAGTGAGCCCTAATCCTAAACCTAACCGAAATCATTGCAACAGATCAAAATCATTGTAGTAGTCCGAAATCGTTGTAGCAGTCCGAAATCACTATAGTTGACCAAAATACTACTAGCACACCAAAATCACTATTGCATTTTTTTTTTTTGAGAAACCTCGTTATTTAAAAATATTACTACAGTAAAAAAATTATTGCAGCAAAGAATAACAATTGCTACAATAATTTATGTCAAAAGATGTGGATTCATGTATAGACATGTAGGGGTCAAATGGGTATTTAAAATAAAGTTATTTAGGAGGGACTTTTCACCAACAGAAACATTGTCAGCCCTTTAGCTCAAGAGAAAGGCTATTCAGCCCAAAGGTTTGTCCCGATTTCGCCGGATTGATGTGGCAGTGTGCAACTGGTGGCTGAAACCCACTAACGATTTTAAAATCTTTAACAACACCAGTTGCACACTGCCACGTCAATCGGGCCGGTGAAATCGGAAAAACCTCCGGGCGGAATAGCATCTCTCTTAGCTCAAAGCTATCTCTTGTGAGAGGGACTTCAATTCTGGGAAGGCATAATGCTTGGGTGTATTCCGGGAACGGCGTTCTACAAATGGAATGGTGTAGTGTTGGGAGCTGATTTGCAATCATGGTGGCCTGTGGGTGGATGCAGGTGTCGCTGGAGGAGGAGAAGATCCTGGTGATAAAGAGCAGCGGGAAGCGCAAGCGGGAGGAAGGTTGCAAGTTCGTGCGGCTGGAGAGGAAGTCGCCCCCCAAGTTCTTGCGGAAATTCAGCCTCCCCAACGACTCCAACCCAGCCGCCATCACCGCCAAGTGCGAGCACGGCGTGCTGACCGTGGCAGTGGAGAAACTGCAACAGTCCAAGCCCAAGACGGTGGAGGTCGCGATCGCTTGAAGGGAGAGAGGGAGGGAGGGGTCGACAAGGGGTGTGTAATTAGCTCTCTGCTCTGGTTTAGCATTTTGATTGGCCAAAATGTACAGTCAGAAGCCCAACAATACACGGCTAGGTTCTTCTGGAACCCTAGTGGGTAGTGGGTGTTTTGTAATCTCAGTTGGACAAAACAGTTTGGCTGTTGGTAAGAACTTTTTGGTACCTCTATAAGGAAAGGGAAAAGGAGGGAGTTAAGATTTTGTCCATACTTTTTGGTGTCTTCAATAACATTTATTTGTTGGGAGGGAGTTGATCGAGGGCTTTAAGCCAGTCCGCGATGGTGGTGGCAAGCACTCTGGTATCGTTGAGGGATAGAGATTTGAGTCCCTGAGCAACCGCATCCACCGGGGTGTACTCATGTCCCACCGCCCATCTCAACTCCTGCCAATGTGTGTACAAAACAAACATATGTGGTGAGTTTCCATGAAATAATTTGTACAAAATTGGGCTTAATTAATTATAAGAGAGAAAATTCTTCTTCATATTTTCTTCATATGATTGTCTTCACGTTTTTTTTTAAGCAAAAAACAAGAAAACCAAAACATTTCAAATGCAATAGCCCCCCTGCCCCACCTCCGACAGACTGGCCCTCACGTGCAAGAGAGCAGTCTCCAGACATGAAAAACCAATAGGCACATGCAACATTAAAAACCGATTAGAGTAGAGAGTAAATACTAACCCTTCTTTATCCTATCACAACCGTTCTGTCTCAAAATAATCCTATAATCAAGCTTTAATCCATCAAGATGGCTCACAATTTGGCATCAACCCTACAAGTTTGATGTTGAAGACCCCACCAAGAGATGTGGCAAAGTAAACGTAAATGCCTCCCAAGGTTAGAAACGAGCCTTAGATAGCAAAGGTTTGATAAAAAAAAAATGCAATCATCTTTGTGGCCCAGATCGTACGGCAAAGAAACAATCAGTTCTGCAGAAAGCTAAGGTTTATTCTTTTCATAGGATAAACTATCATACACTAAAATTGGCAAAATAAAGCGAGAGTCCTTGAAAAATGATATTTGGTAATGAAGAATAACGTGCGAAATATCAATGGATCTGGAAAGAAAAATTTTGGTGAATAAAGCTACGAACAAATTGTGCATAATTTATAGCGTTCATCACTAAGAAAGTCTACGATAATATGATGAAAATAAAACCATACCTGTATACATGGGGTGAGATGATTTCCTGACAAAATGACCTTTTTCAAAGTCCCACCTATAGATTCGACACGAGGTTTCAAGATGTCTTCAACAATGTCAGTATCATCGATGGGATCGTTGTTGAATTTCACCTAAAAAATCCACACATATTTCAAGAATACCCACAGCAGTAGGGGACTGATGCAGTGTTGTCATTACAAAGCCCAAATGGGATCGAGGCCCTACCAACAAAGTATGAGGGACACTGTACGATTTCTTGAAAATTTCACGATTTTCAGCAGGTGCAGGCTGGAATTCTGATGTACCTTGGGTAACCTGAAAGCAGTTGCATAACTCTATCATGATATGAAGGGAAGTTGATAGCACTGCAGTATAAAAATTAGATCCTGCTTATGGACCTGACTCATGACTGAAGGTAGCTGATCAACAAATTTGGTTAGAGAAACAATAGTGTCCTCTTCATAATCTCCAACCAATGTTCCTGCAGTATCCAGTAGGGCCTTCCATGCATCTCCTAGGAGGAACTTGAAGTTAGGGCATTAGTATGCGTAAAAAGCAAGTTCTTATTCAAAATGCAGTAATTATGCGTAGCTTGGTTTGACGGCTCGTCCGAACCTGAACCGAATAGGGTTGGGATTTTACCGACCCGAACCCCCAAACCAGTATTATGCCCCACATCGGGTCTGATTCAGATTTGGTACATGTCAGTCATTCTATTAGTTTGAATAACTAATAGAAGTTAGTAGTTAAGCTATGATTCATATACCACACGGCTTGGATCTGACATGTCTGATTCATGCAGAATCATGCGAATCTCGCCCTAAGATCTGATTTTTAAATGTTTTTGGCTGAAACAGCCAAACCGACCGAACCCGAATCCGAATTCTCAAACCTTGATGCTTGTGAATAGTAAAAGGAATAGACTCAGATTATGTGAGCTGCATCTTCTATGCAGCATAGGTAAGTCATCTAATAAAGGGAAAGTTCAAATTGCAAAAAGATAACCATAACCAGCCAACAGGCTTATCAGCTTCAGAAGTTAAAATAAGTCGGTGTCTGATATGAAGCATTAAGTATATAAATATAGATTCAGAAGCGCCAAGCACCTGTAAAAAAAATTGTGCAATTTGTCTATATTGTCCCTAAAGCTGATAAAATGTTAATTACCAAGTTAAATTTTGTTTTGATAATGGTCTTAAAAAATTCTTTCTTGCTTAACCTTTCAATTAACTGTTATTGAATCATAACTTATTATCAAATAGTTTGGGAGTAAATTGAAACATATATGACCCGTTGGCATGGAGATGATTTGTCTCAAAGTAAAACTTAAAACGGTGGAATTATATAATTATGTTTATGGATTTTTTAATAGGGGACCCTAATGAATTTTAATTTTGCATATAAACCCTTGTATTTTTTAAAATTGCATGGGCACCATTCACTAGTCTTAAGTTTTGCATGTTCGGTGTCAAAGCTGGTAGCCTGCATGAGCGCGACGGTTATTTTTGCTATAGCCCCCTAACAAATACTGATTTATCATATAAACCAGAGTTAGTGGCCTATGTTGGTGTCCGGTGCGTCAACCACTCAACCTCCACGTGGTAGCCAGGCAGGGCACCAAACGGGTTGCCCAATACTGCCGTAGAAGGTAGGCGACGTGGTCGCTGAAGCCACTTAGCTCACCGTCCCCAGGCTCCATAATAAATCCAGTCCGTGGTACCTCCAAAATCACCAGGCCTGAGGACACCAAGTGACCCGCTGGTAGCTCCGGCCAGCGACACCTCCGTGACTTTTTCACAAGCTCGACGTCAAAGACTGGCCTGCAAGCAAAGCAAACCTTCGAGTACCTTGCTCCTGGAAGCCACAATAGCAAACTCGCCTGAGGTGACGTCCGCAGAGAGCTAGCCTGAGGTGACATCAGCAGGGAGCACACCTGAGTGACGTTAGCACGACATCAGCTGGAGCTCACCTGAGGTGATGTCACCATGACAGCTGGAGCTCACCTGAGGTGATGTCACCATGACGTCGACAGGGAGCTCATCGATCTTCGCCCGAGCTCACCTATCCCTCTGCCAAACCTCACTCATGGTGGACCCCACGACGTCGCCCGGGACTCAGCTGTCATTGTCAGAGCTCACCGATCCACCCCTGTCGATCCAAGAATCATATGGTGGACACCACGAGCCCCAAGCTCATCGTCCCACCTCGCGGGGAGTGTACCCATCTATCTTGACCCTAGAAACCATAGCAGGGAGCTCGCCTAAGATGACGTCAGTATGACATCAGCAGAGAGCTCGCCTAAGATGATGCCAGCAGAGAACACGTATGTCCTCGTTAAAGATCATCAATTCACCCCTACCACTGAACTTATGGTACCTCATGAACGACACCCCCAGAAACCACATCAAGGAGTTCACTTAAGGTGACGTCAGCATGAAGCTCACCTAAGGATGACGCCAGGAGGGAGCTCATCTATCCTCGTTAAAGCTTGTCGGTCCACCCCCTACCGAACCCTGAAGCTTATGATGGACACCTCGAGTCCCGAGCTTGTTGTCCCATCCTGCAGAGAGCGTGCCTGTCTATCTTGGCCAAGCCCATGGTGAGCGAGACCTCCGGGAACCACAACCTAGCTCGCCCAGGTAGAGCTCACATCCGATGCTCCTGAGGAGGGCAGCCCATGGCCAAAGCAGGTTGAGGTTCGCCGTGTAACGCAGACTGAGGCTCGAGCGACGCACCAGGTGGCCGCGTCAGATGGTGGACGACATGTCAAGCGTCCCCTGCACCCGCTTGACACCTATGCATCAATCTAGTTGCGACAAGTGGAAAGTAGGTGGAGGACCTGTCACCTCTACTGTGTGATGCTCCTGACACCTTAATAGTCTTCAGTTTGTTTGGAAGAGGTAATAGGCGTTTGGTCTAGCGGATGGCTGCCATCTGGCGGCCACGTGATCGAACACGTGTCGACGTCCGCTTTCTCCAGGCTCCTATAAAAATGCCCCTCGGAGGCCTGTCAAGGGGGTTGAAACCAATGAGTCTCGTACACACTAGCTCTCCCTCTCACATGCGACTCTCCTCTTACTGCTTCAGAGGCTGACTTAGGCATCGGAGGGACCGTGCTCACCGGCAACAAAGAAGACAACCCACACTCATAGCAGTAGCTCCCCTCTGGCCAATTTCCTCCCCTCGAAGGGTGATCGTCGAGCGGTCCCCCAAACATCCTGCATGAGCACAGTGGTGATTTTTGCATATAACCCCATAACAAATATTGATTTTTCATATAAACCCCAATCATTTTTAAAAATTTCTCGAACAAGCAAGGGTAAAATGTTCATAAAAGTAGCTCTGGGAGGATTTTAGGAAAAATAGAAATTTGTCAGGTCTGTCCATGTAATTATAGAAAAGAGAAGGGTTTATATGTAAAATAAATATTTGTCAAGGGCCTACATGCAAGAATCCCTTATTTTCACCATAGTTTGAAGATTTGGCCGAACCCAAACCGGGCTTCGGCTGATCCACACCGAAACACCCTCGGAACCGAAGTATGCTCGATTTGGGCTTGATCCAGCCGACTCGCGTTTGATTCGACCTAATCATAGTCAAATCAGCCGAATAGAGTCGTAGTCTGTCAAATCAGACAGAAACCAGCCAAATAATGTCCAATTGGACCAAAGTAGGCTAAAAAACTAGATTGCTCTTTTTTAATATTATGGTTGAACCCGAACTGAATTCTCAAGCATTGATATTTATTTGAGGGTTAAAACTGAGCATAACTGATCCTTGACAAAGAAGCATCAAACACAGTCATTAACTAAAAAACACATCACTAATATAAAGTGCTAAATAAGTCTATCAATGAAATTAAATCATCAGCTACTCAATAAAATGAATAAACAATGTCCATGCTCACAGGCTAGATAATGAAAAAGAATTGGGCTCCGATGTGTATCATCCATTAAACATGGGTAGAACAATAAACCCTCTTAGAAAGCACAAGAGCCTTTCCTACTAGAGAAAAAGGATCATCACCTTTCTCTAATAATAAAAAGGAGAGTGGTGAAATTAATCCCCTACACCCAAGGCATGACTTGGGATCCACAAATGTCAATACCGCTGCAAATGCAAGATAGGATAACCAAGAATATGGATCTATAATTCGTAAAATCCATACTCGTGATATTCAAAAATAACCAAAATTAAATTAATTTAGCATTCTTTGTACATGCAGTCTACAAGGTGCTATTTAGATGTTCCTTTTTATTTCCTAACAATAATAATCAGGATATTATAGAAAAAATAGAATGAAATATACAACATAAGGAAAAGGCTTCCTCGGTCCTCTTATCAGAAAAGGTAGAAAAAAAGCTATGTTTTCCACAAGGAAGCTGTATAAAACTAAGAATAGGATATCAAAAAATTGCAAAATTATTGTCAATCATGGGATAGATATGAAAAAATTTATGCTACTTGATCCCTTAATCCTTAACTCTTCTGATATTATATTATTTTACGAAAAGCGGGATCTTACGCTGTTACGCACAAGGAACATACGTATCCAAGAGCATGATAAGTTCTAGTAGAAACAATAAGCATGTCACGCTGGCACATACTTCCACAAGAAACAACGTCAGATAAAACTCAATACCTGAGACATTTCTAGCCATGGAGTACATGGGGGATGCTTCCATTATAGGCATTACTTGTCTAACCAAAGGACCTAACTGCAACAGAGCTTTCCAGGATGCTTAGCAATTAGAAACCAATGGTACAGAGAGACATATGAGAAATGACGATATTTCAATGTTCATGAATAAAATTAGATCTCGAAGAGGCCTTTAAGCTAGAAATGATGCTCTAGCAAAAACACATAGAGTGAACTTCAAACATCTCAAAATGTTCTTTATATATATATATATATATATATATATATATATATATATATATATAGAGAGAGAGAGAGAGAGAGAGAGGAATGCTTAGGTGCGGTCTGAGGTCCGTGCGGTCCGATGCACCACTCCATGCATCCGATGCATGCGGCGGGCTCATCGGACAGCTGCGGACAGATGATGTACTAACTCTGTGGCAAAGTAGCGTGTTTCTGGATCCCGACCCTATATATATATATATATTGTGGAACAATACAGACAGATGATGTACTAACATTTATGAAAAAACAGCACAGAACAATTAGTAAAATTTTGCCAATACTAAATAATGACAAGCATGCCAATTACCTTACTTATGGCATATTGTACTTCTACAAAAATGAAGTATAGCTCGTTGTATAAATTGTATAATAATTGCTCAACCATGCCTTAAAGAGTATTTGTGCTTGTACTCTCCAATTATTCAAAAACCACAAATGTTACATTTCGTCATGAAGTGTGGACTCCCAAGTGCACAACAGATTACATCAGATGATATAAGAACCAAAAGATGCCCATAGAACTACAGAACCTGAGTAGTCCTATATTCCCACTAACAGGCGAACAAAACTAAGAATTGTTAAATGGAAACCATTGGCGTGCGTTTCTACAGAGCTCTGTTCTTTCAATGTACTGTAGAATATGTTTCATTTGTTCTTTGAAGATTCGCACAATCGTACAAGAACTCTTGCTATTTCGAATATAAGGATCAATGAGCTTATCTACTATACCAAATACAAATGGCATCCATGCATAAATATGGTAATTTGAGTATTAAGATGATAGATCGCATGGTTCCTATATGTTCTCAGTAAGTTGGCTCTATATCATATATCCAACCAATTTCAGTGTATTTATCATAAACATGTCACTAGAGGAAGCTTAAGTAGGTGCATAGATACTGAATAAAAAGTTGTAAAACTGATGGGTGAGACAACATTAACCAGACACGTGAAGTGAGGTCATGTGTCAAGGTCACTACGAGGATTTGGCACAACTTTGAATAAAGCTGACAAGTCAATGCAAATTACGCGTACATGTACATATGATGAAGACCTGATCAGCACCTTCAGTTCGTATCCGTTTGGGACTTGTTAGACGTTATTTCAGTTTTTGGCCGTTTTTCCCTGTTTTTGGCCTTATGTCAGCATTTAGTTTTATTTCTGTTCTTGCCCAGTTCATGGGGGATGTCCATGATCTCATCCGAGGGCTTTTCGGATTGAATCCGGGTCTTCTCGGGTGAGTTTCAGCATGATATTAATAAAATTATGGGTGTGTGTGTTTGCGGGGCACCGACGGACGAGATTAGATCTCGAAACCGACGGTTAGATGGCGAAATAACTTAAATTTGATGATGTGGCATCAATTGGGCTTCAATTAGGGCTATGTGGGCTTCAATTAGGGCTTTTTCGTCCCTTGCCCGTGCGGAAACCGAGCCAATCCGCCCCCTCTTCCGTCCCCTAACTTCTCTCTCTCTTTTCCCCTTATTTCTCTCTCTTTTCCTTTCCTTTTTTGGCCCATTGCATCCCCACCATTCCCCCTTGATTTCCCTTTGATCTTGGCCATCCAAAAAGAAACCCTAGTTCTACAAAAAGGGGAAGATTGAAGGAGATTAGAGATTTTTGATAGTTGCTGAATTTCGTGCCTCTTCGTGAGTGCTTCCGGGCGAGACTCGAGTCCCCGATCCTCGCCGATTCCACGACTTCGCCTCGTGAAGGCTTTGGGCTTCGTTTTCCGAAGGTTCCGGCTTCTCCCGACGTCCGGCCTTGCTCCGTGTGCAGGATCATCGGCGCATCCTTGCAATTGACCCACGGCGGGAAACCCCAGGCAGTATCTATCCTTTTCCTTTATTCTCCCATCGCATCCGCTTAGTTTTCATTCGATTTCCATTGCCTCCGCTCCGCATCGCAGCCATAACCGGTCTTTTCATTGATAGTTGAAGCCTAATAACGTGCCTAATCATCTGATTTGATATATTTAGTCTGTCGGTTACCTCTGCAAGCATCCATAGCCCTTTTCTTTTTATAAAATCTGATGCATACCTGCTTGCAATTTTAATATCTTCTGCTGTGATTGAATTTTATATATGCTGAAATCTGTTTTTGTGGTGATAGTGCATCTTTATTGTTAAGTCTGAAACCCGTTTCATGTTGATTGCATAGACTTTCTATTACTACGTGAGATAACTGTGTATGCTGTCCTTTTTAGGCTTATTGCGCTATATTGATAACTAAACCTTAGTCATTGACCAAAGAAAACCCTAAAAGGGTTCAGGATTGTAGTGTGCCTTATTGGTGCCTGCATCAAGTTGGTATCAGAGCTCGAAAGAACCTGTTCGGGTTTCTTTTGAGTGCTGAATTTCAGCAAACCCTAATCTTTTCTTTGCTGATTTTGCATAGGTCATCGTCTTGCGTGCTTGATTTGCATTTAGTGTTAGATTTACGTCTAGCGTTAGGATTGCATCGTGTATCTGACGCCATGTCCTGTCGTCGCGTCCGATCCCATCCTTATTCGCTTGACCCACTAGATACCCACACCTATAAACAATTTGTCAGGCTATATAAATCTCTTGAGCCATGTCCTACCCTTTTCCCGAGATCTTCGATGGAACGTAGATACTCCTCTTCGATTCGAGATCAAGCCCATGACCTGGATCTATCTTCTAAACCTTTTGTTCAATGGGTTTTACGGAGTCCTTCAGTGCCAACCTTGAAAATCAGATATATCGAAACCCAGCTCTTACTTGATGATATTGAGGATGAGTTGGCATGGAGGGAGAAGCAGAACCAGAGGCTTGCCCGATACAGCAGGCCACCACCTCCAGCAGAGCCTCCACCTCCTGTGGAGTACCCGGTTCCACCAGTGGCCCCACTTGAGAAGCATCCGCCTCCTGTGGAGCTTCCTCGGCCAATGCCTACGGAGGAGCCACCTCTTCCGTCAGCGACTACAGAGGAGTTCCTTCCGCCTTCTCCAGTGCCTACAGCGGTGCCACCTCCTCCTTCAGTGGCTTCAGAGGAGCTCTTTCCACCTTCAGCAGTGCCTACAGAGGAGCCACTTCCTCCGGTAGTGACTACGGAGAGGCTTCTCCTACCTTTCACAGAGCTTACAGAGGAGACACCTCCACTTGCAGTTCTTCCTACAGCAGAGACACCCATGGAGCCTCCGTCTTCCGTGGAGCTTCCACCACAGCTACAGTCAGAGCCAGTTGAGGAGTTTCAGACAGCTGAGCCACTTACGCGCTTTGACTTTGTCGGGACTGACCGACCACCTACCGCTCGTGTGCTTCTGTTTACGTACTTCAGTAGCTTCTGGCCCTCGCTCGACGCCAGCAATCTCTTCGCGAGGGGCCCAGAGGTTGTTGACTGCTCGAGACATCACTTGTTGGGAATTCATCATCAGATCCAGGCCCAGCGACGTTCCCACGGTGGTGGTCTCCCTCCTACTACCGGCGATGTCTTTCGGCGTAAACTCGAGGACGAGTTTTTCGCAGCGGAAGCGATTGATGAAGACCTGATCAGCACCTTCAGTTCGTATCCGTTTGGGACTTGTTAGACGTTATTTCAGTTTTTGGCCGTTTTTCCCTGTTTTTGGCCTTATGTCAGCATTTAGTTTTATTTCTGTTCTTGCCCAGTTCATGGGGGATGTCCATGATCTCATCCGAGGGCTTTTCGGATTGAATCCGGGTCTTCTCGGGTGAGTTTCAGCATGATATTAATAAAATTATGGGTGTGTGTGTTTGCGGGGCACCGACGGACGAGATTAGATCTCGAAACCGACGGTTAGATGGCGAAATAACTTAAATTTGATGATGTGGCATCAATTGGGCTTCAATTAGGGCTATGTGGGCTTCAATTAGGGCTTTTTCGTCCCTTGCCCGTGCGGAAACCGAGCCAATCCGCCCCCTCTTCCGTCCCCTAACTTCTCTCTCTCTTTTCCCCTTATTTCTCTCTCTTTTCCTTTCCTTTTTTGGCCCATTGCATCCCCACCATTCCCCCTTGATTTCCCTTTGATCTTGGCCATCCAAAAAGAAACCCTAGTTCTACAAAAAGGGGAAGATTGAAGGAGATTGGAGATTTTTGATAGTTGCTGAATTTCGTGCCTCTTCGTGAGTGCTTCCGGGCGAGACTCGAGTCCCCGATCCTCGCCGATTCCACGACTTCGCCTCGTGAAGGCTTTGGGCTTCGTTTTCCGAAGGTTCCGGCTTCTCCCGACGTCCGGCCTTGCTCCGTGTGCAGGATCATCGGCGCATCCTTGCAATCGACCCACGGCGGGAAACCCCAGGCAGTATCTATCCTTTTCCTTTATTCTCCCATCGCATCCGCTTAGTTTTCATTCGATTTCCATTGCCTCCGCTCCGCATCGCAGCCATAACCGGTCTTTTCATTGATAGTTGAAGCCTAATAACGTGCCTAATCATCTGATTTGATATATTTAGTCTGTCGGTTACCTCTGCAAGCATCCATAGCCCTTTTCTTTTTATAAAATCTGATGCATACCTGCTTGCAATTTTAATATCTTCTGCTGTGATTGAATTTTATATATGCTGAAATCTGTTTTTGTGGTGATAGTGCATCTTTATTGTTAAGTCTGAAACCCGTTTCATGTTGATTGCATAGACTTTCTATTACTACGTGAGATAACTGTGTTTGCTGTCCTTTTTAGGCTTATTGCGCTATATTGATAACTAAACCCTAGTCATTGACCAAAGAAAACCCTAAAAGGGTTCAGGATTGTAGTGTGCCTTATTGGTGCCTGCATCAACATATGAACATGTATAGCGAATGCATAACCTACTAGATTGCCTGTCATATGTTGAACAAGAATCTTTAAAAAGGTCATACGTTAGAATCTTTTTCTATGATAGTGTACATTGTGTATACTGTATAAGCATCATTGCACTTCTCTCTAGGGCTCACATGTATCCCATGCCTTAATAAATCACATGCATTGCATTTCTCCTCTCACCTACTCTTACCAACCAACCTACCATGGTATAAGAGATAGGTGCCTGAAGGATTTGGACTTAACAAGCATCTTTGCATTCTTCTTCCTTCTCCCACTTTCTACTTCCTTTACTTATTTAACACTTAATGCGTCCTACAATATTGGCTCGGACCGGATCCAAAGTACACCCGACATCAACATTTTGCTTTTCGCTTCCTAACTTTTTGGAACAAACCAGCACCTCTGCCACGGGTTCCATTCGCCATATCTCTGGGATCCCCAAACTCAAATCTATTGAGGGTAGGCCTGTCAACGGGTCGGATTCGGACCGGATCAGGGCATATCCGGATCCGATCCGTTTATATATCCAATCGATCCGGATCCCGATCCGATCCGATATCCAACAAATACTATAATATATGATCCGAATCCGAATCTGCCGGATTATCCGAATCCATAGTCATAAGTCCCATAACATTTTTTTAGAAAAAAAAAAATTAACAATGATGAGTCTAACAAGCTATAGACCAATCTAACCCTTTTTTCTTATGTGTGCATTCGCTCGACGAGTTGATGTCTCAAATTGTTTTACTATGGGGACCTGAGGTTGGTGTGTGTGTGTGTGTGTATATATATATATATATATATATATATATATATATATATATATATATATATATATATATATATATTGTAACATCCGCTCCAGACACAAGATATTGTCCACGTTACCCGTGCCCGCACAAGAACTTCCCAGAGGGGTCACCCATCCAAGTACTACACTCGTCCGAGCACGCTTAACTACAGAGTTCTTTCGAAATACATAGCGGTGAACGGTATTAAAACACCTCTTGGCAGGAAAGGTGGCAAGCCCCCAAACACAAGATATTGTTCTTTATTGGTCTATTGGGTTTCGAACCCTCAACCTTGAGGATTTGCACTAGCATGGTTACCATCGAACCACCTAGAACGCGTCTTTTGTGTTTGGGAGGGAAAATTATATAAGTAGCTAAGGATTTCCTTCTCTCCAGGTGATATGGGATCAAGGTTCGAAATTTCCATTTCGGTCAATATTTCGACCTCCTGGAAAATGGAAATATTTCGTGGAAATATTTCGACAGTGTGGAAATATTGTGATTTGATGGAAATGGTGGAAATATTGATTTTTTATTGGAATTTTTGAATGAAACTCTGGATAGTCATAAACTAAGTATAGATACACGTTTTAGAACACTCAGATAATATTTATACCCTATCTACGGATGTAGAGCATCACAAAGCATGTATTTAGCATTTAAGTCTGTGAGTCTTGTGCAGTCTTGTTTGGTCCTGTTTTGATCTATGTTTTTAAAATGCTTTTTAATCTTTTTTGTGGAGAAAAATATTTCCAAAATAAAGATTAGTTGATTGTTAAATTAATGTTTCAAACGATTTTGAAAATGAACTTAAAACAAAAAAGTTGTGCAAGTTTGAAATCGTGCAAAAATTATGCTGAAATGCAAAACACTGTTTTTTTACTAAGTCTGAAAAAATGAGTTTTTATAAAGAAAAGTTTTTATACATTCAAAATTTTCTTTGACGGACCATGGTTTTCTAGATGTACTTGTAGTTCTACATCTTGTGGAATTTTTTGAGCTAAAAATGAGTTGATTTAACCACTTTTCTCAACATACAAATTTTATGAAAAACCGAAAAAACTGTTTTCTCCTACTAAAACTGAAAACCTACTTTTTGATTCACTTGGTTTTTGATTTTTTTGATATTTTTATTGAAATCAAATGGGGGGGTATTTGCTTATTTACATATAATTACTTAAAGTAAATGGAGAAAATAAAAATTAAGACGACATTTACTTAAATGTTATTATATGTAGATAAGCTGCTGAAACCGAAACCCCCAGTCCCCTTTCATATTCAGTCAGTCCCAACATTTCGGTGTTAAAATCCCGAAATTTCCCGAAATGTCTCGAAATTTAACGAAATGTCCCGAAATATCCACGAAATATCGCGATATTTCGTGCCAACAAATATATCGCACGAAATATCGCGATATTATCGTGATTCCTATTTCGTTCGATATCACAATACGAATTTCGTGCCGAGGTTTGAGAAAACCGAAATATTTCGCGATATTTCGCGAAATATGTCGAGATTTTGTACCTTGTATGGGATTAATTCGGTGGCCTTAGACACCTCACCTCATCCATCTTGACATCACAGCCTCAGGAGTCTTGGCTCTTACCTCTTGGCTATTGGACCTTGGTCGTCACAATCCACCCCCCTTAAGGACTACATATCAACGTGTAGGGTTTGACACCCCCCCCCATACGAGGAAAACCGGCGTTGATACCATTTTGTAACGTCCACCCCAAACACACAAGATATTGTCCACTTTACCAATGCTCGCACGAGAACTTCCCAGGGGGGGTCACCAATCCTAGTACTACTCTCGCCCGAGCACGCTTAACTACGGAGTTCTTTCAAAATTCGTAATGGCACACGGTTTTAAAATGTGTCTTGGTAGGAAAGGTGGCGAGCCCTCAAACACAAGATATTGTCATGTATTGATCTATTGGGTTTCGAACCCTCAACCTCAAGGTTTTGCACTAGCGTGGTTACTATCGAACCACCGAGAGCGCATCTTTCATATTTGGGAAAGGAAATTATATAAGTAGCTCAGAATCTTCTTCTCTCCAAACGATGTGGGACTAACTCGGTCGCCTTAGACACCTCACCTCACCACATTCATCTTGGCATCACAGTCTCAGGAGTCTTGGCTATTGGATCTTGTTCGTCATATATATATATATATATATATATATATATATATATATATATATATATATATATATATATATATATATATATATATATATATATAGGGGAGGGATACTCTCACTAATAGGTCTTACAAATAGGTATTACTAATGATCCCAGCCATCCGTTTGAATCGGATGGATGGCTGGGATTAAATTGAGAGAGATCTCTCTCTTTCTCTCTCACCGTACAGCAAACCAAACCCCCACCCCCCCCGACCCCGATCCCGACCTGACCCCTCCGGCTCCGGCTGCCCTCCGACCAAGACCCCGGCAGCTCAGACCCCCTCCCCTCCGGCGCAGCACCCCGGCAGCCCCGACCCCCTCCCGTCCGGCGCAGCACCCCGGCAGCCCCGACCCCCTCCCCTCCGGCGCAGCACTCCGGCGCAGCCCCGATCTGGATCACCCCGGCGCAGCCCCGACCTGGATCACCTCCGGCGCAGCCTCGACCGCCTTTCCCCTACGGCTCCGGCGACGATCGCCGGAGGGGAAGGGGGCTGCCGAAATCTGGAGGCCGGAGGGTCGGGGGCTACCGGATCTGGGTCGGTCGGCGCCGGAGCATCGGGGAGGGTGATCGGCGCCGGAGTCGGAGCCGGAGTCGGAGCTGGAGAGGTCGGGGTCTTGGTCGGAGGGCAGCCGGAGCCGGAGGGGTCAGGTCGGGATCGGGGTCGGGGGGGGTGGGGGTTTGGTTTGCTGTACGGTGAGAGAGAAAGAGAGAGATCTCTCTCAATTTAATCCCAGCCATCCATCCGATTCAAACGGATGGCTGGGATCATTAGTAATACCTATTTGTAAGACCTATTAGTGAGAGTATCCCTCCCCATATATATATATATATATATATATATATATATATATATATATATATATATATATATATAGAGAGAGAGAGAGAGAGAGAATACGGGGTATGAGCTGACAGCCCATTTGCTCAAATGGGCTGTCACCGGTAGCCATCCGATCGCTAAGATCAGACCGTCCAAAAAATTAAAAACAAAAATCAAAAACTCAATACAACTGTTATCTCTCTCTCTATTGATCTCGAGCAGCAGCCCCCCCCGACCTCCGGCCCGCTCCCTCCCTCTGGCTCCCCCTCCGGCGTGAGCCCTTCCAGCGTCACCCCCCTCCGGCAGCACCCTCCGACGTCAGCTCCCCCGATCGGAGTTGGTGCGACGGCGGGGGGGACTGCCGGAGGGGGGAGTGCGATCCGATCGGGGGGACTGCCGGAGGGGGAGATCCAGTCGGGGAGAGGTGGCGATCCGATCGGAGGGGGGCTGCCGGACGAGTCGATCCGATCGGAGGAGGGCTGCCGGACGAGTCGATCCGATCGGAGGGGGGCTGCCGGCCGGATGCAGCAGTGGTCGGCAGATCTCATCACTGGCCGGCGGGGGCTGTCGGAAGGGGGCGATCTCATCACCGGCCGGCGGGGGTAGGGCTGCCGGAAGGGATGAAGGAGAGAGAGATAGAGAGGAAGTGGGCGATGGGGGTTCAGTGCGTTTCATTTTTTCTTTTTTTTTGACAAGAGCACGGGAGGGAGCCAGGCCGGAGGGTGCTGCCGGAGGGGGGTGACGCCGGATGGGGAGCCGGAGGGAGGAGCCGGAGGGAGTGGCTACGCCGGAGGAAGCCGGGCCGGAGGTCGGGGGGGCTGCTGCTCGAGATCGAGAGAGAGAGAGAGAGAGAGAGAGAGAGAGAGAGAGAGAGAGATAACAGCTGTATTGAGTTTTTGATTTTTGTTTTTAATTTTTTGGACGGTCTGATCTTAGCAATCGGATGGCTGCTGGTGACAGCCCATTTGAGCAAATGGGCTGTCAGCTCATACCCCGTATTCTCTCTCTCTCTCTCTCTCTCTCTCTCTCTCTCTATATATATATATATATATATATATATATATATATATATATATATATATATATATATATATATATATATATATATATATATAGGGGCATGCTATAATGCGGCATGCGGTAAGTGCGGCACTGTACCGCAGCCGTCTGATGCACGCAGCACTTGCATCAGACGACTGCGGTACAGTGCCGCATGCAGCATTATAGCATGCCCCTATATATATATATATATATATATATATATATATATATATATATATATATATATATATTGTGAGGATGATCAACATGGCAAGTTGATCATCCTCACAAAAAATCAGCAAATTCTGAAACTTATACGGGCGTCAAATGTGTTATTCAAATTAACGGTTCAAATAGACGGTTCAGAAACATTTGATTCAATCGGCGCCCTTAGAAGTTTTAGATTTTGTTGATTTTTTGTGAGGATGATCATTATGGCAAGTTTATCATCCTCACAAAAAATTAACAAAATCTGAAACTTCTAAGGGCACCGATTGAATCAAACGTTTCTGAACCGTCTATTTGAACCGTTAATTTAAATAACACATTTGACGCCCTTATAAGTTTCCGAATTTGCTGATTTTTTGTGAGGATGATCAATTTGCCATGTTGATCATCCTCACAAAAAATCAGCAAATTCGGAAACCTCTATCCACCGATTGAATCAAGTTAAAAATGGGAGGTAAATTTACCTCCCATTTTGGGTTGTCAACGGATCCCAGCCCTATATATATATATATATATATATATATATATATATATATAGAGAGAGAGAGAGAGAGAGAAAGAGAGAAATGATAAAATGCGGCGTGCGGTGCGTGCGATGTCGCACCGCAGCCGTCTGATGCACCGTTGCGTGCATCGCACACACCGGTGCATCAGACGGCTGCGGTGCGACGCTGCACGCACCGCACACCGCATCCTAACACGCCTATATATATATATATATATATATATATATAGAGAGAGAGAGAGAGAAATGCAATAATACGGCTTGCCATAAGTGCGGCACCGCACAGCACCCGTCTGATGCATCGTTGTGTGCATCAGAAGGCTGCGATGCGATGTCGCACGTACCGCATGCCGCATCATAGCATGCCCCTATATATATATATATATATATATATATATATATATATATATATATATATATATATATATGAACCGGGTCTGATCTTAATCGGATCCGATCAGGGTAGATTCGAATTCGATCCGATTATTAATCGAATCGGGTCAAATCATTTTTAATTTGATCTTAGACCGAAAATCTAATATCAAACCAGGGTTTATCGGATTCAGATCATGATTCGATCCATTGACAGGCCTAATTGAGGGCTCCTCTCTTAGAGCTCTAAGGAAACCTTCTTATCTTCATGCCATTGAGAAATTACTTGAAGTTAGACCACCACTTCTTCTTTGGAATGGAAAAATTGTTCTTCCTTCTCTTCGTTCAAGCACCTTTGAAATGCCAATTTTGACCACCTCCATCAGAGTTAAGTAGCCTGATCCAAGTGTTTCTTGGTGTCTCATTGCTTGAGGAGCTCAATGGGAATGCTTCCATAGAACTTTCTCTCCTAGTTTTTAGTGTTTGTACCCATCCACAATTACCATGATTTCAAAACTATGATATGGCTATCGAGATTCTTCATAAGTAGGAGGCTTTGGATATGAGCTTGCGGCCCTTTAGTGCACTCATATATCGAATCTTGTTCCTTTACCGGATGGGAACGATATCTTTTCCAAGTGAGTTATAAAATTTAGACTCAAGTTGATGGTTCAATTGAGCGGTACAAAACTCGTCTAGTGCTTGTTTGGTGGCATGGGCTTCACAAAAGTACATGTACGTCATTGATTATGAGAAGACTTTTGTCATTGCTAGGAAAATTATCGGCCTGAAATTTTTTATTGGCGTTGCCACAATTCATTAGTGGCCTCTATATCAGGTAGACCGAAAGCATGCATTTCTTCACAATTTTCATGAGAAGATTTATGAGCTCCCTCCTTAAGGCCTTGAATGTCTTCCTTAACATGTTTTTTGTCATCATCAAGCATTATTCTGCACTTCTAGGCAGAGAGAGCACAATCATTCTCATTTTATGTTCGTCTCATACTATTCTCTTCCTATATTTAGACGATATGATTATCACAGGGGATAATTGATTAATGAGGATTTTCCCAAACTGACCACCAGGTTTGTCGTATTGCTCAAACTAAGTACAAACCCCAAAAAAGTTACTTTTATGACCACCAAAAAATTTCAGACAAAAATACCCTTAATGTAGTGAATCACTTCTTCTTTCGTGAAACCAGTAGAGACCCTAACGCAAATTTTACGTTTGGTTACATTTTGTTTACATTTCTTCATAACCTCGCCGGAACCTCTTCATCGTCGGTAACCTCTTCAGAACCCTGTCGTAACCTCACCGGAACCTCTTTATTGCCGAAACCTCGCCGGAACCTCTTCATCGCCGAAATCTCTTCATCGCTGGTATCTCGTCGGAACCTCTTTATCAATGTAAACCTCGCCGGAATCTCTTCATTGACGGAACCTCGCCGGAATCTCTTCATCGCCGGAACCTCTTCATCGCCGAAACCTCGCTGGAACATCGCCGGAATCTCTTCATCGACGTAAACCCGACATAACCCGACGTAAACCCGATGTAAAATTACTCAACCAATGTTTTTACTACTGTTAAGGGCAAATTGGTCAGAAAAAGTCATAAAACACTCATGCCACTGAATCGGCATGTGTAGGTGGTCAAAAAAGTAACGTTTTCGAGCTCTGTGCTTAGTTTGAGCAATACGACAAACCTGGTGGTCACTTTGGGAAAATTCTCTTGATTAATTGATGTAGGACAGTCCAAAGGGAAAGAACATATAGCTAACTAGGAAACAATGTAGGCAAGAAAAATACACTATAAAGAATATGATTAAGGAACTGATCGAATGGCACAAACTATTCAAAATTTGCCTGCAAAATGATTATGCATGTCAGTTATTATGACAATTAAACTAAGCAATGTAATTAATCTATGCTAAATTAGAAGCCACAAGAAAACACATGTTAGAAGCCACCACCACAGAGAATATTGGGATTAAAAACCACCTGTGTTCTAATAGCTTTGTATTGTCTATTGTCATCCTACCTTGATGTATGTGTAAGTGCACATAAATTCTTAAAAATAGTATGAACAGGTGTAGTGGTACAGGGTTCGGCACATCAACATCACCAGACTCCAGTCTGGAAGTGGCCAGTTCGTGTTGGGCGGATAATATTCTATTATTGGAGTAGAAGATAAGTGATATCAAAGTTTGTTGTTCGCTCATGGAAAAAGGGTGAAGTTAATCTATAACTAAGGAAAGGGAGAGAGCGAGAGCCGAGATAGTAAAAAGAAACAAAAAAGAGAGATACATAGTGAGAGAGGAATGAGGATGTGGTTGGCTGTAGAGGGGCAACCGATAGTGAGAAAGGAGCTCCAGCATGGTGGTGCTAGTTAGAAATAGAGCCACCGAGGTCCGACTGGGTGCTAGTTGTGGTCACGGTCGATGGGCGGTAGGTGGCGACTTGAACAAGGATTCGATCAAGGACCATGGCAACCACCGACGTTAGACCTAAAGCAAAGGTCTCAAACAAGAATCTGGTAAAAAATAGGTCAGAGCACGACAAACAACAATATGCATTGGCCTGGTAGATTTGAATAGTTTCAGAAAAAGGAAGTTGAAAATGGAATTTTTATTCCAATCTAGGATGACTCGACTAAAGATGGTGGCCTTTCTTTTACAGCCGAAGACTTCTTAGCATACAAGTATAAAACCTACTTCAAAGGGGATTCTTCCTTCCCCCATTTTATTAGATTTATTTGCTAATTTCTCCAGATTCCAGGACATAGGAGAGGATGACTGCTTGTTCAAGACTACTTAAGTGGTACAATATCCTTCTCTTGAGGAAGGAATCACTAGAGAGAAGTCCATGGACCCTCTTCACCTGAGAAAATCTCATGAACTCTACACTCCCTGAGAGAGGAATCTAGTTCCTCTTTAATTCCTTTCCGATTCACATTTATACATGCTAGAGAACACACCAATGATGATCTGACATCAGTCCCTCCACTACAATATCTCATATAAGTTGCGGGCTACTAATATGTGCTATGTAACCCTTAACTGACATTATCATAAATCATAATTACTAGGCCCTAGGACTTCATTGGATAGAGAAGCCATTCTCAATTAAAACTGTTAGGTCTGGCAACAATTATTCAGGTTGACTAAAAAGGAAAAGTAAAATAAAATAAATAACAACACAAAAAAGAATACCAAGTTTCACAAGGTTTAGCAAAAACTTGCCTACATCCAATGGGCATGATCCGATCTTCTTCACTATGAGAAAAAATTAAGAATAATCATACAAACAAATGACTCAATCCCCCCCCCCAAAAAAAAAAAAAAAAAACAGGTTTTAAGAGGTTCAGTGAAAACCGGCCTAGATACAAGTGCCATGATCTGATCTTCTTCACTATGAGAAAAAAATGAGAATAATCATACAGGCAAACGACTCAATCCCTGAGACCCTTACACACCCCTTTCATCTCACCCACTCTAAGAAAGTAAAGAAGAGTGAATTTCCATGCATCACATAATATAAGACTATCCAAAACAACCTATTTATCGTGTAAGCCTAAACCTAAACCTTGCTGTATAAGCAAAAGGATTCCCTCCCAACCATTAGGTAAGTCCCAATCCAATGAATGAGGTAAAAGATATCATAAATAGCAATCTCCACAATGACTTTCACCACAATCACCTTGAGGATCACTTGGGACAATCACTTGTACTGCACCAGCAGCTTTTCATCTTCATGTAAGATGTGCATTCCCACACCCTGAAAGCTCCACCAATCTTCACCATTGTGAAATATTGATTAAGTCAAAGTAATACTTGAATTTTTTAAAATGTAATAAATTCATGTAATTAAGATTTCTTTCTTGTCATCATATTGAATACTGATGCAGCATGATCAGCATCATTAGATCATCGCCGCATCTTCGGATCATCGCCAAAGACCTTTATTTACAGTCGTTTTTTATTTTATGCTTGGAGGACATTATCCATATGGGACTTGTTAGCCGTTTATTTCAGTTTTTGGCCATTTTTTATGTTTTTGGCCTAATTTCTCCACTTAGTACTATTTATGCTCTTGCCCAATTCATGGGGGATGTCCATGATCTCATCCGAGGGCTTTTCGGATTGAATCTGGGTCTTCTCGGGTGAGTTTCTGCATGTTATTAATAAAATTCTGGGTGCGTGTGTTTGCGGGGTACCGACGGACGAGATTATGTCTCGAAACCGATGGTTAGATAGCAAAATAACTCAAATTAGATGACGTGGCAGCATATGGGCTTCAACTAGGAGTTAAATGGGCTTATCTTAAGCCCAACGGGGCTTCACATTGAGATACCGCCCCCCCTTCTCTTTTTTCCCGTGAACCATCCGTCCGCCTCCTTGTCCGCGCGGAACCCAAGGCCGCCCGACCCCTATTCCGTCCCCTCACTTCTCTCTCTCTTTTCTCCCTTGTTTCTCTCTCTTTTCCTTGCTTTTCTTAGTCATTGCATCCCCACAATCCATCCTTAATTCCTTTTGATCTTGGACATCCAAAGAAAAACCCTAATGCTACAAAAAGATGAAGAAAGGATGAGAGTTCAGATTTTGATAGTTGCTGAAATTCGTGCCTCTTCGTGAGAGCCTCCGGGAGAGACTCGTGTCCCCGAACCTCGCTGCATCCGCGACTTCGCCTCGTGAAGGCCTTGGTTTTGTTTTCCGAAGGATCCGGCTTCTCCCGACGTCCGGCCTTGCTCCGTGTGCGGGATCATCGGCGCATCCTCGCATCGACCCACGGCGGGAAACCCCAGGCAGTATCTATCCTTTACCTTATTTTCCCATCGCATCCGCATCGTTTTCCCTTTGTTTCCATTGCCTCCGCTCCGCATCGCAGCCGTAACCGCCCCGTTTCATCGTTAATTGAAGCCCTAACATATGCCTACTCATTAGATTTGCTACTTTAGTCTGTCGGTCACCCTTGCAAGCATATTTAGCCTTTTTTTATATAAAATCCGAAGCAAACATATCTCTTAAATTCCATATCTACTGCTATGATTACTATTATTGTATGCTGAAATTCGTCTTAGTGATAATATTACATCTTTATTTGTTAAATCCTAAACCTGCTTTATGTTGACTGCATAGACTTTTAGTACTGCGTGAGATAATTTATGTTTGCTGTCCTTTTGAGTTATACGACGCTATATTGATCACTAAATCTTAGTTATTGACCAAAGGGAACCCTAAAAGGGTTTAAGGTTGTAGTGCACCTTATCGGCGCCTGCATTAAGTTGGTATCAGAGCTCGAAAGAACCTGTTCGGGTTTCTTTTGAGTGCTGAAATTCAGCAAACCCTCACCTTCTTCTTTGTTGATTTTGCATAGCGCATAATCTTGCGTGCTTGAAATTGCATCTAGTGTTAGGATTGCATCGTGTGAAACATCTGCAATTGCATAATCCTTTGCATATCTCATAATCCATGGCTGATCGTACCCATCTGCACCGGGATGCCCGGAATCGGGGACGTTTTCCTCGAGGACCATAACCTCGTGGTGCTTGGCAAGAAGCGACCCAAAATACTTTGGATCGACATGCAACCTTGTTGCAAGAGATCACCGATAGGCTAGGATTACTGTTACAAGATAGAGACGTCAACCCTCATACCCGACCGGTCAAAGAGGACCCGGGTGGGGCAGAAGCCAAACCACATGCCGAGGATCATAGGGTCGAAGAGAGAGACCGAAACCAGGGCTTAAATCGAACTCCGATTCCAACCCCACCTCAGAACCAGAACCAAGCCTTGCCTCAGAATCACAACCGATACCAACCGCACGAGCGAAATCGAGCTGACTATCTTGATTCGCCCCCTGAGTCTGAAGCTGAGTTGGACGAGTCTGACGTAGACTTCGAACGAGAGTACGTTCAGTTCGGTCGTCCCAGAAACCCTAGAGAGCAGCATGCGCGTGATCAGCACGTCAAGGAAGAGCGCCTTGTGCGAGCCCTTGAGAGATCCCAAGGTTATGGAGTCCGAGTTAACATCGATGACTTTAGGAGAAGCCATGATGCTGACGCATTCCTTGACTGGATAGAAAGCGTCAAGCACTTCTTTGAATGGAAAGATCTCCCTGACGATCGAAAAGTCAAACTCGTGGCAACTAAACTAAAAGGAGCCGCTTTGGTTTGGTGGCGAGAGTTGCAAACAAGTCGCCTTAGGAAAGGGAAACAAAAGATCGCAACGTGGACCAAAATGCGTGACAAGATGCGACTGAAGTACCTTCCTCCTGACTACCGTACCTCTCTGTACCAGAGGTTGCTTAGCCTGAAACAAGGCAATCGAAGCGTACAGGAGTACACTGAAGAGTTTGACATCCTGACCATTCGTAACGCCATCCCGGAAGACGATGAACAGAAGGCTGCACGCTACGTCTCGGGATTGCGCTATCAAATTTAGGACGCGCTAGCAATGCAGACCATCCTCACGGTGATGGAAGCATATAGGCAAGCTCTCAAGGCTGAGAAGATTCAACAACGAGCCTTTAGGAGAGAGGTTGCCCCTAGAGTACCCCCAGGTGCCCCTTCAGCTGGAAGAGGAGCACCCCCTACCAGATTCACCCCACCTGTTCCCACTCCGACTACAACTCCATCAAGAACCCACCAACCCCCTGGTCAAGTTGAACAACCAAGTCGTGAGCGAAGTGCGATAGGGAGTCGACCACCTGGAGCGACTTACAAATGCTTCGAGTGTGGAGAAGTAGAACATCTCATCGCCCAATGCCCAAAAAGGAGACCTCAGACCCATCTAACAGAAAGTGAAGAGCTAACTGAGGAAACCCTAAACAACATGGCTGAAGAAGGGGATGATGATCATCCTAGAGATGCCGAATATTAGGAGGATGACGAAGCACATGATGTCGTCGCTGAAGCTGACGAGGCAACGCATGCACTAGTCATGCACCGTGTTTTGGCGACACCGAAAGCGCCCGAACCAGATCGATGGCTTAGAAGGAACATCTTTCACACCACTTGTACCTCAAAGGGGAGGCATTGTGTCCTCATCATAGACAGTGGTAGTATCGAAAACTTGGTTGCCCAGATCATGGTTGACAAGTTAGGGCTTAAGACAGAGAAGCTGGTCAAGCCATACAACTTGTCTTGGTTTAAGAAAGGGTCAGATGTCGCTATTAAAGAGCGATGCCTAGTCGAGTACACCATTGGCAAAATGTATAAGGAAGCCGTTTGGTGTGACGTGGCACCCTTGGGTATTTGTCACATTCTGTTGGGCCGCCCGTGGCAGTACGACAGAAAGACAAAACACGATGGGGAGAAGAACACTTACTCCTTCTGCAAAGATGACTATAATATCACCTTAGTGCCTCAGAGGGAGCACCTGAAACCAATTTCTAGTGAGCCGACACCCCCACCCGTCACCCCGAAATTACCAAAAGAGAAACCGAAAGCCCTACCAACATTGTTGACACAAGCTTGTTTCGAGGACGAGCTTAGATAATCTCGCTCCATCTTTTTCCTAGTAGCAAAAGAGGCCACAGAGGGCCCTAGCATTCCTCATGAGGTTCGAGTCCTACTTGAAGACTTCAATGATCTCATCCCAGAGGAACTACCTGAAGGACTTCCCCCTCTTCATGATATTCAACATTGCGTTGACCTAGTCCCAGGAGCGACGCTACCTCACCTCCCTCACTACCGAATGAGTCCGTCTGAATATGAGGAGATGCGTCGCCAGATTACCGAGTTACTGCAAAAGGGACTAATCCAAGAGAGCATGAGTCCATGCGCAGTACCTGCACTCCTAACTCCCAAGAAGGATGGGACATGGAGAATGTGCATAGATTGCCGTGCCATCAATCGAATAACTGTCAAGTATAGATTTCCGATTCCCCGATTGGATGATATACTTGACATGCTACATGGTGTGAAAATCTTTTCGAAAATTGATCTTCGTAGCGGTTATCATTAGATCCGCGTACGACCCGGTGACGAATGGAAGACTGCATTTAAGACCCGGGAAGGACTGTATGAATGGCTAGTAATGCCATTTGGTTTATCGAACGCACCAAGTACCTTTATGAGGTTTATGAATCAGGTGCACAGACCATTCATAGGAAAGTTCGTTGTCGTATACTTTGATGACATCCTTATCTATAGTACGACAGCTAAACAACATGTTGAGCACTTGCGAGAGGTCTTGAAAACGCTAAGGAAAAATAAGCTGTACATCCATCTGAAGAAGTGCACCTTTCTGACAGACAGCTTGACCTTTCTAGGATACATCGTGTGCTCCGAAGGGATACGAGTCGATCCAGAGAAGGTCGAAGCCATCAAATCATGGCCCGTTCCAAAGAACGTTAGTGATGTGCGACGGTTCCATGGTCTAGCGTCCTTTTATCGTAGATTCATTAAGAACTTTAGTTCCGTCATTGCACCACTCACGAACTGTATGAAGAATGGTGGTTTCCTTTGGACCCCCGAAGTTGAAGCGAGTTTCGACCTCATCAAGACCAAGATGATGAGTGCTCCAGTTTTGGCACTCCCGAACTTTGAAAAGGTCTTTGAGATTGATTGTGATGCCTCTCACGTCGGGATAGGAGCAGTCCTTAGTCAAGAGGGACGTCCCGTCGCATTCTTCAGCGAGAAGCTGAACGACGCACGTTTGAATTACTCGACATACGACATTGAGTTTTACGCGGTTGTTCAAACCCTCAAGCACTGGAGGCATTACTTGATCCAGAAAGAATTTGTGCTCAATTCTAACCACGAAGCGCTTCGCTATCTGAAGTCTCAGCGTAGCTTGAACCAACGTCATGCTAAGTGGTCTAATTTCTTGCAAGAGTACACGTTCAATCTCAGATATAAGGCTGGAGTCCTGAATAAAGCTGCTGACGCTTTGAGTCGACGAGGCCTGATGCTAGTCACTTTACAGCCCGTCGTTGTTTCTTTTGACGCACTGAAATCAATGTACGCGACTTATCCGTACTTCGGTCCCATCTGGGAATCCTGTCAGGAAACGGGCACTGATCCCACGGCATCCTATATCATCCAAGAGAAATTCTTGTTCCGTGGAACCCGTCTGTGCATCCCTGAGTGTTCCCTTCACGAGAGTCTTGTTCAGAACACCTATGAAGGGACCGTCTCTGAGGAAAATCCTAATGAATCTTTTAGAGATACGTTAATCCACGAATTGCACGGAAGTAATTTGGGAGGTCATTTTGGCCAAACCAAAACAATTGAGTTAGTGGAGCGACGCTACTTTTGGCCTCACTTAAGGAAAGATGTCGTCAAGTTTGTGCAACGATGTCGAACATGTCAAATGTTCAAAGGCAGGAAGCTAAACACAGGTCTTTACATTCCTCTACCAATCCCTGCTCGTCTTTGGGAGGATATCACCATGGATTTCATTGTGGGTCTACCTCGAACACTTCGGCGCGTCGATTCAATCTTTGTGGTTATAGACCGATTTTCTAAAATGGCACATTTCATACCATGTAGGAAAACTTCTGATGCATCTCATGTAGCTGAGTTATTCTTTAGGGAAGTTGTTCGTTTGCATGGCATTCCACGGTCACACATCTGATAGAGACACTAGATTTTTAAGCCACTTTTGGCGTACTCTTTGGTCAAAGCTAGGAACTAAACTTCAATACAGTAGCGCGTATCACCCTCAAACTTATGGACAAACGGAAGTTGTCAACCGTAGCCTTGGGGATATGCTTCGATGTCTAGCTGGTGAAAGACCGAAACAGTGGGATGTAGTTTTACCACAAGCTGAATTCGCATATAATAGTTCAATTAATTACTCAGTAGGTAAAACTCCTTTTGAAATCGTCTATGACCATGTTATTTCCCATTTCCTGGATAGAACTGCCTTACCGCCTACAAGTCCTGCAAGTGATGATGCTGATGAATTCCTTGAACACATCAAGACAGTACAGCGAGAGTCGCTTGAAAAACTGAGGGAAAGCAATGTCAGGTATAAGGCAAGCGCAGATTTACACAGGTGAGAGAGCACATTTCAGCCAAGGGACTGGGTCCTCGTTTACTTTCGCAGAGAGCGGTTTCCCACAGGTTCTTATGGGAAGCTGAGCCAGAGGAAGTTTGGGCCCTTCCGCGTTCTCCGAGTGTTGGGACCCAATGCTTACCTGCTGGATTTGCCAGATGATATGCCGACGTTGCCGATCTTCAACATCTCAGAGTTGTTCCCTTTCCACGGAGACTGGCCAGATACGCCTTCAGCGCCACAGATTTCTTTTTCAGATGCACAGCGAGACGAGACAGAGCAGATACATGAGATAGTTAACGTCAGAGAGCTTGCTACCTGCCGCGGTGTTTTCCGACGGTTCCTCGTTCGGTGGGTAGGCAGGCCACTTTCAGACTGTACCTGGGTGGATGAACGACAGTTGCGAGCACAGCGGCCCGACCTCGTACAGCAGCCGGACGTCCACTCGACGGAGTCGAGTTCTTTCTAGTCCTGGGGAGTTGATGCAGCATGATCAGCATCATCAGATCATCGCCGCATCTTCGGATCATCGCCAGAGACCTTTATTTACAGTTGTTTTTTATTTTATGCTTGGAGGACATTATCTATATGGAACTTGTTAGCCGTTTATTTCAGTTTTTGGCCATTTTCTATGTTTTTGGCGTAATTTCTGCACTTAGTACTATTTATGTTCTTGCCCAATTCATGGGGGATGTCCATGATCTCATCCGAGGGCTTTTCGGATTGAATCCGGGTCTTCTCGGGTGAGTTTCTGCATGTTATTAATAAAATTCTGGGTGCGTGTGTTTGCGGGGTACCGACGGACAAGATTATGTCTCGAAACCGACGGTTAGATAGCAAAATAACTCAAATTAGATGACGTGGCAGCATATGGGCTTCAACTAGGAGTTAAATGGGCTTATCTTAAGCCCAACAGGGCTTCACATTGAGATACCGTCCCCCCTTCTCTTTTTTCCCGTGAACCATCCGTCCGCCTCCTTGTCCGCGCGGAACCCAAGGCCGCCCGACCCCTATTCCGTCCCCTCTCTTCTCTCTCTTTTCCCCCTTGTTTCTCTCTCTTTTCCTTGCCTCTCTTAGCCATTACATCCCCACCATCCATCCTTAATTCCTTTTGATCTTGGACATCCAAAGAAAAACTCTAATGCTACAAAAAGATGAAGAAATGAGGAGTTCAGATTTTGATAGTTGCTGAAATTCGTGTCTCTTCGTGAGAGCCTCCAGGAGAGACTCATGTCCCCGACCTTTGCCGCATCCGCGACTTCGCCTCGTGAAGACCTTGGTTTTGTTTTCCGAAGGATCCGGCTTCTCCCGACGTCCGGCCTTGCTCCGTGTGCGGGATCATCGGCGCATCCTCGCATCGACCCACGGCGGGAAACCCCAGGCAGTATCTATCCTTTACCTTATTTTCCCATCGCATCCGCATCGCTTTTTCTTTGTTTCCATTGCCTCCGCTCCGCATCGCAGCCGTAACCGCCCCGTTTCATCGCTAGTTGAAGCCCTAACATATAGATTTGCTATCTTTAGTTTGTCGGTCACCCTTGCAAGCATATTTAGCCTTTTTTTATATAAAATCTGAAGCAAACGTATCTCTGAAATTCCATATCTACTGCTGTGATTACTATTATTGTATGCTGAAATTCGTCTTAGTGATAATATTACATCTTTATTTGTTAAATCCTAAACCTGCTTTATGTTGACTGCATAGACTTTTAGTACTGCGTGAGATAATTTATGTTTGCTCTCCTTTTGAGTTATACGACGCTATATTGATCACTAAATCTTAGTTATTGACCAAAGGGAACCCTAAAAGGGTTTAAGGTTGTAGTGCACATTATCGGCGCCTGCATCAAATACTCACAAAATAGCCACTTGTTTTTAGTTCCTATCCTCCCTAGCGGAACCCAGTGATCTAATACCAGTTGTTGGGTCTTGCATCAATTCTTTAACACAAAAAACAAGGAAAAATTAAATTAAATTAAATCTAAGACTCATAAAATGAACACCAACGTTTACGTGGTTCGGTAAAAAACCAGCCATATCCACAATGCATGATTCAATATCATTCTTCACTTGAAAAATTAGAACAATTGTACAAGCAAATTGCTCAAATTGTAATCTCAAACCCATGACCTAAGAGCCTTGGACACCCCTCTCAACCCCAAAAAGAAAGAAAAGTGAACTCTCAATCATCAGGTTAATAAAAGACAAAATCCCAAACCACATATTTATAGTGTAACGCTAAACATAAATATTTGTTGAACAAGGACAAGAATTCCTTCACAACCGTAATTAAATCCCAATCCAATGGACGGGACAAAAGAAACCATAAATAAACAAAAACAAATTGAATGAGATATATATTGCACAAGCACTGGCTTTTTTGTGTCTGATTAGCCTCTAAACCCGTCTATATATTCTCCCATGTAGTGTGTGGATCCCTACTTCAGCATATTCTTTAGTTACCATCACAACTACCAAAAGATGACCTAAATGTGATAATCATCTATTTTATCGGTCCTTTATCAAAATAACTATGTCCAAAACTAGGATAATGTAGAAACATCATGTATAGGTACATGCATGCACTATTTATGAGAATTAGGATAATATGGATCACTTAAATCAACAAGCCTATATGTACAGCATCTCTATGAGTTGGTGTGAAATCAACATTCTTGAAGGTTGAGAATCACCCTTACCATCTAATGGTCATTATGTGCTAGTAGTAGCCATGTACGAAAGCCACATAAAATCAACCATAAATGGGACCATTCTGGGATTATCTCATGCCATATTATATAGTCCAACCAGATAATTCAAGCAACCTACAATGCAGCATGCACCAATATGGGTATTATCTCATGACATATTAGACATCCCAAATGTATATCGATTTTACTCATAACATGTGGATAAAAGAGCTGTCATCCTAGAAATGCCTCAATAATGAAACTAATACATCAAAAATGTCTGAACCTAATTCTAATATTCAGCACCTATCTATAACTAGAACTCAAACCTTTTTTTCATCACCTATCTCTTACCGGCCAAACCCAATTCAAGTTGCCTAAGCCCAACCTAAACCTCCTGGACCCAAACAGACCACAACCAACAATGACCCGAAACAGCTTATGGCATCTAACTCGACTGACAAATTTGAAATGTGGGCTAAGATGCCTGCCTCAGAAATGAATCAAACTATGATTTCTCGACTCAAACCTTTGCCGAACTGGGATGCAACAGATCTGGTTATCTGATCAAGCAAAAGTGCCCCACCACTTTTTTCAAATACATGCCCTTTTAAGAGCACAATGCCCTGACAGATTTCAAACACTTGATTTTGATATGCAAAAATGAGAGCATGTTCAAAGTAGAATAGGTTTCTGGTAAATACTAAATACATACAGACAGTCCTTCCAAACAAATAATGCATCAAGCCAATTCGAAGTACAGATCGGGGAAATTGTGGAAAAGCAGTCAGACTGACAAGGACCAATTAATTACCTGTTCAAAATAGGGGACAGCCTCAGCAGCGGGCCTGTTGTTGAATGAGATGATGGCATTGGCCTTCAACAACAGAAATGGAAACACTGTGATTGCTTCGTTTGTTTAATAAGACCAACAAAATCTCGCCTTTCTTATCACACACTCCTTCAAAGAAAAAGAAAAAAATCAGAGGGAAACCAAACCTTTGGTATCTTTTCTGAGAAGTAGCTCCCCACGAGCAACTGAAGTAGTGCTCCATTGCTGCATCACCATGTAGTACATACAGTTGAGTAGACAACCAAAAAACAGCGCAAATCATAAAATGTCTGATGCAAAGATTTCATCAAACGGAAACGGGGTTGGTTCCATTGAAGATCGATTTCAAATGATCCAATCGTATCACTCACACCAACACCAACCTATGGCCAACGGAGTAGAGTGGGAGTTGATCCATGTCGGAAGCACTTAGATGGGCATCGGGAAACCCAGATGTGAAGAGGAGATCGATGCAGGAGTGGAACCTCTCGTAGACCTCCCTTGCAGCTGCGGTGTGATCGAACGTCACGCTGTACGGCACCGACACGATCAGGAACCCTTCCCTCGCCAACAGCTCCATCAGGTAACTGCACATCATCACAATCTCATCAAATCCGGAAATTCGTATAGCCACCAACCCGATCTAGGATCTCATGCCTGTATGTGACTTCGGGGGCGGCTCCAATGAAGGCGCCGCCGAGGAACTTGATGATGGCCCGGGGCTTCCGGCCGACGGGCGGTGGGATGACGAGGCAGGAGTCCGTCCTCTGGTAGATCCTGCCGGGGTCAGTGGAGGCACGCCCTTCGGAGTATCCGTTGGAGGCCGACTCGACGCGGAAGGACCTCCGTCTCAGGCTGCCGCGAGCTGCTCCGGTTTGGACAATAGAGGCGGTATTCGGCGGCGAGCATGACGCGGAGGCGGAGTAGGGCCGCAATCGGACGGGCGGCGGGAGAGGGGCGACGAGGGACATGGCTTTCTGGTAGTGAGCGACTAGAGAGGGAGGATGGGGGAAGGAGAGGGGACGTTAAGAGTGAGCGAAGAACATAAGCTGGTTCTTTCGCCACGATTCCAGTTTTGGGGCTTTCCACTTACGCGCGCTCTGGTTAGGGCTGGCAATTTTGGACCCGACACGGCAGACCCGACACGAAGTTAGCGGGTCTGGGTCAGGGTTAAACGGGTTCGGGTCGTAAACGGGTCGACAAGATAGACCCGTTTAATAAACGGGCCGGGTCCGGGTTTAGGGTCTGGACACGGTAGACCTGGGAAGACCCGTTTAAAATTCAACGGGTCGTGGCGAGTCGGTCGGGTCTACCCGCAATCCGATACTGTAATATATAGTATCAGCGGGTCTATTGCGTCAGTTCGGGTCGAGTTGGATCGGGTCAGATCGGGTCAACTGAATAGACCTGTTGTGGTAAACGGGTCTTATCGGGTCTACCCGTTTATAAGCGGGTCGGGTACGGGTTTAGGATCTAGACACAATTAGTTAAACAGGTCGGATCAAGTCTAGGAATGGACCTGCTGAATAATTGCAGTCAGAATGGTCTTCAATGAAAATCTTCAGTCCATGCTAATAGAAGCTATTCGCCATGGAGGATCGAGATTGGTGTGAATGAAAAGATCCGAAATGGCTTCAAGGGTGAGTTGTGATCACAAAAAGTTAGAGGCAACAGAGAGGGCTGACTTCATCGCAGTCAGTTTCATAAATGAGTAAATCTATGGTGATGATTTTGCAGGTAGCCACAGAGATAAGCTTGTCGTTGTGATCCCGAAGCACATATGCGGTTGTTGTTGAGGATGGACCGATAACTGCATCAATGTTGACTTTAAGTGAATACTTGGGGGGCGGATTCTATTTGGGAAGAGGTGGTAGAGTAATGTCGCCAGCCTGGGGAGTTCTATTGTCTTCCTAGTCTTCAGGATTAAATGTCTGATACTTTGATCAGAGGTGGTGATCATGGAGTTGATTAGGCTGATAATGCTCGAAGAGGGGATGAGCTTCCTCTAAAAAATTTTGTAACATCATGCTTTCCATATGAACCAAAGGGTAATGGCATAGGAGACAGTTTTTGCTGTTGATTTCTTGTTTCATCGACTGACCAATCCAATCAATGATTGGAGTGTGAATACCTTGGGAATCGTGGTTAGCATAGGAACCAAACCAAACTATCGATGCATAGGGCAATTGAAGAATACATAAGCATAAGATTCTTTTTGGTTTCTGCATAGAGGGCAGAGAGTCTCGAAGTCATTTATCCTTTTGGAATGTAAACCAAGAATCGATAGAGTACTAAATAGCAGTGTTTTAAGTATCATTATCGTTGTTGATATCGCCAAGTTGTCCGGAAGAAAAATCAGAGATATATCACTTATTTATTACCAAATATAGCTAAAAATAAAAATAAAAAATGACTAAATAAAGATTTTTTGGTGGGATTTTTTTATTTACCCCTTTTGGATGTATAGATATATCATTATGATTAATAACATACAAAAAACAATCATTTACTCTATTAGACACTTAATTTAGGCTCTATGATAAGTCTATAAATTGTATGACACTTTTTGTGAAGTGTTAGAAACTTTACAACAGTCTGTGAATTAAACAATCACATTAAGATTACACATACTAGGAAGTATGCTAAAGCATATCAAAACATATATGGTTCACAGTACATAAAAATCATATCACAAATTCATAACACATAAAACAAAAAACATAATAAGCATAAACATCTCACAGGCTGGCATCACATGACATAACACAATACTCTAAAAATGAAACTAACACAACTATATCCAAAAGGACTGTCGTGTTGGCTCAAATCTCCTACTACACATCTGCTCACAATAAAGACAATTAAAAAATTTATATATTCTTCACGAAGATCTATTTAAAAAATTTGAGAAATTAAAAGGAGGAAGAAGATTTAAAAATATACATCAACTTAGAAGCTTGGAAGAAATGCCAAATCTATGAAGGGAGGCTTCAAATCCACTAAAAACAACAAATGGAGGTTTAGATTTGGTTTAGAAATGTAAATCAAAACAAAAAAAAGTGATGAAATAGGAAAAATGAGGCAAAGGGCTCTCCGAGGCGATATTGGTGATAATCGGGCGACATTTTCCCTTTTGTCGGGAATCCTAGAAAGATTGGCAACCAACTTAGCGATAAATTAACTATAAATTTGATATCTTGTCGATTTTTTCTCCAAAACAAGGAAATCTAATTTGTTTTGATGTCGGAGCTCGGCGATATATTGACAATATATTGCCGATATTGAAAACAATGACAGATAGAAGACGCCATATGATGGGATGAACTTGATGATTCAGCAATTGAGGAGAGGCCATAACGGGCAATCAAATAAGCCGATTTGCTAGAAAATTTTCCACTAAGAGTTGATTGCCTAATAAGTTTTTCAGCAGTCCCCTGATAAATTATGGCAAATTTATTTGAAAAATAGAATTAACCGTGAATTGGCCATAGACTTGTTGTAGGAAAGGCTTGTTCCAGGATCTGGAGTTAGAATAATGACCCTTGCAACCAAAATAAGAGGATTGATAAGTAGCACTAGAGATTTTCGGACGGAAAGGTGTGGGTGCAAATTTTAACAAGAAGTCTACAAAACGCGGGACGCACCAGCCCTGCCTGGTGGGCCCACAGTGACTACCGCAGGACCCACCGGCCCTGCCTGGCGGGCCCGCAGAGACTACCGCAGGACCCACCGGCCCTGCCTGGTGGGCCCATAAAAACGACAACGGGACCCACCAGCCCTGCCTGTGGAATCCCCAGAGACGACAGCGGGACCCACAAGCCTTGCCTGTGGAATCCCCCGGATACGGCAGCAGAAACCGCCATTTGCCCCCGGATTTCCTCCCAGGAAATCCTATAAATAGCAGAGCCTTCAAATGTAAAAGGATCGATTCCTAAATCCAGAAACCAGAGCTCTGGAATTCCAGCTTTCAACCCTCTAATTCACTACGATCTTCTTCTTGTCATTGAAGAGATCAGAAATACTTCAGTGACACTCGGCCTGTCGAGGTCACTTCAAGCAAAGTGTTAGTGGATTCGGGTTGCTCCCTATAGCACGGAGACGTAGGCTTCGGCTGAACTCCGAGATCACACATTGTGTCAACGTTCTCTTTGATTGCATACCCAAAACGCTAACTTAAAGTGACCGAAACTTCAACCTTAAAGCCTACCTTCCAACCAACAGATCGACCAACGATCTCCGACTCAACTTCAAGAGGTGAAGTCTTCGGATCGGCACGAAGATTTTTCCCCCACAGAAGGGAGATTTGGTATCCATCGATCTTTCAAGGCAATAATATGTAGTCCATTATTGATGTTAATGTATATACCGGGTCGGGTTCTATGTACAGTCGGGTCAGGTTGTGTGTGTATACATGTACTTATATATTGGGCTTCAGTCCCTCAATGAGAACTATTCCATTCTCTCCAAATCCTAGCCGTCATCTCCTAACAATTGACTTGCCAACCTAATCTCTTCTGAAGTAAAGTCGTGGATTGCAACAAACTTTGCCAGATGTATAATGAATTGGAAGCCGAAATCATTTCCCAGAAAATTTTGGACTAACATATTCGTGAGAGAGCACTTGGCCCCATAGTGAAGAGGGGTTGGAGATGAAGCGCCATCCCAGTTTGGGCAAGAGAGGGATTGATAGCTTTTGCTTCTCTAAAGCCAATGCCACCATCTTCGAGAGGTCGCTGGAAGTGGCTCCAAGATTTGAGGTACAAATGCCTGGAACCATGCTGAAATCTGGTTGGAGAGCATCGAGACTTTTGCAAATGACCTTGTTGGGTAATAAAAGAGTGGACAGAAAATAAATGGGTAATCAACTTAGACAGACTTAATGAAAACCACCCTGCAGGCATGGAGAAGAAGTTTGCCTTTCCACCCTCTAAGACTAATAAAAAAGGCGCATGTGGTTCGTGTATCAAAAATATGTGCATCATGCTCATATCCACTGCCATTTTATCGTCTCTTCTTACTTAAACCGTCTTTGGCAGCTTGTTGGGGCCCCGAGCGAGGCCTGAGAAACTTGTCCACTGTAGCCGGCCGCCACTGCTTAGGATTCGACAGGATTGCAAATGACGTGGCAGGCAGGGAGGGAAGCTTATTACAAGGGGTAACACTAAAGCTTCACAAGCTGGACCCTTTTGCGAAAATAATTCATCCGGATTAGCTATTCTTGTACTAACTCGTTGTATTCCAAACAAAGCTGGTATATTTTTACGTCCCCTGACCCTGAGCTTGCATAATGCCAGACCATTACACAAGAATACAGTCAGTCTACTGTATCGTTTGTATATACTCTGAAATACTTTAGCTGAGTCCTCTTTTGTACACCACCTTTCAGTAAAAATTCAACAAAATTATATTTGTACAAAGCACTACCATACACTCTACTTTCTGGCTTCTCACAATTTCTTCGCCTATATAGTCGACAAAAGCTGATAAATGTTCCCTACATCACAGCAAAATTCTCAGTTAAGCTGATTCCTGCCGAAACTTCACAAAGCGTTTCCAACAATGCCTCCCGTACAAAATGCAAGAGTTTCCCATCCTTCGTGAACCTAGTTCGCGCCTTTCATCAGATAGCTATGATCCGCACTGATCGAATTATAATTCTAACAAAACCTCGTGCATGTCCCTTATCTAGTGAGAACGGAACCTTAGTTCTAAGCATGCTATTCCTCAGCTAACTGATGCTTGATCAAGCAATGTATTGCCAGATATAGATCCAGAGTGCACTTCCATTCTACTCGCTCATCCTTGAGATTTTCTTCTCCTCCAGTAGTTGCCGTGGACAGAAAACGACGGCCAATATCACGCAAAAACCTAGACCCACTGCTCCCTCAAATGGATGCCAAAGATGGGTGCTAGTTAGCCAGAAAGGAGTACCAGGCCGGTATGTTAGGAAGCCACCGGATTGCAAGATAAAATTGGTGGTCATGATTCCCGTGCGCATCCCAACAGGTGCAGAGAGCTTGTCATGTGCTCTTTGCTTGATTCCGAATAGAGCCAAAGACAAAAGCAAGAAACTCGGTACTGAAGGTAGGGACCTGCAGTTCCATTAATGATAACTATTAGAAATTTTCCCACCCAAGCAATGGAGACTTGTTATACTCATAAACAGGGCTACAATGCCGTAATTTACTGACATAGATTGAAATATATTAGACATAATCGACAAGGAATATTTGGCAGTTCCTATGAGCACGAAATGAAAAGACCGAACTATGCTTTATATACTGGTATTGATAGTCCAGAAAGAAGACAATAACATAATATGCATGAACAAAATACGGAAGAGGATTATATCAAAGCCAATGATGTATTTTACCTTTCTACATAAAATAATGATTGAAGTAAATACGGGAGAGGGGCATGTTCGAGTCCTGTGAGTGGCATCCATAATTTGGATGACCTTTCCTTGGATAGAAATTTGGTTTTTTTTTAAAAAAAAATGAGAAATTAATAAATAAATGAAATTTAAAACCAGACAGCTAAAAGCTAGAAACACGACACCTCAATCTGACAGCTAAATGCTGAAAACAGAGGGAGGCAGCTGAATGCTAAGAGTTTTTTCCAAGATTATAGACAAGTATCATAAAAGTATCGACAGAAAACTTCTAAAAAGGTTGTCGAAATGGTGTTATTCCAGCCACAAGTAGAGCATACCTCTGAACTAGAGCAAATGCAACTCCAGATATCATCATGGCATGATGATACCCAAGGTCAACAGCTACTTCCTCAGCCAACCATGACCTAAATAGCAGTTCTTCCACCACAGCAATACCAGTTGCAGTCGCAATCCCCCGAACAGCATGAAGCAGCATATTCCTGTATGCATTGAGCCATATAACAGCATCCGCTGAAGACGAAGGCAGACATGATGGCCGCGAGAGACACGCATAGCCAAGTAATGTGTTTATTAAATGTACAGACAAGACAATCATCACTCCCCCAACCAAACCTTTAACAAATTCATGTACCTGCAGGAGAATACAAGTTATATAATTGAAATCCTACAGCCACAGAGGAAGGAACAAGAACCCCGTGAGCAGCAAAGCACTCTGGGTGATCATAACCTTAGCCTCAGGTTGGACCTGATTGATGACTTAATTAAGCATTTGATGTCGCGAAATAACCATATAGTTCATACCCTGGGAGCTGATGTGAGATCCAGCCCATATTGCTCAAGTGGATTATCATATCCTCGAATTCTTTTACCCCATTGCATGACAAGGATCATAATAGCAGCATAGAGACCTATGATACAAACAAATTCAGCTATCCCGTTCGAAGCCTTTGTTGTCCAGTTCTGTACCAGTGTCGGGAGCAGGGGTATCACCATTGGGGACCATAGGACAAGCACCAAGCAGACAAATCCAAGAACCCTAGAGATTAAAGAAAGTCAAAGTGAGGGTCTGATATACAACTTTACCACACTACCACAGTAAGATATACTTTAATAAGACTGCGATAAATTGGGTAAAAAACCAAATATTAGAAAAAATGAATACTAGAGTGGTTCCAGCTAGTTCAGTTGTTAAAATCACTTGCCAGTTGCACCAGTGACCTCTGAGTGAATCCTGTCTTCATCGAATAAATAACTAGCAGGGGTCCGTGATAACCCTTCATAGATGCGTCAATGATGGGATTCAAAAAAAAATATATTGAGCATTGACTATACTTCATGGAAAAAAAAAATTCGCTCAAGATAGATGCAACACTGGTGAGGGGTCCCGCAAAAAATAATGAATGAAGCTCGCTCAAGATAGAGAAAGAGAGAAGGATAACTACGGCCTCTTGCCGCTCCAACCTCTCGTTTTTTAGCCTCGCGCTCCTCTCCTCTCAGGAAAGCATTTATGACACAAAACACGTTTCAGCTCTAATCAATCGTTCCATTATTCTTTCATTGTACTTGAGGCCTTTAAATAGGTTTACAACCAAATTTTTAAAAAGGAAAATATAACCAAAACAACTAAAAGATATCAACTCCTAATTTAAAAAGATTTGAATCTAATCAAAGCTTATCGAAAAACCCATATTTAAAATATTATATTAAATAAAATAGAATATTTTTAGATTAAAACATTATTTTCGGAATAAAAATAGTATTTTATTCTGAAATTAAATTTTATTTTGAAAATACTAATTTCAGCCATTATTAATTCTGAAAAATAAATATATATATGTCGTTCGATGCTCCCACATGAAACCCATATCTATTAATAAGAACCTTGTGATAGACCAGGTTAAACTTAGTGTTAATATGAACCTTGTGACATGAACCTTGAGACACACTCTTTAAGACATGTTCCCATTCGAGCTCTCCCGGAGGTGGATCGTCTCGAACGTCGGAGTGAGACATTGAGTGGGGGGCCCCATGGGCCATGATGTCAATCTGTCTTCTCAAGATCTCCCTGAGGTGGGCTTCTCTCCACCTCCCGTTCTGAGTCGCACTATTGTAGACCGGCGGGTACCGGTTGTGATCGAGGTCCAAGAAGGAGGCACACCCCACTGGGGGTGGATGACGCCATGATCCATTGAGAACCCTCGTGTTAAGGGCTGGATCCCCGATGATGACACAAGGTGTGATCATGTTATGGACCGATAGAGCGGGGGGGGGGGAGGTTGAGAACCCTTGGTGGTCATGGAATCGCTCACCGCACCCTCTCAGAATCACTGACACTATATAAAAACAATCAAGAGGGTCTACTTCTTCTCAACGGTTGTTCATAGCTTATTAGTATTTGATACATTTATACTTGAACTTATCTGATTGTTGCAACAGGTTGATCCTTTTCGTATATCTCACAACTCTTTTGCTTCTCAAATGTGCAATTATATCCAATAGGTTGTGTTCTAGAGTTGCAAACTAGCTTCAGCCTTAGAAAACTAATATCTTGGAGGTTCAATAATAGAACTACATTAAATTGTGTGTCCCTGTTTTTTTTTTTGAGAAATTTCTCTCCGAGGAGGAGAGGATGGGGTTGAGCATACCCCAAGCTTTACTAGAAATCAAAAATTAAAGGTTACAAAGGAAGGCGTTGATCCGACCCGAGAACTTAACAGAGAAACTTGAAGACTAGCTAGTAACCATCGAGACAAAGTTGGACCAGAAGGTCATGACCGAAACTTCCTTGCCCGAGAACACTCTAGCATTGCGCTTTCTCCAAATACTCCAACATAGACAAATCGTGAGCAGATCCCAGGCATGACGAATCTTTTTCTTCACTCTATGGGACCTCCAGAGCGTCCAGAGGGAGCGAATGGTAGCCGGGTGCCCTTTGATGCTGAATTTGAGCTTCAACATGGACCAAAGTTCCCGAGAGAAAGGGCATCTGAGGAATAGGTGATTGACATCTTCTCTATGAACGTGGCAAAGAGGACAGGACAAATCTGTCACATTCGGGTTATTCCTTCTCCTCATATTGACCCTAGTCAAGATTTTCTCCCGGATGGCTAGCCACATGAATATCCTTATCTTCAAGGGAGCTGGCGACCTCCATAGGTGGCTAGCTATAGAGCAGATGATACCACCATTATTAAAGAATTTGTAGAATGATTTGACAGAGAAGACCCCTGAATTGTCCCAGTTCCATCTGGAGTAGTCTCTGCCGTCCCCGAGGGTGAAGGCTTCTAAAATTCGATAAAGATCAGCAAGTTGTCTCTGGAGAGTGTCTGGAATCGACCGTCTGAATTTGACCGACCAGATACGACCCGATGCTGACTCTGCCGTCTGGGAGCGAACTATTGCCTGAGGATCCCAAGCCAGACTATAGAGATCAGAGAACATAGAAGCCAAGCTATTATCATCGACCCAGTGATTTATCCAAAATTTAATATTCTTGCCATTGCCAGGTATTAACCTGGTGTTGATCCGGAAGGGGGCCCCAATCTTACATATGGCCTTCCAGAAAGGGGAACGAGTGCCTGATTTCCTGCTCCTAGCCTGAAGAGGGGAAAAGCGTTTGAAATATCTGTCTCTGATAATTGACGACCAGTGATCACCCTGGTCATTTTGCAGCCTCCACCACCACTTCCCGAGAAGCGCTTGGTTAAAGTATTTCAGATTGATAACTCCTAGGCCGCCCTGCTCCTTGGATTTACAAGTGATCCCCCAATTAGCAAGATGATAGGAGCCTGCTGACCTGTCGGGCCCTCTCCATAGGAAAGCGCTACGAATCCCGTCAATCCTCTTGATAACCCAGACTGGAATAAAGTAAAAGGCTAAGTAATAGGACGGGATGGCGGATAGAACCGAGTTAACTAAGGTCAAACGTCCTCCAAGAGAGAGTAGCTTCCCTCTCCAGTTGGACAACCGGCATTCCACTTTCTCCACGACTTTAAGCCAGTCGTTACGACCCAGATTCCTGTTGCTGATGGGTATGCCCAGATACTTCATCGGAAAGGATCCCAATTTACAATTCAACATAGAAGCGGCAAGGAGGCCTTTCTCCTGGGACGGACCTACGTAGTACAGCGAACTCTTCGAGAAGTTGATCCGGAGGCCCGAACAGAACTCAAGCCCGTACAGGATGATTTTCATCACCGCCACCTGCTCTAATTCCGTTTCACAGAAGAGGATTGTGTCGTCAGCAAAATGGAGATTGAAAATGCACCAGGAGTTACCTCGAATTCCTCGGATAAGGTTTAGCGAGCTAACATTTCGCAAAATCGCATCAAACGCATCAATAGCCAAGATGAAGAGAAAAGGGGAAAGCGGGCATCCTTGCTTAAGGCCTTTCATCATACGAAAGTGACCTCCCGAAGCACTGTTAACCGAGCAGGATAGCTTGGAGGAAGAAAGGCAGCAGGAAATCCAGTGAATCCACCGAGGAGAGAACCCTTTCGAACGCAAGGTAGAGTGAATAAACTCTCATTGCAGTCTATCAAACGCCTTCTCGAAGTCGAGCTTGAGAACCAACCCTTTAGACTTGTGCTCCTTCAGGTGATAAAGGATCTCCTGGACGGAGGCAACACTATTCAAAATCAGACGACCTTTGATGAAGGCCGATTGGGATCTGCTAATCAACTCGTCCATGAGAGGGGAGAGACGGTTCGCAAGGATCTTAGAGACGATCTTGTAGGTGCAGTTGGAGAGACTAATGGGGCGGAAGTCACCCACAGAGTCTGCTCCCGCCTTCTTCAGGATGAGAACGAGAAGAGAATAGTTAAGATTCTCCAGGGATGAAACTCCCGAGAAGAAGTCTAGGATGAATCTGGTAACATTAGCGGAAATGCAGTCCCAATAAGATTGAAAGAAGTGCATCATAAATCCATTAGGGCCTGGGGCTCCGTCCCTATCCATGTCGAAAACTGCTTTCCTGATCTCCTCTTGGGAGAAGTCCCTGTCTAAATCCGTGGAGGGTGGGATCCGCTTGATCGGCAAGCTATCCCAAGAAAGAGAAGCTGAAGACTGCGGAAGGTCTTGGAAGTAGTTCCTGAAATGGCTAGAAACACCAGAGAGCACCTCCTCCGTCCCTTCAAGCTGATGACCCCTTACATTCAAGATCTGAATAGTGTTCCTCTTCCTTCTCCCATTCGCCACCTTATGGAAGTAAGACGTATTAAGGTCACCCAGTTTGATCCATCTGTCTCTAGATCGCTGCTTCCACATAATTTCTTATGTTTTCAGAATAGTGAGAAGGTCATCTCTCGCGGAGGAAAGAGAAGTTCTCTCGTCGGCCGCGAGAGGGGAGGATTCTGCCTTGACTTCTAACTCCTCTATCACCCTCAGAGTGAGTTGTTTACGGCGAATTACAGAACCGAAGCTGGATCTCTCCCAACCTCTGATCTTCTGACGGAGACATATGAACTTGCGAACTAAATTCCTGACTGAGTTGAAGTCTGTTGGGAATTCCGTCCACCATCTTCTAACAAGAGAATCAAATGAAGGATCTTCTCTCCACATCCGCTCAAACCGGAAGCGACCGGAGGATCTCGATCACGTGATACACGTGTCCAGCAAAAGCGGAACGTGGTCGGATACAAGAGCTTGCAAGCTTTTCTGGATAGAGTTAGGGAAAAGAGCTTTCCATTCACTGGAGGTTAAAAACCTGTCTAGCCTGGCCATGGAGGGGGAATCTCTCTTATTCGTCCACATGAAGCGTCTGCCATGAAGAGGGAGGTCATTCAAGTCCAACCGTCGAATGAAGTTAGAGAAATCTTCCATTGCCCCCATATGGCCTAAACCACCCAACCTCTCGTGGCTAAACATGGTGACATTAAAGTCCCCGCACAGGATCCAGGGGTCTTGACTGAGGCCTCTAGCGTCTGTAAGCTCTTGCCAAAAGGCATGGCGAATGCTCATATCGTTCAGGCCGTACACTGAGGTCACCATCAAAGTGTTGCTACCAGTTCTACACGTAACGGTCACCGACAAGGAGAAGGTGCCGACATGCTTACTAACAAAGTCAAAGCTATCCTCCTTCTACCCGATGAGGATACCACCAGAAGAACCCACAGCATCAAGAGCCTCCCAGTTGAATCTGCTCCTCCCTGTCAAACTGCTCAAAAGAGAAGCTCCAGGATTACTAGTCATAGTCTCCTGCAGACACACCACATCCAGACCATGCAAAACACAGAAAAGAGCTATGGCTCGACGTTTATCCTCCGACCCCAACCCCCTTATATACCAAAACAAAATTTTCATTAAGAAATTTACAGGCCCGCGGCCAAACCCTCCAAATCTCGAGAAGAAGCCAAAAACCCTCGCCGCATTCACATCACTCCCAAAAGCGAATCCACACACCGAGACGATCTCCAAGACTGAGTCATCATCCAAAAGGTTCAAAAAAAAAAGGCGAGGTCCTCCTCTGCTCTCGAGGCCAAAAAACTTCGGAGATTCTGCATGACCGGTTGCTGCGACCTGGAAGTTCTTCTGAGATAGGTCTGTTGCTGGGGAGGGGCGGTAGGGGTGTCAACGTCCTGACGCTCGTCCAATGCCAACCCGACCTCTGCTCGATCTGGTTCTGGCTCGGCGGGAACCTGGCTAAGTAAAACCAACGCTTCGTCAGTAATAGCAGCCCGTGATTGTGGGTGATCCGCAGCTGCGGAATCCCCTGAATCACGGGAGAGATTAACGGGGTCCACATTAATCTCCGGAATACAAAATTCAAAATCAGGCCTAATTGGGCAGGTGCGGTTAGGCGAATCCTGAGAATCCGGGAAAAGAGATTCGATGCCAAACCCGTTACCTTCCGCTCCGGCTTGGTTCGCCTAGGTCGACCCCTCTTCTCGAACCGGATTCGTCAGGTACGGAACTGTCGGAACTGCATGCTGATGATCAGAGGAGCTGCCACGCTGATGAACTAAAGCTGAGGATGATCCCGGTGAAGACGAGACTAAGACCCTGATGGAGAGGTCGAAGAAGTGATTCCCAAATCGAACCGAAAGGAACGAGGGGATTGCTGAAGGATTAATTGTCCGAAAGATCACCACCATTTCCAGCAGATCACTCGATGTCTCTAGCTCGTTTTCCACTTCTACCACCTCCCCGAAGGTAGCCAAGGCTGACTGAATAGCAGAAGCGTTCCAGCAAGGAAGAGGCACCCCTGCAATGGAGAGGCGGATGATGGAGGAAGAGCAAGTACCTCTGGCTCTGTGGGAGGGAGTCCATGCAGAAAAGTCCAGGACTAGCTGCCCAATCCTCGCTGAGACTCTGCTGATGACGGAATGTCTAGCATACGCTGTCGGGAACTCCACTAGAAACTCCGAGAGTCCAAGGCGCCAGGTTGGGAAAGCCCAGTCTGATTGCCAATATGTCTGGAGGGCAGAGGAGAGATCGGCTGAGCTGGGTGATCCCTCTCTAACCTGCACTAGCGCACAGGTATCCATCTTGGACACCGTCGCCTGAGAAGCCGCGAAGGAGGGAATGGTCACAAAGGGGTGTGAGAAAGACCTCGGGGGGAAAGGTGGGTGGAACGCCGGCTGGTTATGGAGGGAGGAAGCTTGGATGATTCTGAGAGGGCAAAGAGAGGAGGAGTGGCCGATGCCTCTGCAGATCCAACACACCATTGTGTTCCTGCAGCTAGACACGAGATGGCCATTCTCTCCGCACCTGAAGCAACACCCTTTCTTGAAGGGGCAAGGAACTCTTGCTGGGGAACGGGGCTGTAGCGGTGGTTGCTGCGGAAGCGGGAGGAGTGGAAGCGGTGGAGGTGGGTGGAGTTGGGCGGGGTCCTGAGAAGGTGGAGGTGGAGGCGGTGGAGGGGGGGTGGGGGCAGATGGGGGTTAACCGAAAGACGGGACGCCCAAGAGTTACCTTTATGAAGGTCGTGGCCCGAGGCAAGGCCGGCGCCCTCATGATGAGATCTGACAGGATGGAGGGATCCGACGGCGAGATCTGACCAGATACTGACAGGAGCAGGGACCTCCTTCCTAGAGATTCCTTCCCGAGGCCAAGGGACACCTGCCCGAGACTAACTAGACACATGTTCCCTCCATCTCCCGTTCTGAACCCTAGGGTAAAGAAGTGGCCACCACGGGGACCCCACAGGGAAAGAAGACGTATCCCGGCGCCAGTACCCGTTGAGGACCCTGGGGTTAATGACCGGGTTCTGATGCCGGCGCCGTGTACAAGGATGCCAGACGTCCGGAGCCGGGGTAAGTCCCGGTCGCCCGCCTAAGCGCTCTCCGTACCCTCTCATCTTCTACTTCAATTTGTTATTCCCTTGTGTGCCCTTGTTAATTTGCCAGGATGCATGCTGTTTCTTTTGTATCCATTAGCGTTGACACCATAATCCTAAAGTTACTCATTTAGATTTATTCCAATCCAGTATTCATCATTCCACGACTTGGGTCTTTAATGTACATATAATCTACATAGCATCACTGTGAACCACCTTAGGCTATCATAGTCTAGCCTTAAGCACACAGTACAACAAGGTTTAAAATCACGGTATCGGTCGCGGTATCGGTCGGTCCCAAACTGGTCTGTACCGACTGGTACGTACCGGTACCGACCGATACGGACCGATACCGGTTGAGGAAACCCCCCCCCCCCCCCCCCCCAAAAAAAAAAAAAACTTTAACCTATCCGTACCGATCGGTACCAGCCTGAACCGGCCGATACGGACCGGTACCAGCCGGTACGGGCCAGGTATTGGGATTGGATGCAGTACCGGTCTCAAACCGGCCAAAACCGGTATGTACCGGCCGGTACGTACCGGTAGCGGTCGAGATTTAAAACCCTGAATACAACATGCTTGAGTAAGAGCATGCTCATTAGATTCCAAGCAATCAGCAGCATAAGGACTTATAAAATCCATGTTCAAACCAACCACCGTCAAACCAGAACGTATGGTTCATGTCCTATATGATCAGAGCAAAGGAGACGTATAAAAATGACCTAGATGGGCTTCACCTATAAGTTCATTATTGTTGGGAATAGAAGAAGTCAATAGAATGAAAAATTAACTAGGGAAAACACAGACACACTACCAACCTCTGAAACAATGGACGTTTGGCAATATGCAAGAATGAGATGAGCCTGTCAGTCAAGCTCAAAGCACCACGTACGCCACCCCAGAGCATAGCAATTTTGCCAAGTAATCTCAGAATTCCACCTTTTTGTCCCAATTCTGTCAGAATGCCGACCAATCTGCTTGCACATGTTCGACAAAGACAAGACAATCTTAAGAACAATGGATGTCTCGAAGAGAACTCATTAGGAAACTTATTATGAAGCTACAGAGAATTAGATGAATCAAACCTATCTTGATCCAATTCCCCATCATTCTTCTTAGGTACTGCAGGACCAGCAACAGACATGGCTTTCTCCGCAAGGCTTCCCACTAAATTATTTTGGGTTTTTTTTTGCATTGCTTCGTCATGGTCCACATGAGAAAACCCCTTCTCTTCAGATGAACCAGATGGAGTCCCAATGGTTTCATAATGTTTGTAAATCTTCTTCCGCTGTAGGTACAAAACATTGATGAAGTGTTGAGCAAAAGGCATAACATATATGCATCTGGTTAAGCAATGGTCAAATTGAAATAATCTGAAGTGGAAACCAATGACTAAATCACAGATAGAACCTGAGCTACTCTATTTAGATTTAGTTAGAATCTCATAAGATAAGCACCATGAAACAACAATGAAAGCATAGATGGAAGAAACATGTAATAACTAAATGAGTGATATCATAATGCCTTGATTAAAAAAATATGGAACCTATAATTATTATTTTGAAATGGCCCCCTATTTTATCTTGCATCACCAACACATGCAAGAAAAGAAGATGGTGATGAAGTGGAGGGAAGAGGAGTGATGATCTAAAGGAGAGGGAGAAATGGTGTGGGAAAAGAAATCAGGGGTGGGTCTCCATTCGAAACCCCTATTTGCAAGGTTATTCATAAGAATAGAAAGGTGGGGGAAAGGTTGGGTGCATGTTTCCGAGGAAGGGGACTATAGGGATTTCCCCAACTGGAGCCATCGTAATAAAGATATAGCCCCTCAATAACCCTGCAAGTTAATCCTATTCGACTTCATCTTGGACTATATGCACCAATGCTCCTGACTTTTTACCTTTTTTTGCATCAAAATGCAATATCATTAAATAACCAAGGTATCGTGCATATGAAGACTCAAGTGGGTGTGGACAATGCCCAATGCTCATATCTCAGATAAAAATAGCATAACTTAAAACTAAGAAGTCCAAAATTGTCTGAAGACATCCATTGAAAGGGTAGGAAAAAGTTACATTAAACCAAGGTTTAAAATTTCGATTTCTGCCAATATTTTCATACTGTGGAATATGGAAATATTGCGTGGAAATATTTCGACAGCGTGGAAATATTAGACTTTTATAGAAATGATAGAAATATCATTAAGATGATTAATTCTTTTAACGAAGCTCTTGACAATCATAAATTAAGTATAGATACATATTGTGAAATGCTTAAATCATATTTCTACACTATCAAAGATTTAGAAGGTCCATGTAGTATGTATTTATATGTATATTGTACAGCTAAATAATGGTCTAAAACCTGCAACATATCCAAAGTTCGAGTGATTTCATCAATATTAAGACTTGATTATTTTTTTTTCAAAAACCTTATATTAATTAGACAATTAGAAATGGATTAATTGAAAGGAATCTAAGAATTACCATATTCGAAACTTTCAGAAAAGTACACTTCAATTTGCTCGAACAAACATTTGAATGCATTTTTTGTTAAATTGATCTTCCAAGGTTAGTGTTGGATGGTATATCGCACACCCCAAAACAAATTTTCAAAAAAAATCAAACCAGAAATGTCGAACGATCTGCTTTGAGGGTTTAAAGTTTAGGGTTACGGTTTTAAGGGTTTAGGAGTTGAGGTTCAAACTTTCAGAGAATTTTAAAAATTTCGATAAACTTCGGAATATTTCTGTCACCCACATTTTGTTTCGAGGGTCGCAAAAATGAAAATATTTCGAGAAATTTCGAGAGATTTTGAACCATGCATTAAACTACAATGTACTCAAGGCTCAAAAATGGCAAGTAAGCTAAAAATAGTAAATACTAAGAACTAAACCACATCAGCTGCCATTATGTTGAGATTCTTGAGAACGATCATAAAACCCGATCCGTATGAGGTTCCACCAAGAGAGGAGTAGGAGCTGTTGAAGAATGGTGATTTGGTCTCTATCATGTATCCATGCAAGCTGACATCATCTCTGATATCACCTTCAAATTCAGTAATGGATGCGGGGTTCTTAAAAAAACACAAGTGCTGAATTTAAGCGATTAAAGATAGATTTTTGCACGTCTTTATTCAAATTACATCAAGGATTAAGAGCACTAATCATCATCCAATCATGCCCAAACAAGTTTACTTTAGCGAAGTAATAAAACTAGCATGTGAACAATTAATTCCAGATGTAATAAGAAAATTCCAGCAATACGTTGAATAACAATATCTCAAACACAAGCCATAGTCTCGTAGATAAAACGTGAATCTAAGCAATAGAAACCCTAATGGATGAGATCCTTTATAAGACAAGTACTTAGAAACCCTATATAAATTCAGCAATAGGCTGGATTGGACATGAAAATATCGAGGGATGATTCAAACCGTGCTTTGGTCAATGTCGGCTGCGATCAAGGCTCCATTGTTGTAGATGAATGGGCGGAAGGGGAGGTGTGGTCCAGAAGAAAGGGATGAAGAAGCCGGGATGATTTGATTTTGAAGAAGAGATGATCTCCGTGTCGATCTTCCGCAAAGTCGTAGACGAGAGCATGGCGACAAGAAAGAAGCTTGCGGAGAGAGGAGGAAGCCAAGAAACAAGATGATCCGTCGTATGAGCCTTCGATAAAGCGAACTCGCTTCTCCATTCTAGGGTTTCAATGCATCATCAATCCATCTCACGATTAGGGCTTTTAGAGAGCTTTATAGGAGAGGAAATAACAAAAAAGGAAAGAAAAGAGGGAGAGGAGCACCCGCACGGACGCGAGGAAGGGGAAGGATGCGAGCATACATCCCGAAGCATGTCCGCATGCAAGTATTGCCGCGGGAAGAGAGAGAACGATAGAGAAGGGAGCGGCTAAGGGTTTAGGGCTGCTCTTGGCTTCTTTAAATCTCATCCATTGAGATTTTATCTAACTTAAAATCTTACGGCTAAAAACCAAACACAGAAATGAGTCAGTTTGGCACATGTGGTTCAAACCGGATGCGAACATGGCTCGCACCTACCCAAACCAGAAATAAAAACATAAATAACTCAAGATCCATCAGTTGGATCGACAGAAAGTAAAAACTAAAGTCATAGATCATCGAAATGGCTTTCCACTGATACAGACGGATTGCCGACCGGCCTCCTGGATCTTCGTAGGGAAACAAAATACGCCATCAGCTGTAGAAATCTGCACGTCGCAACCTCCGCACCTACTTCAACTACCCTCCCTGGTCCGGTGGCCAAGTAATCAGCACCAAGTACTCTCAGCAACTCTATCTGGCCTCCTCTGCCCACCAACGTCAAGTGAAGACTTGAAAGCAAAAACGAACATCCTCCTCGGCACGAAAAGATTGTCAAGATACCTAGATAATTTCATATGATAATAGAAATATAGGTTGACATGAAATTCAAAAGACATATAAAAGGAAAGGCCACGGGAGCATAATGTGTTGCAGGTCATCGGTTTGCGCAATAAGCTATGGTTTCTTTGAGAGGCCATTGGTTGCGGGTGCAATATATGTTGCTCAAAGTGGCCTGCGCACGTGGCAAGACAAGTGGATCCTAGACTAAGAAGATATGTCATGCAATTATTCTTTGGATTTAATGAATAAAATAAAAAATTAAATAATTCATCAAGCCACTTGTTATGACTTCGTGAAAGTAAAAGTGATGGGCTTTTCAAAATCTGAAAACACAGCTCATAGGTATCCATCATTGAAAAGGTGAACAAGCGTATCAAAATTTTCTTCAATACTAATTTCAACACTTGACCAATAATATGGATGCACACATGATTGGACTCTTGATGCAAATGTGTCAGGCAAATGATAAATGTGAGTGCAATTGATGCCTATAGACTCTAAATGTGATATGCATGCCATGGAATACAGAATGTTCCCTAATCCCTTCTCAACTATCAGTGAATCAGAAGGACACCCTTTTTTTTTTTTTGAGAAATCCCTCTCAGAGGATGAGGGGGGGTTCGGCCTAGACCCCTACCAGTGCATTAAATAAACGAGAAACAGTTAACACGAAATCAAAAAGGTACAGAAAGAAGAAATCAAAAAAGATTACAAATGATGTTATCTAGTTGATCTAATCTCTTCACCTGCAAAACCACTTTCCACTGATTAAGCCGCAACTTCACCGAGTTCTTGACCACTTCTATGTCGGAAGTCTTACGTCTGAAAATCCTGCTATTCCGCTCCATCCAAACGCACCAGCAAACCGCCATAACCACCATATCCAAGCTATGACGCAATCTACGCTTAATTCTTTTTCTCTCCAGACTGTCCACATAGAGAAAACCGACCCCGGCGTACCTCTGATACTCAGCCCTTTCCTCAGTTGCTCCCAAATTCCTTTAGCGAAAGGACAGTGGATAAAAAGGTGATTAACATCTTCTCGGCCATGCCCGCAGAGGACGCAAGACGTGTCTGTAATGTGTTGATTACCACGTCGAAAGAGATTAGTTCTGGTCAATAGCTTCTTCTTGATCATTAACCACATGAAGATACGAATCTTAAGAGGGACTTTAGTCTTCCATAAGACACCAGCCACAGGGCAAATCACACCTCCCTTGTTAATAAAATTATAAAAAGACTTGGTGGTGAACTTATCTGAAGACGCCAGTCGCCAGGTAGCCTCATCCTCTGCGTCGTTGATCGAAATGAGGTGCAGAAGATCCATCAGCTCCCACACTTGGTATTGCAGGAAAACCAGGATAACTCGACGAAATTTAATATCCAAGGTGGTGGTATTATTCATAACTAAGCATTGAGACCGAACCGAGGCCTTCTTGTTCCACGCCAGCTCATAGAGTTCCAGGTACCAGTCTTTGAGTTGACCCTCCACCAGCCATCTATCCTCCCAGAAGCTAATGGACTTCCCATTCCTCACCCTCAGATTAACTCCACATTTATAAATATGATTAATTTTCTGAATCCCGCTCCAGAAAGGGGAGATTTTCCCCGACGTTCTACTTCTAACCTACAACGGCTTAAATCTCTTAAAGTATCTGCCTCGGATCACCGAACTCCAGTTATCACCTTGATCATTTTGAAGTCTCCACCACCATTTGCCCAGAAGAGCTTTGTTATGATCCGCAAGGTTAGTAACACCCAGTCCTCCTTCCTCCTTAGATTTACAGACATTCCCCCATTTAGCCAGATGATAAGTTTTCAGGTTGTTGTCCACACCCTTCCACAGGAATTTACTCCTAATAGAGTCAATCTTTGCAATGACCCACTTCGGCATGAGGTAAAACGAAATATGGTAAGACGGAATCAGTGTAAGGACTGCATTAACCAGGGTTAACCTGCCTCCCAGGGAGAGATTTTTCCCTTTCAATCCCGCCAATCTGATATCCATTTTCTCTATCACCTTGTACCAGTCCTTCTTTTTCAGTCTATTATTATTCAGAGGTAAGCCAAGGTATTTAGTAGGGAGGGAGTCTGTACGGCAGTTTAGCACTGAAGCTAGTGTTGTCGCTAGAGTCTCATTCTCCCCTATATAGAAAAGAGAGGTCTTCGAAAAGTTAACCTTCAGCCCTGAAACAATCTCTAGTGAGTAGAGTAGGATCTTCAGCATGCTGACTTGTTCTTTCTTCGCTGCACAAAAGATAATCGTGTCATCCGCAAAGTGCAAGTTCGCCATTTTCCAGTTGGATTCACCAATGCCTGTTAGAAAACCTCTGCTTGCCACCCTTCTGATCATAGCATCAAAAACATCCATAGCCAGAATGAAGAGAAAGGGGGTGAGTGGACAGCCCTGCTTTACTCCTCTGCCCGTCTTAAACTGTTTACCTGCTTGACCGTTCACTAAACAAGAAAGGGTGGAAGTGGAAAGGCAATTCCAAATCCATCTAATCCAATTATCCGAGAAGCGTTTCGCTTTGAGGGTGTTAATAATGAAGCTCCAATTGAGTCTGTCGAACGCTTTCTCAAAGTCGATCTTCAGAATGATACCTTCCTCTTTTTGCTCCTTCATGTGATAGATCAATTCTTGGGCTGTAGCAATGCTGTCTAAGATCAGCCGACCTTTGATGAAGGCCGTCTGGTTCTTGTTAATAATGTCATCTATCTTACTCGCCATGCGGTTAGCCAGGATCTTCGTAACTATCTTGTAGATGCAATTCGCTAAGCTGATCGGTCTGTAGTCACTGATGGTTTCCGCACCTTCTTTCTTCGGGATCAAAGTTACTCAAGCATAGTTCAGGCTATGAAGAGAGATCTTATGTTGAAAGAAGTCAAAGAGAAGTTGACACAAATCACCTTTAATCGTATCCCAGAAACGCTGGTAAAACAGAATGGAAAGACCATCCGGACCTGGCGCTCCATCCGCTTTCATGTCGAAAACAGCTTGCTTGCATTCCGCTTCCGAGAAGGGTTTGTTGAGATTGTCCGAGTTCTCTAACTTGAGAATATCCAGCCCGTCCCAGTCAATAGTGGCTCTCTCAATCCCCTTCTTCGCGAAATATCTCTGAAAATGCTCGGATACACTGGGTGTAATGTCTCTCTGCGTCGTCCAAAGCTTGTCACCATCTCTGATGGAATGAATAGCGTTCTTGTGTCTCCCGTTATTCGCGACCTTATGGAAGTAAGAGGTATTGCTGTCTCCTAGTTTAATCCATTTGTCCCTAGACCGCTGCTTCCACATAACCTCTTCTTTGACCAACGTTGCGCTGAGCTCCTCCTTCCAAGCCGATAACTGAAGCTTCTCTGTGTCTGTAAGAGAGTTTCTCTCCTCCAAACCTTCAAGTGTTCCTACCTTCAATAAGAGCTCCTTCTTCCTAACCATCACATTCCCAAACGTATTGTGCTCCCACGTTTTAATTTTCTTTTTCAAGTGATGCGTCTTTGTATTCCAGTTTCTAGCTGAACTAGAATCATCCCCTGTTTCAGCCCACCAAGTCTTGACAAGATCAGGAAAATCTTTCTCCTCAAGCCACATCGCCTCGAAGCGAAAGAGTTTACACGATTTAGCTCCATTCGATTGGGAATCCAATAAGATGGGGACATGGTCAGAAATAAAAGTCGTTAGACCACTCTGAGTCACCTTTGGGTACCGAGAATCGAAATCGTCAGAAATCAAAAACCGATCAAGTCTGGCAAAGATGGAAAAATCCCTCTTATTGTTCCACGTGAATTTCCTGTTATTGAGTGGTAAATCCAGTAGCACTAGATCTCGAACCACCTCCACAAACTCTTGCATATCCAGGCGATTGCCCATAGCCCCACTCCTTTCATAAGAAAAACGAGTAACATTGAAATCTCCACCAATAACCCAAGGTCCTGCAAACTTCTGTCTAATGTCACGCATCTCTTTCCATAGGGCCGGCCGAAGTTGATAGTCAGTTTGTCCATAAACATTGGTCACCACACAAGTATCACCTGACTGGTGGGATTTCAGAATCACCGTTAAGCAGAAAGTCCCTTTAAACAAATTAAGCAGACTAAGGTCTGAGTCTCGCCACCCCGTAATCAATCCACCTGTTGTACCTACAGCATCAATCCACTCCCATTTCGAGATCATGTTGCCACCTAAGGAGCGTAAAAAATTCGGAGTGGGATTCATACATTTAGTCTCCAGCAGACAAATGATGTCTAAATTCTGAGAACTAACATAAAGGTTAACTGATTTCCTCTTCTCTAGGGCTCCCAGCCCCCTAATATTCCAAGACAATAATCTCATCGGAAAAGACTGGACACACACAGAGGCAAGAACAGACAAAAAACTAACTTCAAACAGAGAAGGGAACTCTCTCAAGTTCCATCTCTCTCAAAGTTTTTACAAAAAATGCAGGATCAAATCCTTCCCTATCTACCGCAATACCACATTCACCAGCCAGAGCAACCACCGTATCTTGGTCTAGGAAGGAGAGAAGAGAGTGCAGTTCCTCATCAGAACTCTTCTCCACCATCTTCTTCAAGTGGGTCCCCAAAACGTTGTGTCTTCCCCTCTGGTAAGTCTTGTCAAAAGCCTTCAGGATCTGCCTCTGGCTCCTTCGAACATAAGATTTCTGGTTCGTCTCCAAAATTGTTGTTTGCTAGGAGGGTCTTCGAGTCTGATCCTCAGGAAGCTCTCCTCTGGCCTGCCAATCCACATTCTGTGAATTGTCAGTGGCTATTACAGGATCAGTTAGAATTTCAAACCTGCCCTCCTACGATTTATTAACCTGATCTATATCCTGGACCATGATGTTAATATTAGCAGCATTTTCTTCCAAAATCTGCTCCACATTATCAGACAGAGAGTCTATTAGATCATCAGCAAGGTTTTTGGCGTGATTTACATCCTCTTCATGGGGTGATCTTTTAGAAAGGTTTGAATTCAAATTCAAACACCCGACATGACCCTCATCGATAGAAGAAAGGAAACCATTCCACCCATTATTCTCAGCAATTAAAGAGTCATCAAGATTGATTGGATTACCTTCTACCTCCGACACTTCCCGATTTGGAATGATATGGCTCGGTGAGATCTCGCCAGCCCGCCTGGCTTGAGACTCCGCCACCTCCCTGAAGAACCTGTCCCCTGAGGTCTCTGCTTCTGGCATCATACGAATCTGGAGCTCATAGTAACGATTCCCTAGCCTGCAAGTGAGAGAGGCCGGGATGTCTTCGGCCCTGTGACTCTGTGAGTGCTGATGGTCACTTCCGCCTCCCTAAGGTCTTCCGCCAATTCCCAATCTCTAGCCAAGCTAAGAACGTCCCCAAAATTCTTAAGGACACCTCTAATCGACTCCAGACTCCAGGCATGACACGGGAGACCGCCAATGAAGAGTTTGACATTGCGAAAGACCCTATAACCTATCGCACGGTTATCAACTGACCAGGGGAAGAACTTGACAGAAATATCACCAAAATTGAAGAAACTCTGTTTCAAGGCATCCGACAGACCCGCCTTAGATGGAAATTCGACCAAAAATTCATCAGTCTCTAATATTCTCGTCTTCCAAGACCAATTCGAGCCCCAGGCTCTGGAGAAACAGCTAGACAGAGTGGCAGGGGAACCCGACCCCTGCACCACCTTATAGATGGCGCACCATCTAAGATTGAACAACGAATCAAGAACCTCTTGATTGAAGTCCAGGACTTCGCAGGACGAAGGGTTCATGGGAGGTGAGGACGGAGGAGGGTAAGACGAAGAGCCTCTGGCAAGACCTCGCCTACGGGACGGACAGTTTGCCATACTGTGGCCAATCCCTTTGCAACCAAAACAGATGACCCCGTTTCTACAGCTAGCTTGCAGATGCCCCTTCTCTCTGCAACGGAAACAGAAAGCCTCTCTGTTTCTCCTCTTAGGGGAACCTCCACCATTAAGGGGGTCAGCAGGTTTTAATGGCGACTCTTTGGGATGATTGTAAGATCTGATCCTCTGGGCCCACGGATCGACTGCTGAGCTGACCGGGCGATAAAAATCTGTAGGCAGTGGATGGTTACGGGTAGATCTGGTGAACTCAGCGTACGTGGGACGCTGTATCTTACCAAAGCTCCTGACTGCTCCCCACGGTTGCATCGAAAAATGAAGAGATCCTCCCCCATGATGGAGATCTCCGGCCTGGTACCGAGAAAGATGACCATTCCAAGGAAATCTGTGAGAGGAATCATACCTTCTCTGCCCTAGATCTCCCGGTTCGTCTTTATGAAGCTGCCTCGGACGTCCCAATTCGCTCCCCCTGGTGTCTCTAAGTCGCCATCCATCATCTCTCCATCCCGCTTCCCTAGAACGCAGATTATCTAAAGTCTCCGCTCGTCTCCCAAACGCCTCCGCTCGTCTCCCGAACATCTTCCCTAGATTCGCTCGTCTCCCGAACATCTTCCCTAGAAGGACACCCTATTAAATCATCTACTAACGGTGACATGGGATGACTCTAACTCAGAAGAGTTTTAGGTTCATGAGAGTACTTTCTCTTAAAACACGTGGGCCACAAGGTGACGTTGATGCCGTCCTTAAGGAAAGTATAGGTGTTGGCTTTTCCGTGATGTAGTGCATCTCGGTCGAACTGCCATGGACGCCCAAGGATGATATCAGCTACTTCCAAGGGAAGGACATCCCACCAAACTTCATCTCGATATTGCAGCCCAATAGACAACTTAACCAAGCAACAATGGGTCACTAGTTTTCTCGTGGTGTTGTCTGGCCAAGGTGTTTCGTAAGGGTGAGCCAATGATTTGACTTTCCACTTCTTGCATCTGACTAACCCTTCACTGATTAAATTGGTAGTGCAACCTCCATCTATCATGATACAAAGGTTCATGCCATTGACAGTGAAGATCGTTCGGAACAGCTCAAATCTCTGGTTCTTGTAATGAGGCGGGGGTCCTCCACAGAATTCTTGGGGTAGTAACGCTTTAGGGGCCAGGGGGAATGGGGACTGGTGAATAACTAACAGTAGGGTCATCATGTCATCACCCTCCAAGACTAACTAATTGAAGTTTTCGCCTTCCATAGACTCATGACTGTCCTCTTCATTATCCGCCAGGTTTGTCTGTGGATTGAACCGACGTCGAGGACAATCGGCTGACTTATGACCCGACTAGTTGCACTTGAAACACTTCATCGTGCTCGGGTTGGTTCCTAAGACTCCTTTACCCTTCTCAGTGAGTATAGAAACTGTACCAACTACAAGAAGAGGTCCTGGGACTGGTCTACTAACAGATTCGGATGGTACCATTATGTTTTCATATTGTCGGGATGCAGATCGGGAGTGATGAGACTCAACTTTCTTGGCTCGACGGTGTGCATCACTGACCTGACACAAGTCATGAAGGGACACCACCTCTTGAATCGAAGGTTTAAGACCATTGACGTACCTAGCGACGCTCTGCTCTTCATCTTCATGCAGATCATTGCGAGCCTGGAGCTTGTAGAACTCATTGGTGTAATCGTCCAATGATTTGTGCTCTTGTCGCAGGTTTTGGAATTTTTGGAACACACTCTATTTGAAATCAGAAGGTAGGAACTTTTGTTGTATTTTTCCCCTAATGTGTGTCCAGGTGGAAATCTTGTTTTTCCCCTTTCTAGCCCTCGTGGTCTGCAACTGTCTCCATCAGACCAGTGCATGACCTTTCAATTTAAGACTAACAAACTTTACTTGTTTGACTCGAGGGATTTCCTTCCATTCAAAATACTGATCTATTCTCTCAACCCAATCTAAAAACTTCTCAGGGTCCATCCAACCCTCAAACTCAGGAGGTTCGATTTTGATACCTTGTTCCAAGCCCCAATGGGATTTCGCTCTCCTATGGTTTCTCCTACCTTGCCTATCAGACCCATCAGACGAATTGACACTATTACCACCTGACTCAAGATCTAACTCGTTACGCTCGGGTGACTCTCTAGCTCTGTGCTCCCTATGGGGTCGAGGTGGGCTTTGAGCAGTGGCGAAGGCTAAAGTTAGGGCTTCAATCTGAGTCTGAAGCCTATTCATGTTGTCTTGTTGCCTTTAAAAGGAATCTTGCCAAGTACGAGATGGGGACGGTTGTCTTGCGAGTTCAGCCATTAAGAGATTCTCTAGAAAGCGCTAACAACTCACCAAAGAGAAAGGGACGATCCTAATATGTATGCGAACACTCGGGAAGAAATTTTAATGCAAGGATAACACTAATATTAAAAGAAAGAAAATAAAAAAAATCATCAAGTACACAATGTGTGTGTGTGTTATAGGTTCTCATCATTATTCCAAGCTACATACCCTTTCAATGTTCTTAGGATTGCTACCTATTTAGGTTACATTTGTCTTTTTCTTAACATCAGATTTGGGAACTTATTTCCTGAGATTTGAAAGGTCTACTTGCAGTATTTTAATCCAGATCACTAGAATTAATCCTTGAAGTAAAGATCAAAACTATAGAACAGCCCATTAAATCTCAAATCAAGAATCAATAAGTCTTTAATAAATTCAAGCACCAATATGCCAAATTTTATTTTATTCCTAATCTATCATAAGTTCTTATTATTTTCTGGTATTCTTGCCGTAATTGCTGTAGATTTATTACTTCTATAGCAGAGTTTATTCTACTGCTGAGTTATGCATGCTTACAACATAATTTCTCTTTGGCAATGAACTATGCAAGCCAAACTTACAGATGTTCAACTACTATTTGTTAAAATCTCTGCTCAGAAATAGGTAGATTGCTGGATTTAACAATTGAAACACTATTAAATTTAGTTGTCCAAAAAACTTTAACCTTATAAATTCTTACGAGTTCCTAATTTCCTCTTTAAATGGCCCATCACAATAAGGACTCTACAGTAAAAATCTGAGTTTCAGAAACAATGCAGACAAAATGTAAGAAGGAACTTTTCAAAAAAAAAATGTAAGGCTCAAATAGGGATGAAGGGATTACAAAAACAGCTGAGACAAAACTCAGCATGCACCATAAAAACAAGAAAGAGAATTCCACCAAGATGCACAAGTTTGGTGGGATAGATGGCAAAACATCATTCAAAGCATTAGAGGGCGACTCGGTATAAAAAATGTGGCAAACAACATGTCACAGCTGGTAATAAATGGGTTTGAGTTCCACATACATGGAAACAACAAAATGGGCTCTCATAAGCAACAATGAAACACAATCCTTGAATAAAGAAAAAATTCTCTGAGGTTCGATGAAAGTTGGATTAGAGAACAAAGAACTAATATTGCAAGGAAAAGCAGAGCTTATTGCTCAACTTGAATTTGTTGGCTCAAAAACATTAGCCATTGATGGGGAAACTAGAAGGGAGTCAAATGGGTGTGATACAAGACCTCGATGTTGCACGGCGATGGAGAGGGGAGGGGGAGAGAGAAAGTGGTAAGAGGAGGTAGAAGAGGATGGAGAGAGGAGGATAAGTACCGACCTCACGCCGGTGAAACCCTAGGCCTCACACGATCACACCTCCAAGTTGGGAGAGCAAAACTCTTTTTCCTTCATTAAGGGTCCAGACTCAAATGAGGCTCTTACATGCTTATATAAAAGAGCACACTAAAACCTTAAAGACTCAAATAGACTTGGACTTGAAAATGCATATTGCATGATCACCCAGTGTGCGTCACACTGCACAACGGTGCACCAGATAAAAACATCTAGATCGCATTAACAGAAAGGCAAAAAGCAATGCACAAGGTATATTAAAATTAGTTCTCTTATCTTATCAACTTGCTAGCGGATTAAATTGTTTTTAATGCAAGATGGAATAATGTCAGGTGGTTCTCTGATGCGGGACAGAAAATGGGGAACCGTCGTCGATGGATCAAAAAATCAAAATTGGGAATTAGGAGAGAGAATAAGGGAGGAGGAGAGAAGAGGAAGGGGAAGATCTGGAGTCTACTGGATTTGGGGAATCCACCCCTGATGGATTCCAATCCAGGAAACCCTAACGAAACTCGCAACCCATCATCTTTTTTTTCATAATTCATAGCATATTTTCATTCATCATAGAGGATGCCTATAAATAGGCTTACAAGACTTGGTCACCAAGTAACCATAAAAAACTACCAAAAATAAAAGATAACAATTACCAAATTTAAAAGATCAAAATCAATCCAAATTTAAAAGATCTAAATCTACCCAAATTTTAAAGATTCCAATCTACCTAAATCTTTCCTAAAAGAAATTTGAAAAACTACCATATTTAATAAATCTAAAAATAATCTATTTTCCGAATGAAATAATTATTTTATTTCGAATTTAATATTGTTATTGTATTCCAAAAAATACTATGTTAGAATTATTAAATACAAAATTTATTTTTAATTAAGCCTCGAGAGCATGTCTGCTGATTCGGGCTTTGGAAGTCGTGCAGGCTGAACTCAGGTTCCCATTGTTCTCTCTCTCCCTCACTTGCAAAAAAAATCAGTTTAGGGTTTTTGTGAAGTGCTGGGCATAAGCATATTCAGAATATTAAACTACAGGACGCACAAAAGTTTTTGCGAGGAAACCTTTTACCGAAAAATCTCGCCGGCTTAGTGCTTGAAATCAATCCACTAAGCTTCAAAGGTCCGGTTACAGACTTAGAACCAAGATCGCACGGGACCTGTTCGGGAACTACGCCTATAGATCCCTCCTCTCCACGCTACCTTTGTCTTGTTCCTTTCAGCTATTCACGAGCTCCCTACCCGGTCGCCTACACGATGCTCCAACACCGTGGCCCTAGTTGCTCACCCGAGACGCCGCTCAGACTTTCATGATTCGCTCATCCGAAGACACCAACACTCATCCCCGCATGACCCGAATGTGCACAAAGGTGAATCACACCCCATAGTGGGCAGTAGCACCCTTTAAGGGACTACTTCGCCGTAGTAACCCGTCTGACGGACCCAATGAATTATGTCGGTACACCCCGACTTCCTACTAAGAGGAATTAGGGTTCTTCTTGTCATGTCACACGAGCAACACTTAACCCTCTTCCGTTTCCCACGGAAGAACCCAACACATGAAATTTGAATGGGTAAAAAAGAGAAAAACAAATCAAATCACCAAGAGCAATAAAAAGATAAATATTATAAATTTTCTAAATGGAAAATAAACAATATAGCATAAAGTTAGCTAAAATACTCATGATAGGAAATACCCTTAAGCAATAAGGAATCTTACCTTAAGTGCCGGCTTGAGGGGAGGAAGAAGACGAAAATTCAAAAGCCTTTCCACGCGAAAACAATTTCTCCTCTAATTTTTCACACAAAGCCAATCGAGGTAAGGGGTATTATACAAAACCAAATTGTATACTAGTTCGGATGGCTAAGGTCCAGTCCGAACTGTTCGAACGGCAGACTCATACACCCTTTGACACATTAAGGACGATCTGAACGGTTGTTCAGACACACAATGTCAAAATGTCCCCAACGGTCAGGACATATAAAGGACCATCCAACCGTAAGTCTAGGAGTCTGAACAGCCGTTCGGACCTACACTTAGAGTCCGAACAGCTGTTCGGACGCCTAGTGTGGACTTCCAACACTTCGAAAATTTTCTAAGTGTCGGATCCTCGACTTGGACTAAGACGAAATCAATTCTATTTTTCGAGAATGAAATTTATTTTAGAGCACGATATTCTAGAAATGGAAAACATTTAAAGACGTGTCGAAATCCTCGAAAAGAGTGAATAATGTAAACGGTGCAAACACACGCAAAACGATATGCTCGAGAAATCCTTTCTACCCTTTCAAGTCCACGCACACACGACTCTCAGGTGAGCAACTAAGGTCGTGTGATCGACTGCTGAATCGATTGATGATTTTGAACTGCTGACTCAACAATAAAAGGGCCTACATGAAAGGTTCGAAATCTCCATTTCAGTCGAAATTTCAACCTCTAGATATGAAAATATTTCGTGGAAATATTTCGACAGTGTGGAAATATTATGATTTTATAGAAATGGTGGAAATATTGATTTTTTAATAAAATTTTTTAGTGAAACTCTTAATAGTCATAAACCAAGTATATATACACACTTTGGAACACTCAGATAGTATTTGTACCCTATCTAGGGGTGTAGAGCTTCACATAGCATCCATTCTATGTATTTGAGTCTGAGTCTTGTGCAGACTTGTTTGGTCATATTTTGATCTACGTTTTTCTGATGGTTTTTAATATTTTTTATGGATACAAATGTTTTTAAAATAAAGATTAATTTATTGTTAAAATAATGCTTCAAACGATTTTGAAAACGGACTCAAAACAAGAATGTTATGCAAGTTTGAAATCGTGCAAAAATTATGTTGAAATGCTAAACACTGTTTTTTTTTACCAAGTCTGGAAAAAAAAATTTTATATAGGAAAGTTTTTATTCATTCAAAAAAAATTTTGACGGACCATGGTTTTCTAGATGTATTTGTAGTTCTACATTTTGTGGAATTTTTTGAGCTAAAAAGTAATTGATTTAACCACTTTTCTCAACATGCGAATTTTATAAAAAACCAAAAAAATTGTTCTACCAAAACTGAATGTATACTTTTTGATTCCTTTGGTTTTTAATTTTTTTGATATTTTTATCGAAATTAAATGGGGGGAATATTTGCTTATTTACATATAATAACTTTAAGTAAAACGATATTTACTTAAATGTTATTATATGTAAATAAGTTGCTGAGAACCAGACCCCCGGTCCCCTTTCATAACCAGTCAATACCAAATTTAGGTGCCAAAATATCAAAAATTTCCAAAATTTTTTAAAATTTTTCAAAATTTCGACAATATTTCTGTGAATCAGTGTCTTCTGGCACGATATATCGTGATATTTCGCGACGACGAATATATCGTGCGAAATATCACGATATATACGATTCGTGATTTCTGTACCGTCCGAGATAGCTATGGGAATTTCATGTCGAGGTTTTGAAAAACCGAGATATTTCGCGAAGTATGTCGATTTTTAGTACCTTGCGTGCATATAATCTCTCACAAATTGGCTTGACTCACAAATTAAGACAAATAAGAAGAGACCCCGCAAGCGGTAACAGGACTAAGCCCAACTCAAAGGCACGTAAAGGCCCAACATAAAGTCATAAAAAGGACCTAAATGGGCTTGGACATAGACTAGAATGAAAGATACATAAAAGCAAAACTAAGGCTCGTAAAAACCAACCAAAAGGACAAAACACGACTCGAGCTCCAGAATTCGTGCAAACAAGGATCGACTCCAGAAGATGTGCATGTGCATACTCGGATCCTCATCAAGGAGATATTAATAATTAAAGTGGGTTAAGGAGCCCATGGTATATAAATCACAGCTGAAGTTCACTAGCAAAGAAGATACTAATAAAGTTGATTTGGAAGATACTTGGGATATTCAACTCTATCATAAGACTCATTGATCAAGGACCCTAATTGGTCACATATTGGCAAATTTCCTCTTGATGCTCTGGTTACTGAATTCAGTGATGCTGCAGCTTGTAGTGACAATACGGACACCAAGAGGGTGATGCTCCGTCTTGTAGTGACAACATGAAGACCAAGAGGGTGATGCAATCTTAATGGCATTGGCAGATACATGCTGAAATGTTTTTGTCCGTGTTTGACCTCCAATTATCGTTTTTCAAAACTATTTAATCTGGACCAAGATGAACTACAACATTATGATACTTGGAGAACAAGAGGGGGGGAAAGCCCATGTACTGCATCAAGCATACATAAGGATACCCAATATATGCACATGATACAAGGTGGTGTGGCCACCACTGCCCATATCTTGCCCATACATACATGTGTGTGTGCGTGATGTTTGATATGCAGTGTTAACGGTACAGGGTGATTTGGCAACTCTAACAGAACTTATAATGAAAAATGAAGGGTGGTCCAATAATGAAAAGGTAGAGCCCAATATCTGTTCTAATATTCCAGCAGGATTGACAATCAACAGGATAAAATGGAAAACATGAGTGCCCATTCAATTTGGTAAAATTGTTGGTTGGAAACCGAAGACAAGTGTCTCAAGTTAGCAAGAGAGCTATATAAGATCAATAACGAAATAATTGACACCAAATCTTCTTAAGACAACAAAGAAGGTGAAATTCTGCTCGCATACAGATTTGATGAGCTATAAAATGGTGGATCTGTTGCGAAGGGGATGCAGTATTGAAGTTATGAAAGAAGTTTCTAGGTTAATTTCAAGTTACCTGATGGTGTGCCAATAAAGCAGATGCACTCAATGCAGCTGTAACAGCCCCAACCATGATACCGTCATTATTCAAGTTAACAACCTCATGCTTTTCATTGCCTTCACATAATGAGTTATCTGAATCAGCATACTGATCTTTCCCATCAACATAAAGTTCGGTCTTGATGTCACCCTCTTGACCATAAAAGTTCACTTCCGCAATTCCAGGTTTATGGATACCTTTGCTTTGGTCATAACCAACAACCTGGAAGTGCTTTCTCAAAGATGCCAAGCTTGAACCTACAATGACACCAACTGGAAGAACTTTCCTCAAATGCTTGGCATCCTGCACAGCAAAAGATATAGACTTAATTATGTGCTCTCCCTCAACAGTACCAAACTTTACTGAGCTGTTGTCATCACTTTCAGATAACAAGTTCAAATTCAACTCGTTGTCCCATACAACTGCCTTGGACACTGAATCAGCAACTTGTTCCAAATCAAATGCAATATCGCTTTCCAATTCTTTCCATTCATGCATGCCTACTCTGCGAACAACTTCAATTTTCAAAGTATGGAGTAAATTATTCTTAACTAAGCAAACCAACTCCTCTTTTTTACCATCATCTTCTTTGCTATTGATATCTGTATCAGAAGCTTCATTTGAGTTTCCTTCAACTCTAGAATATTCTGCATCTAATATAACATATGATGGTTCTATAATTTTCTCCATATTACTCTCTCTTGACGAGGAATGTATAGTTTGATCATTTCCATTGATGCTCCCATTTTCTCTGCTTTCATCTAGTCTACTTGTAATAGTCCCGGTTTGATTTGGCAGTTTCCACTTACCTTCGTCTGGGTCAAGGAATAGATCAGTCGTTGTATCAGAGTCAAATGATTTTTTTGTTGGCAACCATGCAGAAAGATCTCTCTTGAGAAATGCATCATATGGTGACTCCCAGGATGGATTCCTAGCTATGTCTAGTGGAATGTTTGGTGCAGGATCTACTTTAGTTGTTTTCGTACTCTCAAAATGATTAAAGCCTACATCATTTCCTTGAGAATTATTCCTGTTTTCTCCAGATGATGTCAAACTATATGTGCCGTTACTTTCCTCCAAAGTGCCCTCGAGTTTCTCATGAGAGCCAAAATCTTCCTCATGAATATAATTTTCCGGTTGATCAGAAGGCCGAATGACATCTGACTCTATGCCTGACTTTTTATTGCTACCATCTATCTTTTCAGATTTGTCCTCATTGGCACGAGGGAAGTCCTGTGAAGTATTTAGAGATTCTTGGTCCTTAATCTTGTTCAGTTCTTCATCATTGCTTGCCTTCTCTAACTGGTCAATCATATTCTCTAAAACTCCAAACACATTATTAACTGCCATTTGGGTGGAATCATCAAAGCCGGTCAAGGCCTCAAATGCCTGAGTGACACCGATTGAGGGGGGCTTTGCAGACGTATCTTGTGGTAAAGTTTCTTCTGATTTTGTAGAGGAGCTTTGTGCATTTTGATCTGCAATATCCTGAATGACCTTGCCTTCGTTTTTTAGAACTTCGTTCCCTTCTTGTTCTATTACCTGGTGCTCAGGAGTGGATGAGCTAGCTGAAAATGGTTCGTCAGATTTAGAAGATGAGAGTGGCATATTTGGCTTGGCTTCAAAATCCACTATTTTTGCATCATTGCTATGGACATCATTGGCATCATTTACAGCCACCTGATCACAGGAAGAATGACTGTCAGCTATTTCATGGTTTTGATTGACTCTGACCTGCTCACAAGTGGCATCATCTCCATCACCAATTGCAATCTCCAATTTTTCTGGCTCGCTTGGCTTTCCTGACCCTTCTGAACCAGCTTCAATGTATCCAGACGCTTGTGCAGCCTTTTCTTCAGAAGATTCAAAGCTTTCTTGGGTGTTGTTATCGCCTGAATTTAGTAAGGTTGAACCGTCTTGTGTTCTTCCTTCACTGCCAGCACCACTTATTCTCTGATCTGATAAATAGTTGCCAGTGTATCCAATTTCTGTGGTTGAAATTTCTCTGACCTTTCCTTGGATCCTTGATTTTTACCTCTGATGTCACATCAGGAATCCACCCAATACCCTTGAAACCATCAAGATTTAATTTTGTACCCTGTGTCTGTAAAATTTCAGTAACAGCAGTTGTAAGCTTTCCTCGTACATCTTCTGGAACAGCTCCCTGCAGAGCTTTCACGAGTGTTTCTCCTTGTTCCATGGCAGTCAGAACCTGGAGGAGGAAATGCCAACCATGTAAAATTATTAAGCAAAGCAAAATCTAGATGAACAAAGATCAATACTGCTTATCTAAGAGTTATTGAAATTATACAAAAATTCCAGATAAAACTAACACTTAACAGTTACACAATATATCACTGTGTCAAAAAATCATTTGCAGTGTCAACTTTCATTAAAGAATTAATATAAGAACATTGATATATACCTGAGCAGACCATGCCCATGGGGACCAAGAAACATCCAAATGGAAAGATTCAAAATAGGCACTGCTAGAGTGTGTACATACTTAGCTTTGTGTTAGACTAATCCTTCTTAGGGTATGTTCACCCTTGGTGACCCCATCTCATGTAGAGACATATAGGGCGATTGCCCCCATTGAGTGGTGACATCTTTTCACTCCCAACATTCTCTCTCTCTCTCTCTCTCTCTCTCTCTCTCTCTCTCTCTCTCTCTCTCTCTCTCTCTCTCTCTCTCTCTCTCTCTCTCTCTCTCTCTCTCTCTCTCTCTCTCTCTCTCTCTCTCTCTCTCTCTCTCTCTCTCTCTCTCTCTCTCTCTCTCTCTCTCTCTCTCTCTCTCTCTCTCTCTCTCTCTCTCTCCTCTCTCCCCCCCCTATGTTTACTCTATCATGGTATCAGAGCCAGGCTGATCCATCACTGTCAACTGAAAGATCAAGAGCTTCTTTCGAAGTTCTAGAGGTTGCATCCATTTCTTCTCCAGCCGTTGCAGTGCTGAACAGTGGATTCATCATTGAACACTTCTTTGACAGTCAAAATCTGTAAATCTGAGATTAAGATCGAGGAAGACAGCCATGTTTAGCTCAAGATGGTGAACTTCCTTCGAACGATAGTCGCAACGGTAAGCTTTCTTCATTCCAAAATAGCTTCCTTTAATCCATTGATTAGTCGTCGAATCCTTTTCAGTCGTCATCATCGGCGAAGATTTCTTTCCTTGCCATCATCTTCGTCATCGGATCTGTTGATCGACAGTTGCAGCAGTGAAGATTTCTTGGCTCTAGAGGAAGGATGATCTATCAGCAGTGACGATCTCTCTCCATCGTCATCATCAGGTGGCTTCATCTGTTCATCCTTGGCCACCAATTGGAGACAGATCTGAAATATGTCTGATATCTTTCCTCTTTAGGGTTTCTGTGTTAAAGTGGGCAACGAAATCGGATCGGGTACCCTTTACAGACCGAAGCTCCATTCATGTAACCACAACCATTGGTTCAATCCTTGGTTTGGTTCAGTCATTCCAGTTAAATTGTTGTGGATCATTTAGGTTCACTCCGGTTCAGTCACCTCAGTTGTTGCCTCCGGTTCAGTCAATGCAAGGTTAAATCATTACTGTGAACAGAGAGTTCGGTCTTTCAGTTTCAGTGAGCAGTTTCCTTGATTCAGAGAGCTCAGTTTCTGTTGTTTTCAATTGCTGCAAGGAACCTTAGTGACTTCAATTGCTGTTCAGTTAGCCTCTTTGTTGTGAATCAGTCACTTCTTTAGTGAATCCTCTTTATTGTGAACCAGCAATTGTTCATTCAGCAACTGAGTGGTTCTGTTCAAATTGAATTGAATGAAGACCACAATGGGACCCCCAATCAAACTTCCGCTCATGGATATTCAACTCACTGGATCGTCAAACTTTCGACTTTGGTCCTCCACACTAAGGATGAATCTTGAAGTGCATGATTTGTGGGGTTACCCGGGTTACATCAACGACACAATATTGGCTTCGTCACTCACCTCTGCTGGTTCGACGTCTTCAGGTATTACCTACACTCAGCCAACTACAGAGTGGACTCGGGTAGATAAGCTCATATGTGCCTATATCGGAGGCTCTGTCTCTCACGACCTTCGTTTAGAGACTCTTTAATTTCAGACCTCCAGAGAAATGTGGTTGTACTTGACTCGGATGTTCGTTCAACTTGGTGAAGCTCGTGAGTACTAACTCCTTTGTGAATCTGAAGCATTGATTCAGGGTAGCAGTACTATTCGAGAGTTCTTTACTTCCATGTCTATCGTCTGGCGTGAGCTTGCTACTATGGAGCCTATCTACCCCCCTGAAGCAGTACCTGCTCACCGATGTGTCTTTGGCCTGAGTTCGAGCCAATACGTGGACACTGCTCTCTCTGAGCTACTTGTAGAGGAGACACGCTTAGACACTTTAGCTCCCCACCACGCTCATGTATCCGACTCTGTTCTTGCTACCACCTCTCGCCCTGTCAACCAGACTCCCTCTGGTGGCGATGAAGGCCCTGTCAAAGACTGGCGTTCTACAGTAGATAGACGCTCAGTTGGAAGTTCCACTGCCTACCTATCTTGCTCCTATTGCAAGAACCGTGGCCACACACGAGAGACTTGCTACAAGCTTCATTGGAGTCCTGGTCGACCACACATCGACCACTGCAGCCAGTGTAGTCAAGGCGTCAAGGCAATGCCTAGGCGATTTGGCCTGCCTAGGTGAAGCCTAGACGAGGCCTAGGCGATAAAAAATAAATATATTAGATAAATATAAGTCATATATACATAAGTAATTTGTGGTTTTATGTATGATAAAATTTAATTTCTAGAGATAGATATGGTCGAAATAATAATATTTGATAATGGGTATGATCCAGAGCGTATAGTAAGCTACAAGACCAATATTATTGTAGCAAATAGGAATCACGTATCAACCACAATGATTATACATTGCAAATATTAATCACATATCTGCAAGAGCAACATAACCCTATTATAGCCATAAATTCAAGCAAATATCATAAGCGTAAATATAACCATATTAGGTAATCTATTATTTTTTGGAACATTTTACAACCACGTATTCCAAAAAAAAAAAATTAAAATTACTCATCTAAATCACCTAACCATTTACATCATCGTCACTCTTATATGAATAATCCTTAAATGCCTCTTTCGACTTTTTCCTCTTCGAACTCTGAGAATATGAACACAATAGTTTTTTTTCCCATTAATGATGATATGGTATTGGCCATCTATAAAGCAACATGGACCTATTAAACCAAACGGGATCCAAGAAAACTCAATTTGAACATGACTAATTTAAAAAAAAACCAAAAAAAAAATCAATTGCAAAAGTAGGCGCCTATAGCTAGGAGCTTGGCGGCCTTCTAGACTCCACCGCCCGCCTAGCCATAGCTTAGGTGGTCGGAGCCCCAAAGCGCCTAGGCGATGGCCGAGCCGACGCCTTGACTACACTGAATGCAGCCACTACTTCGTCAGCAACTGTTCCTTCTGCTTCTATTCCTGAGCTTTTACAGCTAGTTGTTCAGCTACAACAGCTTCAACAGACACTCCGGATTCCGTCGAGCGACATGCCGAGTGGCATCTCCGCCATGTTTGCCTTCACTGGTACTGCCTCTACCGCATGGATCATTGACTCAGAAGCCACTCATCATTTGACTTCCGATGCTTCCGCTCTTACTGACCATGGTAGTGTTCTCTTAGAGTTTCAGATCCTCACTGCTGATGGTAGTGCTCTTGTCAGGGGTCCATCACCACCTCCTCTGACCCTAGTTGTCGTCTAGCTTTGTCTGACGTTCTTCTTGCGCCTAATCTGTCGATGAACTTTATTTATGTTAGTCGACTTGCTGAATTAAGGTTTACCACCACATTCTCATCCTCCTCTTGTTTGGTGCAGGACCCTCATACCCGTCGGAGGATTGGGACTGAGAGTAGAGTTGGTGGACTGTATCACTTAGAGCACCTGCATGTTACCTCTATCTCCACTGTTACCGCATATGAGATATCCGATCTATGGCATCACCACCTTGGACACCCCTCAGGTGAGCGGCTCAAGAGCATGTTTCAGTCAGGCCATTTTGGTGATATCCCTTTTACCCCTCCTTCTCCCTGTGTGAGTTGTAGATTGGCAAAGCATTCAAAATTACAATTTCTTTCTAGTGAGTCTTTGTCATCTTCTATCTTTGATTTAGTGCATTCTGTCATTTGGGGTCCTGCCCCTATTATGTATATTTCTGGGTTTCATTATTATAATATTATATGAGTTTTATCGATGGTTTTTCTCGTTTTACTTGGGTTTACCTTTTACTCCGTCGATCGGATGTTTGCCAAGTTTATCGCGACTTCACCAGATGGTTCATACTCTGTTGGGAAGAGAGTTAAGATTTTTCGCTCCGATGGTGCATGTGAGTATCTCTCTTCCGACTTCCGTGATGTGCTTTTCTCTCAAGGGATTCTATCCTAGCAGACTAGCAGTCGTGTCCTTACACACCTGCTCAAAATGGAGTCGCTGAGCGGAAGCATCATCACATTCTTGAGACAGCTTGGTCTCTATTATTTTCTACTTTCATTCCTCAACAGTTTTGGACTGAGGCTGTCCTGACATCTATCCATCTTATCAATCAGACTCCATCCTCGCTTCTCTCTAATCAGTCTCCATTTCAGAAACTTTACTCCACTGCCAAATTATCGAGTTTTGCGAACCTTTGGTTGTACTAGTTTTGTTCTACTTCCACCTGGGGAGTATACAAAACTTTCTCTGCGAGCTACTAGGTGAGTTTTCTTAGGATACAGTTTTGAGCATAAGGGTTCACATTGCTATGATCCCTCAGTTCGGTGTATCCGTATTTCTCGACATGTGACCCTTTTCGAAAACACCCCCTTCCTTTCTAGGGCTCCTCCCTCTCCATACTTGTCTTTTCTTCAGACTTCTCGTTCTTCTTCCGATGTTCTTCCCACTCCAGTGACTCCAATGATTCCCATAGACTCTACTCCCGTGCTTGAGTCCCCATACCCACCTATCATTTACACACACTCATCGCCAGCGAGCACCAACTCTGCCTACACTACCTACCTCACCTACTACCAATATATCTGCAGCGCCTTCAGGTTCACCACCTCTATAACCAGTCTCATCCGCCAGTACAGATGGGTCCTCTGCTCTTGCTTCTTAGCGCTATCCTGAGCGTGAGCAACATTCACCTGATCGTTATGGTTTTTCTTAGGTTGCTTCTTACCTACCCCAGTTTCAGTCATTTCTTGCAAGTATCCACTCTCTTCAGGAACCACAGACTTACCGTGAGGCATTTCAGATTCCGCATTGGCAACATGCTATATACCGAGGAGTTTCAGGCCCTTTAACGGACTGATACTTGGGAGTTTGTTCCTCTTCCTCCAGGGAAGGACACCATTACCTGTCGCTGGATCTACCAGATTAAGACTCGTTCAAACGGGTCTGTTGAACGGTACAAGACCCGTCTAGTCTCTCGTGGGTATACACAGGAGCACAACATTGACTCTGAGGAGACATTTGCCCATGTTGCGAAGATGACCAGTGTACGGACCTTGCTAGTTATTGCTTCCGTTCGTTGTTGGCCGCTTTTTCAGATGGATGTGAAGAATGCATTTCTCCATAGAGACCACTTCGAGAAAGTTTACATGCTGCCACCTCCTGGTCTTCCTACTCCTCCCCAGCATGTTTGTCATCTTCACAAGGCTATCTATGGGCTCATGCAAGCTCAACGGGCTTGGTTTGAGCGATTATGGTCCTCCATACTTGCAGTTGGTTTTACAGAGAGTTTGAACGATTATGCTATGTTCACTCGTACCTCTAGTCATGGCCGTGTGATCTTGCTTATCTACGTCGACGACATGATCATCACTGGTGATGATATTATCACCATTGATTCTCTGAAGCAAGGTTCTAAAAAGCACTAGACGCTAATCGGGCGGTGGGGGGCCGCTTAGCGCCTAGGCGGCATCTAGGCATTTTATCTTTTTTTAAATTATTTTAATTATTATTTTGATATTATATAATATATATATATGTTTAAAAATTAATATAAGTTCAAGATTATCCCAAACCATTATTTTAAAGAACAGGTATATAACCATAGTTCAAGATTGAGTGATTAACAAGAACAAAAGCAAATATGGTCCGCCTGGCCAGACTCAGCCCGCCTATCCTGTCTGGCTAGCCTCAGCCCGCCTGGTCTGCCTAGCCAGCCTCAGCCCGCCTAGACCGCCTAGGCGACCGCCTTGCCCCGCCTAGACCGCCTAGGCGGCCTTGCCCTGCCTAGCTCCGCCTGGGAGCTTGGCCGCTTTTCTGGAGCGCCTAGGGCCTAGGTGAGCGGTTGGGGGCCACCTAGCGCCTAGGCGGCCGCCTGGGCTGCTTTTTAGAACACTGCTCTGAAGTGACACCAACAACAGCAGTTTAAGATGAAAGACATTGGCAACCTTCACTATTTCCTTAACCTTGAGATTGCTTCCTCGCCTCGAGGATACCTGATCTCCCAACAAAACTTTGCTTCTAATGTATTGAGTCGTGCCGGACTCACTGACTTTTGGACTGTGGACACTCCGATGGAGTTTAATGTGAAGCTCTGCCCTACTGATGGTGAACCACTCTCGAATTCAACTCGCTACAGACAGCTTGTTGGTGCTCTTGTCTATCTGACGATCACTCGTCCGGACATCTCACATGTTGTTCGAGTTGTTAGCCAGTTCGTCAGTGCTCCTCACTCAGTTCACTATACTGCACTACGAAGGATTCTTTGCTATCTTCAGGGTACGGTGACTTGTTCCCGATTACTATCGTCCACTTCGTCTTTGTAGCTACGTGCCTATGCATATGCGAACTGGGCAGCTGACCCCACTGATCGACGTTCCACCACTGGCTTTTGCATCATTTTAGATAACTCGCTCATCTCCTGAAAGAGCACGAAGCATAATACAGTTTCCCTCTCTAGCACCGAGGCGTAGGGCTGGCAATTTCGAACCCGACACGATAGGCCCGACACGAAGTTAGCGGGTCTGGGTCAGGGCTAAACGGGTTCGGGTCGTAAACGGTTCGACACGATAGACCCATTTAATAAACGGGTCGGGTCCGGGATTAGGGTCTGGACACGATAGACCCGGGAAGACCCGTTTAAAATTCAACGGGTCGTGTCGGGTCTACCCGCAATCTGATATAGTGATATTATATTATATAGTACCAGCGGGTCTATCGGGTCAGGTCGGATCGAGTCGGATTGGGTCGGATCGGGTCAACTGAATAGACCCATGTGGTAAACGGGTCTTACCGGGTCTTATCGGGTCTACTCGTTTATTAGCGGGTCGGGTACGGCCGTACGGGTTTACGATCTACACACGATTAGTTAAACGGGTCGGGTCTGGGTCTAGGGATTTTTAACACGACCCGAAACTAGACACGACACGACCCGTTCACACCCCTACCGAGGCTGAGTATCGTGCTATGGCACGCACAACGTGTGAGGTTGTTTGGCTGGGACGTCTACTCGATGATATAGGAGTTCCATTGAACTCTTAGACGCCCCTCTACTGCGACAACCAGAGTGATCCAGATTGCTCGCAATTCGGTGTTCTACGAGCGCACGAAGCACAACGAGCTTGATTGTCATTTTGTGCAACATCGCTACGCGGATGGCGTGCTCTCGCTTCTATATGTGTCTTCTACAGATCAACTTGCCAACTTCCTCACGAAGACACGCCATCATGAGATTTCAAACTCTCCTGAGCAAACTTTTGGTGTATGATCCACCTTAAGTTTGAGGGGAGGTGTTAGAGTGTATACATACTTAGCTTTGTATAAGTTATAGACTAATCCTTCTTGGGGTATGTTCACCCTTGGTGACCCCATCTCATATACAGCCATATAGGGCGGTTGCCCCCATTGAGTGGTGACATCTTTTCACTCCCAGCATTCTCTCTCTCTCTCTCTCTCTCTCTCTCTCTCTCTCTCTCTCTCTCTCTCTCTTGTTTACCCTATCAGACACCAATAACAGGACATATTATTATTCTAATTAAGCACACCAGAAGAAAATTTTAACAATTTACTATATTTTCAAAAAATAACAATCAGAACCTACATCTTAGAGAACATAAATGAACATACGCTTACGCTTTTAGTTGCACTAAAGGGCAACAATGATAAGAATTTATTGCAATCCCTGAAAGTAGGGGTGCAACTTGGGCGGGTCAACCCGAATTTAGGCGGGCTTCAATTGGGATTTTACACGGATGGTGATACGCTCTGATACCAACTTGATGGGATCAAGTACCAACTTGATGCGATGCGGATGCTTAATTTAATCCAAGTGCAGAATTTAAACAATAAAATCAGATTTCAGCATGTATAAATAAATTTCAGCAATGCTTATAATCACGTTTCAGCACTCATTCATCACCAATCAGGTTTAATTCAAAGAAGTGATAACAACTGACAAGACAATAATTAATTTCAGATTATAATAAACCAATCCCAGCAATAAAGATGATCACAATCTCAATTAATAGAGCCAATGTATCAAAGACAACCATAGACCTAAAAGTTAAAATCCTAATGGATGAGATCTTCGGAAAAACCAAATACTTAGGAACCCTAATGACAATTCAGCAATAAGGCCGGTTGGAAAAAGATGATTTATCACATGAAAATTATCGAAGGACGATACCAAACCGTGCTTAGGTCAATGCCGGCAGCTTTCCGATACTCCGTATTGCAGATGAATGGCGCGGAAGGGGGGAGGTGTGGTCCAGAAGACGGGGTGAAGAAGCCGAGACGATGATCTTGAAGAAGAAGAAACTCCACGTCGATCTTCCGTGAAGCCGTAGACGAGTGGTGAGGCGACGGGGTAGAAGCTTGCGAAGGAAGAAAAGGGTCAGAAGCAGGGAAGATTTGTCGGAAGGGATAACCGAACAAGCGCACACGCTTCTTCAATCTAGGGTTTCAATTTCAATTCATCTCCTTTCATCAATTAGGGTTTGTAGCTTTATAGGGGATGAAACAATCAAAGAAGGCACACAAAAAAGGAAAGAAAGAGAGAGACGCGTGGGAGGAGAGAGAGAAGACCGCGGAAGAGAGAGAGAGGGTCGGTGTGTCCGCGGGAGAGGGAGAGAGGACCGGCCGGCTAGGGTTCGGTTAGATGTTTTGGGATTTTGATTTCCCTTTGAATCTCATCCATTGAGATTTAAGTTGTCCTAAGATCATACGGCTAAAAAGTAAACACAGAAATGAGTCAGTTCGGCATCTGTGGCTCGAACCGGATGCGAACATGGCTCGCACCTACCCAAACCAGAAATAAAAACTGAAATAACTAAAGATCCGTTGGTCGGATCGAAATAAAGTAAAAACCAAAGTTGTCGGGCTTCGATTGAGCTTTCCACTGATGCAGACGGATCGACGATCGGCTTCCTGGATCTCCGGGGAGGGTGAAAATACACGATCAGCTGTAGAAAACTGCACGTAGTAGGCTCGTCTGCATCAAGTCCCCCGGACTCAAAAGAACTCGACTCCTGTCGAGCAAGGTCCTGGATCCGGCGGGGGCGCTCCTGGTAGTAATGGCAGCCGCTGAATCCGCTCGAACTGCTCTCCCGGGTCTGGTGGCCAAGTAATCCACCTCAAGTATGCAGCAACTCCATCTCGTATCCCCTGCCCCTTGACGCCAAGCGAAGACCTGAAAGTCAACACCAACATCCTCCGCGGCACGATAAGATCATCAAAATACTCAGATAATTTCATGTGATAATAGGAATTCGGGTTGACATGAAATTCAAATGACATGTGAAAAGAAAGGCCGCGGGAGCATAATGTGTTGCGGGTCATCGGCTTGCGCAATAGGCAATGGTGTATTTGGAAGGCCATGGGGTGCGGGTGCATTATGTGGTGCTCGAGGTGGCCTGCGCACGGTGCAAAACAAGTGGATTCTAGATGACGAAGATATGTCATGCAATCATTGTCGGGATTCAGTGAAAAAAATAAGAAATTAAAATACTCATCATGCCACTTGTTATGATTTCGAAAAATTAAAGATGATGGGTTGTCTGAAATTTGAACGCATGATTCATAAGTATTTTGCATCGAAAAGTGATCAAACATGCCAAAATCGTCGTTATTGCCTAATTCAACACTTGGATGACAATATGGATGCACATATGAATGATCTATGAATGTATGGAGGTCAGGCAAATGATGAATGCAAGTGTCATGAATGCCTACAGACTCTAAATGCGATGTGCATGCAATGGAATGCAAAATGTTGTCTAATCCCTTCTCAATTGCTAGTGAACCAGATGAACACCCTACTAGATTATCAGCGAATGGGGGTATGGAATGTTTCTGATTCAGAAGAGCCTTAGGTGTATGGGGTGATGGAGACTGGTGAATAACCAGCAGTGGTGCAGTCACATCATCTTCCCCCAAGACTAACTCATTGACGGGTTCGCCCTCAGACCCATGACTATCCTCTTCATTGTCCGCCAGATTTGTCTGTGAATTGACTTGTCGTCGAGGACAATCAGCTGACTTGTGACCTGACTGATCTACCGATTTGTGTTCTTGTCGCAGGTGTTGGCAACTTCTGTTTTGGCTGATCTGCACGCAGTACGCCATCAGATTTGTGCTCTTTTCCCTAACGCGACGACTAGTGTGCTCGGATACTTTCGAGGACAAATTCTGGAACACACTTTGTTTGGAAGCAGAAGGGAGGAACTTCTGTTGCATCTTTCCCCTCATGTGTGTCCAAGTGAAAATTTTCTCCTTTCCTTTCCTACCCCTAGTGGTCTGCAACTGTTTCCACCAGATCAGTGCATGACCTTTCAGTTTAAGGCTGACAAACTTAACTTGTTTGTCGCGGGGGATTTCTTTCCATTCGAAATACTGGTCGATTTGCTCGGCCCACTCTAGAAACTCTTCGGGATCCATTCTACCCTCGAACTCAGGAATTTCTATTTTTATGCCCTGATCCCAGCCCCAATGGGATTTCGTTTTCCTATGTGTCCGTCTACTTCGCCTATCAGTCCCGTCAGAGGAACTGACGTTATCACCTCCGGACTCTAGGTCTAATTTGCTACGCCCTGGCGACGCTCTAGTCCTGTGTTCTCGATGGGGTCGAGGTGGATTCTGGGATTTGGTGAAGGCCAAGGTCAAGTTTTCTACCTGGGTCTGAAGCCTACCCATGTGTTCCTGTTGCCTTATGAAGGCATCGTGCCAAGTACGGGGTGGAAAAGGTCCAGCCATTATGGATTCTATCGACTCACTTACAAAGAGAAAGGGATGGTCCTAATATGTATGCGATCACTTGATGCGTGGTACTAATTAATGCAAGATACAAAACTAAAATGAAAATAAGGAAAATAAAAAAAAATTCAGCAACACGCGATGATGCGAAAGATGCGAGAGGACCGGCCGTTGCGTAAGGACGCGACGACAAGTACGCTCTGATACCAACTTGATACGCTCTGATACCAACTTGATGGGATCAAGTACCAACTTGATGCGATGCGGATGCTTAATTTAATCCAAGTGCAGAATTTAAACAATAAAATCAGATTTCAGCATGTATAAATAAATTTCAGCAATGCTTATAATCACGTTTCAGCACTCATTCATCACCAATCAGGTTTAATTCAAAGAAGTGATAACAACTGACAAGACAATAATTAATTTCAGATTATAATAAACCAATCCCAGCAATAAAGATGATCACAATCTCAATTAATAGAGCCAATGTATCAAAGACAACCATAGACCTAAAAGTTAAAATCCTAATGGATGAGATCTTCGGAAAAACCAAATACTTAGGAACCCTAATGACAATTCAGCAATAAGGCCGGTTGGAAAAAGATGATTTATCACATGAAAATTATCGAAGGACGATACCAAACCGTGCTTAGGTCAATGCCGACAGCTTTCCGATACTCCGTGTTGCAGATAAATGGCGCGGAAGGGGGGAGGTGTGGTCCAGAAGACGGGGTGAAGAAGCCGAGACGATGATCTTGAAGAAGAAGAAACTCCACGTCGATCTTCCGTGAAGCCGTAGACGAGTGGTGAGGCGACGGGGTAGAAGCTTGCGAAGGAAGAAAAGGGCCAGAAGCAGGGAAGATTTGTCGGAAGGGATAACCGAACAAGCGCACACGCTTCTTCAATCTAGGGTTTCAATTTCAATTTATCTCCTTTCATCAATTAGGGTTTGTAGCTTTATAGGGGATGAAACAATCAAAGAAGGCACACAAAAAAGGAAAGAAAGAGAGAGACGCGTGGGAGGAGAGAGAGAAGACCGCGGAAGAGAGAGAGAGGGTCGGTGTGTCCGCGGGAGAGGGAGAGAGGACCGGCCGGCTAGGGTTCGGTTAGATGTTTTGGGATTTTGATTTCCCTTAGAATCTCATCCATTGAGATTTAAGTTGTCCTAAGATCCTACGGCTAAAAAGTAAACACAGAAATGAGTCAGTTCGGCATCTGTGGCTCGAACCGGATGCGAACATGGCTCGCACCTACCCAAACCAGAAATAAAAACTGAAATAACTAAAGATCCATTGGTCGGATCGAAATAAAGTAAAAACCAAAGTTGTCGGGCTTCGATTGAGCTTTCCACTGATGCAGACGGATCGACGATCGGCTTCCTGGATCTCCGAGGAGGGTGAAAATACACGATCAGCTGTAGAAAAACTGCACGTAGTAGGCTCGTCTGCATCAGATGGGTTGGGCTTGGGCAGAGGCATCGGGCAACCCACTCCAACCCAAAAGCCGACCATTTAGTAAAAATATATTTTATATAGTATGATATTGAGTAGAGCCCGTACGACCATACTATATATTTTACATAGTATGATCGCACTGTGCTGAATCTTTGATGGGCATTTATCCCACTTCTAATGGCCACCATTGGATGGGTATTTATCCATCGCATGTTGGACCATCATCCATAATACAAATGGTTGCTTTACGTGTTGCACTGTTGCAAAGGGTCCGTTATATGTTGATTTTTTCTCCTCTACCATGTTGAAACCGGCCAATCCGCATGCACAACTTGACCTGACCAACCCGACCTTGGGTTGGGCTTGGGCTAGGGAAGTTCAACCCAACCGCAGGTTGAGCTTGAGCATAGGGTTCAACCCCACGGGTTGGGCCTGGTTTGACCGTTCTATCCACCCGAGTTGCAACCCTACCAGAAAGAAGACAATTTCCATACCATTAGAATGCAAAAAATTGCAGGATTCTGCTTGCTTTCTTCTCTTACTGGACAGTGAACCCCACATAGAGACTAAGGTTCAGACTCAATTTTGATTTGGTACCCCCACTATGGTATACCATTTATTCATAAACTCAATTTTTTTCTGACTGATTGCATAAGAAACCTTAGAATAGATCTTACTAGAACCTATCTGATTTAACTTTGAATTCAAGGATTGCGAAACAAAAAGTATGTGTATGATCATAGGGCATATACTATAGCAGTTGTGCATGAGGTCATACAAATAGTGTCAGAATGAAATACTGCAGATGAAAACTATACCTTCTTCTTTTGTTCTTCATCTAGGGTACCAGGCATAGTAACATCAAGCATATTCATAACAACACCTGCAGTCTGTAATACATGTCTTCCTTCGCTATTTAATGGACTATCCCCTCCACCTTGAGTTAAACTGGCATTAGCTATGTTAATCTTCTGGAAAGCATCAGTGTTCTTTTCTTGTTTTGTTCCTGCATCATCATCTCTCTCCATCTCATGCAATTCACTTCCTGATTTTGACAGCTGGTTAAATTTATCTACATCACCAGTTTCTTTTACATTGGCAAGCGGATCAACTGGAAATTCATTTGCAGACTTTGACTGGCTAAGCTTCATGAGAGTATCCTCATGCAAATTCTTGTGGCTTATGAAAAATTGAGCAGGATCATAGCTTCTATGAATTTTACTCCGATCTGATGTTGTTCCATCAACAAATGCTAGACCTTTTGAAGGATTGATGGAGATATCCACATCGTTTAGAAGAGGATGGCGACCCTTCAAAAGTGCAAGCTCCACTGCTGAAAGCCACTGCAGGAATAATTAATAATTATGAGATCTAAATTTATATAATATAAGATTTTAAAGAAATGCACCAACTATTCAGCGAGACAATAGGAATAGTCAAAGCAAACAATTTATAGTAAGCAACGGATGTTGCAAGCAAACATTGCACCAAATTCAGCATTTGAAGCATGGAATAGCTACGGATACATTAGATTTGCCTTCCATATGTGCAAGGACTAGTATTCATACAAGATTTCATTGGAGATATCATTAAACTTTCACCAAGTATCAGAAAAATAAATCAGCAAAGGCGCATCCTCGCATCGACCCACGACGGGAAACCCCAGGTATTATATATCCTTTATTTTATTTTCCCTTCGCATCCGCATCCGCATCATTTTCATTTTGTTTTCATTGCCTCCGCTCCGCATCGCAGCCGTAATCCTCCCGTTCATCGCTAGTTGAAGCCCGAATATATGCTTAATCATCATATTTGCTATCTTTAGTCTGTTGGTAACCCTAGCAATCATATTTAGCCTATTTTCTATTGAAAATCTGATGCAAGCCTCTCTTTAGAATTTGACATCTATTGCTGTGATTATTATTATTATATGCTGAAATTTGTCTTAGTGATAATACTGCATCTTTTATTGTTAAATCTTAAACATGCTTTATGTTGACTGCATAGAATCTTAGTACTGCGTGAGATAGTTTATGTTTGATGTCCTTTTGAGTCATACGACACTATATTAATAATTAAATCTTAGTTATTGACCAAAGGGAAACCCTAAAGAGCTTAAGATTGTAGCGCCCCTTATCGGAGCCTGCATCAAGTTGGTATCAGAGCACGAAAGAACCTATTCGGATTTCTTTTGAGTGCTGAAATTCAGCAAACCCTCATCTTCTTCTTTGCTGATTTTGCATAGCGCATAGTCTTGCGTGCTTGAAATTGCATCTAGTGCTAGGATTGCATCGTGTGAAACAACTGCAATTGCATAATCCTTTGCATATCTCATAATCCATGGTTGATCGTACCCATCTGCACCGGGATGCCTGGAATCGGGGACGTTTTCCTCGAGGACCACAACCTCGTGGTGCTTGGCAAGAAGCGACCCAAAATACTTTGGATCGACATGCAACCTTGTTGCAAGAGATCACGGATAGGTTAGGATTACTTTTACAAGATAGAGGCGTCAACCCTCAGACCCGACCGGTCGAAGAGGACCCGGGAGGGGCAGAAGCCAATCCACATGCCGAGGTTCATAGGGTCGAAGAGCAAGACCGAAACCAGGGCTTAAATCGAAATCGATTCCAACCCTACCTCAGAACCAGAACCAAGCCTTACCTCAGAATCATAACCGATGTCAACCTCAAGAGCGAAATCGGGCTGACTATTTTGATTCGCCCCCTGAGTCTGAAGCTGAGTTGGACGAGTCCGACGTAGACTTTGAACGAGAGTACGTTTAGTTCGGTCGTCCCAGAAACCCTGGAAAGCGACAGGCACGTGATCAGCACGACATGGACGAGCGCCTTGTGCGAGCCCTTGAGAGATCCCAAGGTTACGGAGTCCGAGTTGACATCGATGACTTTAGGGGAAGCCATGATGCTGACGCATTCCTTGACTGGATAGAAAGCGTCGAGCACTTCTTTGAATGGAAAGATCTCCCTGACGATCGAAAAGTCAAACTCGTGGCAACTAAACTGAAAGGAGCCGCTTTAGTTTGGTGGCGAGAGTTGCAAACGAGTCGCCTTAGGAAAGGGAAACAAAAGGTCGCAACGTGGACCAAGATGCGTGACAAGATACGACTGAAGTACCTTCTTGCTGACTACCGTACCTCTCTGTACCAGAGGTTGCTTAGCCTGAAACAAGGCAATCGAAGCGTACAGGAGTACACTGAAGAGTTTGACATCCTGACCATTCGTAACGCCATTCCGGAAGACGATGAAAAGAAGGCTGCATGCTACGTCTCGGGATTGCGCTATCAAATTCAGGACGCGCTAGCAATGCAGACCATCCTCACTGTGATGGAAGTAGGGGTGGCAATCCTTGACCCGACCCGCCAACCCGACCCGAACCCGACCCAAAGTTAGCGGGTTTGGGTTTGGCCTAAACGGGTTCGGGTCATAAACGGGTCGACCCGATTGACCCGTTTATTTAATGGGTCGGGTTCGGGTTTGTACTTATAACCCGATTGACCCGACTTGACCCGTTTACCAAATGGGTCGTGTCAACCCAACCCGACCCGACCCGAGCCAACCCGAACCAACCCGAGTCAACCCGAACCAACCCGGCCCAATCCGACTTGTCTTGACCCAACCCGGCAAGTTTACATGGGTTCTGTTGATCCAACCCGACCCGACACGACCCGACCTGTTTAGTAAACGGGTTAAACGGGTCGGGTCGGGTCAGGTCAACCCGTTTATTAGGCGAGTCGGGTTTGGGTTTAAGTTTTTGACCCGTTTATTAAACGGGTCGGGTTCGGGTTGGGTGTTTTGCCCTTATACCTATGTCTCAACCCGACCCGAACCCGACCCGACCCGACCCATTGCCACCCCTAGATGGAAGTATCTAGGCAAGCTCTCAAGGCTGAGAAGATTCAACAACGAGTCTTTAGGAGAGAGGTTGCGCCTAGAGTACCCCCAGGTGCCCCTTTAGCTGGAAGAGGAGTACCTCCTACCAAAGTCACCCCACCTGTTCCCACTCCGACTACAACTCCATCAAGAACCCATCAACCCCTGGTCGGGTTGAACAACCAAGTCGTGAGCGAAGTGCGATAGGAAGTCGACCACCCGAAGCGACTTACAAATGCTTCGAGTGTGGAGAAGTAGGACATCTCATCACTCAATGCCCAAAAAGGAGACCTCAGACCCATCTGACAGAAAGTGAAGAGCCAACTGAGGAAACCCTAAACAATATGGCTGAAGAAGGGCATGATGATGATCCTAGAGATGCCGAATATAAGGAGGATGACGAAACACATGATGTCGTCGCCGAAGCTGACGAGGCAACGCATGCACTAGTCATGCACCGTGTTTTGTCAACACCTAAAGCCCCTGAACCAGATCGCTGGCTTAGAAGGAACATCTTCCACACCACTTGTACCTCAAAAGGGAGGCATTGTGTCCTCATCATAGACAGTGGTAGTACCGAGAACTTAGTCGCCCAGATCATGGTTGACAAGTTAGGGCTCAAGACGGAAAAGTTGGTCAAACCATACAACTTGTCTTGGTTTAAGAAAGGGTCAGATGTCACTATTAAAGAGCGAGGCCTAGTCGAGTACACCATTGGCAAAATGTATAAGGAAGCCATTTGGTGTGACGTGGCGCCCTTGGGCATTTGTCACATTCTGTTGGGCCACCCGTGGCAGTACGACAAAAAGACAAAGCATGATGGGGAAAAAAACACTTACTCCTTCTGCAAAGATGACTATAATATCACCTTAGTGACTCAAAGGGAGCCACTGAAACCAATTTCTAGTGAGCCGACGCCCCCACACGTCACCCTAAAATTACCAAAAGAGAAACCAAAAGCCCTACCAGCACTGTTGATGCAAGCTCGTTTCGAGGACGAGGTCAGAGAATCTCGCTCCGTCGTTTTCCTAGTTGCAAAAGAGACCACCGAGGGCCCTAGCATTCCTCATAAGATTCGAGTCCTACTTGAAGACTTCAATGATCTCATCCCAGAGGAACTCCCTGAAGGACTTCCACCTCTTCGGGATATCTAACATTGCGTTGATTTAGTTCCGGGAGCGACGCTACCACACCTTCCTCACTACCGAATGAATCCGTCTGAATATGACGAGATGCGTCGACAGGTTACCGAGTTACTGCAAAAGGAACTAATCCAAGAGAACATGAGTCCATGCGCAGTACCTGCACTCCTAACTCCCAAGAAGGATGGGACATAGAGAATGTGCATAGATTGCCGTGCCATCAATCGAATAACTGTCAAGTATAGATTTCCGATTCCCCGATTGGATGATATACTTGACATGCTACATGGCGCGAAAATCTTTTCGAAAATTGATCTTCGTAGCGGTTATCATCAGATCCGCGTACGACCCGGTGACGAATGGAAGACTGCATTTAAAACCCGGGAAGGACTGTATGAATGGCTAGTAATGCCATTTGGTCATCGAATGCACCAAGTACCTTTATGAGGTTTATGAATCAGGTGCTCAGACCATTCATAGGAAAGTTCGTTGTCGTATACTTTGATGACATCCCTATCTATAGTACAACATCTGAACAACATGTCGAGCACTTGCGAGAAGTCCTGAAAACGCTAAGGAAAGATAAGTTGTACATCCATCTGAAGAAGTGCACCTTTCTGACAGACAGCTTGACCTTTCTAGGCTACATCGTGTGCTCCGAAGGGATACGGGTCGATCCAGAGAAGGTCAAAGCCATCAAATCATGGCCCGTTCCAAAGAACGTTAGTGATGTGCGACGGTTCCATGGTCTAGCATCCTTTTATCGCAGATTCATTAAGAACTTTAGTTCCGTCATTGCACCTCTCACGAACGGTATGAAGAAGGGTGGTTTCCTTTGGACCCCCGAAGTTGAAGCGAGTTTCGACCTCATCAAGACAAAGATGATGAGTGCTCCAGTTTTGGCACTCCCGAACTTTGAAAAGGTCTTTGAGATTGATTGTGATGCCTCTCACGTCGGGATAGGAGCAGTCCTTAGTCAAGAGGGACGTCCCGTCGCATTCTTCAGCGAGAAGCTGAACGCCGCGCGTTTGAATTACTCAACATACGACATTGAGTTTTACGCAGTTGTTCAAGCCCTCAAGCACTGGAGGCATTACTTGATCCAGCGAGAATTTGTACTCAATTCTGACCATGAAGCGCTTCGTTATCTAAAGTCTCAGCGTAGCTTGAACCAACGTCATGCTAAGTGGTCAAATTTCTTGCAAGAGTATACATTCAACCTCAGATATAAGGCTAGAGTCCTGAATAGAGCTGCTGACGCTTTGAGTCGACGAGGCCTGATGTTAGTCACTTTACAGCCCGTCGTTGTTTCTTTTGATGTTCTGAAAGCAATGTACGCGACTGATCCGTACTTCGGTCCCATCTGGGAATCCTGTCAGGAAACGGGCACTGATCCCACAGCATCCTATATCATCCAAGAGGGATTCTTGTTCCGTGGAACCCGCCTGTGCATCCCTGAGTGTTCCCTTCGCGAGAGTCTTGTTCAGCACACCCATGAAGGGACCTCCTCTAAGGAAAACCCTAATGAATCTTTTAGAGATACGTTAATCCACGAATTGCACGGAAGTAATTTGGAGGGTCATTTTGGCCAAAACAAAACTAGTGAGTCAGTGGAGAGACGCTACTTTTGGCCTCACTTAAGGAAAGATGTCGTCAAGTTTGTGCAACGATGTCGAACCTGTCAAATGTTCAAAGGCAAAAAGCAGAACACAGGTCTTTACATTCCTCTACCAATCCCTGCTCGTCCTTGGGAGGATATCACCATGGATTTCATTGTGGGTCTACCTCGAACACTTCGGCGCGTCGATTCAATCTTTGTGGTTGTAGACCGATTTTCTAAAATGGCACATTTCATACCATGTAGGAAAACTTCTGATGCATCTCATGTAGCTGAGTTATTCTTTAGGGAAGTTGTTCGTCTGCATGGCATTCCACGGTCATTCACATCTGATAGGGACACTAAATTTTTAAGCCACTTTTGGCGTACTCTTTGGTCAAAGCTAGGAACTAAACTTCAATACAGTAGCGCGTATCACCCTCAAACTGATGGACAAACGGAAGTTGTCAACCGTAGCCTTGGGGATATGCTTCGATGTCTAGCTGGTGAAAGACTGAAACAGTGGGATGTAGTTTTACCACAAGCTAAATTCGCATATAATAGTTCGATGCCTTACCGCCTACAGGTCCTGCAAGTGCTGATGCTGATGAATTCCTTGAACACATCAAGACCGTACAGCGAGAGTCGCTTGAGAAACTGAGGGAAAGCAATGCTAGGTATAAGGCAAGCGCAGATTTACACAGGCGAGAGAGCATATTTCAGCCAGGGGACTGGGTCCTTGTTTACTTTCGCAGAGAGCGGTTTCCCACAGGTTCTTATGGGAAGCTGAACCAGAGGAAGTTTGGGCCCTTCCGCGTTCTCCGAGCGTTGGGACCCAATGCTTACCTGCTGGACTTGCCAGATGATATGCCGACATCGCCGATCTTCAACAGCTCAGAGTTGTTCCCTTTCCACGGAGACCGGTCAGATACGCCTTCAGCGCCACAGATTCCTTTTTCAGATGCACAGAGAGACGAGACAGAGCTGATACAGGAGATATTTGACATCAGAGAGCTTGCTACCCACCGCGGTGTTTTCCGACGGTTCCTTGTTCGGTGGGAAGGCAGGCCACTGTCAAAATGTATCTAGGTGGACGAACGACAGTTGCGAGCACAGCGGCCCGACCTTGTACAGCAGCTGGACGTCCACTCGACAGAGTCGAGTTCTTTCTAGTCCGGGGGAGTTGATGCAGCATGATCAGCATCATCAGATCATCGCCGCATCTTCAATTCATCGCCAGAGACCTTTATTTCCAGTCGTTTTTTATTTTATGCTTAGAGGACATTATCCATATGGAACTTGTAGCCGTTTATTTCAGTTTTTGGCCCATTTTCTATGTTTTTGGCCTAATTTCTGCACTTAGTACAATTTATGTTCTTGCCCAATTCATGGGGGATGTCCATGATCTCATCCGAGGGCTTTTCGGATTGAATCCGGATCTTTTCGGGTGAATTTTCTGCATGTTATTAATAAAATCTGGGTGTGTGTGTTTGCGGGGTACCGACGGACGAGATTATGTCTCGAAACCGATGGTTAGATAGCAAAATAACTCAAATTTGATGACGTGGCAGCATATGGGCTTCAATTAGGACTAAATGGGCTTATCTTAAGCCCAATAGGGCTTCCCATTGTGATGTCGTCCCACCCTCTCTCTTTTCCCGTGAAGCAACCCGCGCCCCCCTCTTGTCCGCGCGAATCCCGAGCCGCCCGCCCCTTGCTTCCGTCCCCTCTCTTCTCTCTCTCTTTTCCCCTTATTTCTCTCTTTTCCTTGCCTTTCTTGGCTCATTGCATCCCCACCATCCACCCTTAATTCTCTTTGATCTTGGACATCCAAAAGAAAAACTCTAATTCTACAAAAAGGGGAAACAAGAAGAAGATGGAAGATTTTGATGCTTGCTGAAATTTGTGCCTCTTCGTGAGAGCTTCCGGGAGAGACGCGTGCCCCTGACCCTCGCCGCATCCGTGACTTCGCCTCGCGAAGGCCTTGGCCTGTTTTTCTGAAGGATCCGGCTTCTCCCGACGTCCGGCCTTGCTCCGTGTGCGGGATCATCGGCGCATCCTCGCATCGACCCACGGCGGGAAACCCTAGGCATTATCTATCCTTTATTTTATTTTCCCTTCGCATCTCCATCATTTTCATTTTGTTTTCATTGCCTCTGCTCCGCATCGCAGCCGTAATCCTCCCGCTCATCGCTAGTTGAAGCCCGAATATATGCTTAATCATCATATTTGCTATCTTTAGTCTGTTGGTAACCCTAGCAATCATATTTAGCCTACTTTCTATTGAAAATCTGATGCAAGCCTCTCTTTAAAATTTGACATCTATTGCTGTGATTATTATTATTATATGCTGAAATTTGTCTTAGTGATAATATTGCATCTTTTATTGTTAAATCTTAAACCTGTTTTATGTTGACTGCATAGAATCTTAGTACTGCGTGAGATAGTTTATGTTTGCTGTCATTTTGAGTCATACGACGCTATATTGATAATTAAATCTTAGTTATTGACCAAAGAGAAACCCTAAAGAGCTTAAGATTGTAGCGCCCCTTATCGGAGCCTGCATCAATAAGTAAGCTTGTTTGGACATGATTGGATGATGAATAATTCTCTTTATTCCTGCTGAAATTTGAATGAAACGTGCAGAAATTTATCTTTAATCGTCTGAATTCAGCACTTACGTTCTTTTAAGAACCCTGCATGCATCATCCCGCCTCTTTAGACTTGTTATAGATGAATTAGCTGTTAATTTATGAAATAAGGCCCCTTGTTTCATATTATATAGATTATAAAATGGCTGATTAATGAGACTAGGAGAGGTGTGCACACCTACAGGTATCCTAGCTGTTAAATGCACCTTGGAGGGTCGTGTACCTTTGAAGATGACTAACTGTTGATGCACCTTTCTACACTTTTATCGACGCACTAGCTGTTGATTAGCCCAAATGAGGCCCCTTGTTGCAAGTTATATAGATGACAAATATTTGACTAATGAGACTAGGAGGGGCATGCACATTTAAACTGATATTAATAGCAGGTAATTTAGAAACAAAGGCTTCAACTGGTCATACCGAAAGAAAGCAAAAAGAATGCAACTATCGTGGGTTTATGATTAGCGACAAGGATATAGCTAGACTTAAGGGACCAGAGACTTAACCCAACCCAAGGCAACATGTGGATATGCATCTCTTTAGCACAATGTTGTTGTAAGATCATTGTGATTTGAAGAGATGTTCGATAAGACATCAGGCTAGCTTTCTTCTATTGGATCAGAATGCTTGATAGTGAAGAGCATCCACACGCATAGAATAAACATGATACGATCATACGATGGGATATTACGGTGGATTTTTGGTGAAAGTAGGAGTTGAGTTGTAATTAAGTTCGAGGACAGGTAGGATTGGCATTAAGAGGTGAATGGATGGAAAGCCATTTGAGATGTTCAGAAAGAGGGAGAAAGAACCAAGAGAAAGAGGTGGACATACCCTCTCTCCCATGGGAATGGAGTCTACATGATGTAGCCTGATCTGGCTACAATTTAACTTTAATACGTTATTTCGTAGTCTTTTAATTTTGGGGTTGCATCGCCTGTCTTCGGACAAAGATCAAACGGTCGGTTTGTTAGTTACGACTGTTTGGCCTATGTGCTAGCTTATGGTGCGGGGTTTGTCTCACCCAATTATCTATTTGGGTTGGTCGCTTTATATTTAAAAGTGAATGAATAAAAATAATGTCATGCAAGATGACAGAAGGCGTCAGATGATGCATCCGACAGCGAAGCCAATAGCTAAGGCAATTCAAGCCATTATAGCCAATTAAGCACATACAGCGTGCCCATAGCATCTATTTTAATTAAATAGGGTTTAAATTTGAAGTGGGGGTGCCTTTTGCATGAAAAAGATCACACGAGATCTTTTCTCCCGTGAAGAGATCGCGACCCCCCCCTTGGTGCACTCCTATTCCACGGAAAAAAAGGACACATCCCATCCTGTGTCCCTCTTCTCGCGAACCCAAGGCCGCACCCCCCCTCTCTCTTGTGTTTCTCTTTTCACCTCCTATTCGCGGAAACCAAAAAACCCTCCCCCATGCGCAGTTTTCTCTCCTCATTTGATGCGGAAACCAAGATGATTCCTCCCTCGCGTGTGCAAGTTGTTGCCACCTACTTCTCTCTCTCTCTCTCTCTCTCTCTCTCTCTCTCTCTCTCTCTCTCTCTCTCTCTCTCTCTCTCTCTCTCTCTCTCTCTTGCTTGTTTTCTTTGTGGATGCCTTCATCGATAAAAAGGGATCATGATACCCTAATAGAAAAAAAAACGTAGATTATGATGGATGAAATCATCTCTTGATAAGATTTTGAGAAAAAGTGTTATTCGTTCTTCGACAACCTCCGTGGAGATCAAGGATCAAAATACCGGCCGATACGAACCGTACCGGCCAGTTCAAACCGGGATCTATGGCCAAAACCTCGGATTTGCAAGATCAAAATCACATTTGAAAAGTAAATTTTCATAATTGTTTTCATTTTTCTTTTGTTTTGTTGCATTTTTTTTGAAAGAATCAAATAATTGTGGTGAAAATGTTGAAATGGGCTAGATCTATGGCATCAAAGCTTAGATCTATAGATCTATAAGCATCATCTCCAAATTTGCATGATCGGTTCATGCAAATTTGGGGGGTTTTCAATTTTCTTTTCTTTATTTGCATTTTTTTAAAAAATAAACCAAATAATTTCAGTCATTTGTGTATGATTTCTTCCAATATTCGACATTGCCGCCATCCGGTCATCCACGAGGCAATGATGATAATGATGATGAAATGCAGCCTGCCCGAATTTCTATGTGGTACTAAGTTACTCAGTCTAAGTAGGTAAAAATATCTAATTCTCTACTCTTGTAAGTTATGGATATGCATTTTATTTGCTAAACATGTTAGGAGTCTTAGGACTATGAATTTGTGCTTATTATCATATAATGTGAAATTATAAAATATGACTCATGTACTCGTATTAGTTGTGTAATTCATGTTTGTGCAATGGTCATGAATTGTGTTTTGTAATCCCTAAGCATAATACAAGGCTAATCTAACAATACAATTTAATAACTATATCAAATTCCACAATTTAGAATCATACAGTGAAAACAGTAACTTTATAACTTAAAAAGACCGGTTCATACCTATAACTAGTTTACTAATGAAAAAAAAATATCACAAACCAGTATTTTAGATTATTCTGAATTTTTTAGTTATTTTTTAAAATTTTTTTGAAATCAAAAATCAATTCACACCGGTATGGACCGGTTTAGACCGATACCGGTTCGTACCGCCCGGTTCAAACCGTTTTTTCGGCCGACCGATAATTTGTCCGCGACCGGTATTTTTATCCATGGTGGAGATCTCCCGGCTTCTAGTCCTTTTCTTCTAATCCATCCTCATTTCCTCACATATTCAATCCACTATAGGTATCATTGGCATATCTTTTTTGTTACCCTAGTTTATTCTGCAATCGTTATTTGATTGTTTCTTGGCACTTAGCTTGGCTTTGCAACATCGTTGGATACTTCATCTAGGTTTTCCTTTTATCTTTGCATGCTTATTTTAAATGTTGAATTTATTATTTTGCAATGATTTTTAATGAATAATCCTTTACAAATTATAAGACATGTTGGAACCGCCCGTCCATGCAGTCTCTCCTTGCTGAGTTTGGTGAAGTGGTGGAGGTGCGCAATGATTTTGAGGCAACGAACGATCTAAGCGAGCTGGTGGTCTCCTTCCGTACGATCAACCCGTCCCTTATCCCCACCTCGCTAGTTGCTCGTTTTGGGGACTTCTTTGATTTGAGCATCCGGGTTTCAGAGATCTCGTTTTCGGAGTCTCCTTCCTCAGGGCCTTCCTCAGAGTCTGGTTTCGCGCCCAGCCACCAGGAAGCAGGACAGACCTCCCGGTCCACCGGTCCAGACTCAGGCCGGACGTCACCCAGACGGGTTAGCCCCAGACCGGTAAGCCCCGTTACTGGTTTGAATTCTTCGGGAGTTTCGGATCCCCCCGGATTTGGAGACCCTTTGATTGTTATTCCCGCGATCCACGCGGTTGCGGTTTCTCCTTCCAGTGATTCTCAGGATTTCCCTGAGGTAGGGGACCCGCTGAGAGTTCCACCGGTGGAGCCGGATCTCTCTGCGGGGCCTTTGGAACCCGACCCGGTTGAAGATACTCTGATAGCTCCTGCTGTGGTGACAGGGGCACCAAGCATCCGGACGTACGTCAGACGGACGCAGAGGACCGGAGACCTGATGCGAGATCTGCGGAGTTTTTTGGCGTCGAGGGCCGTGGAGGATTTTGGACTTCTCTTGAATCTGCTAGATCCGGAATCGATTGTGCAGATCGCGACTTCCTGCGGATTCTCCTTTGGGGGTGATGTAGAAGCGGCCAAGGAGTTTTTGGTTTCCTCCCAGATTTTAGAGAAAGAGAGAGTTTTGGCCTCCGGCCAGTAATTGTAATGTTTATACTATCCTGGAATGTTAGGGGTTTGGGTGACTTGGATAAGCGCCGAGCTGTTTCCCTCTTCTGCTCTCTTCACAGGGTTGATGTTGTTTGTCTTCAGGAGACCAAGACTTCCCAGCCGGACCCTTCTTTCCTTCGTAGTTTGGCGGGGGGCAAGATTTCCCGCTGGGCGATCCTGGATGCGAACGGCTCTTCTGGTGGGATCCTAGTTGGTTGGAGAGAGGATCTTTTTGATTTTATCAGTTCTTTTGTCGGAGTTTACTCCCTTTCAGTCTCTCTGCGCTCTCGACGTGATAACGCTGTTTGTGTGTTCTCTTCGGTTTACAGTCCCAATGACATGTCTGTTCGCCAAGCTTTCTGGGATGAGCTTTCCTTGTTTCGAGCTGCGAACCCAGGGGCCTGGGTGGTGGGAGGAGACTTCAACGTCACCCGGTTCAGCCATGAGCGACGTGGGGGGCCGGCGGCCGGGCAACAGGGGTGCAATGGAGGATTTTTCGGACTTTATCCGCAGATTTGACCTGACTGACCTTCCTCTTCAGGGCCGACTGTTCACGTGGTCTAACAGAAGGGATACACCCTCTTTTGCTAGATTAGACAGGTTTCTTACCTCAGGAGAGTGGGATGCCCTCTTTCCCAACTCTATTCAGTCCTCTCTCCAGTCAGTGGTCTCAGATCATGTTCCTCTTCTTTTGGATACCTGTCCTAGCCTCGGTAGGCCCCAGAGGAGATTCCGTTTTGAGAAAGTTTGGCGAGAGAGCCCGGGGTTCGATGACCTTGTCCGTAAGTGGTGGTCTCAGACCCCGGTGGACTTCAACTCCGCTAGGAACTTAGTTCGTAAGTTTCGAGTTCTTAGACATAAGATTCGCGGCTGGGAACGGTCGGAATTTGACAATGTCCTGACCAGTAAGAAGATTCTTCTCCAGCGTATCGGAGTCCTGGAAGCCAAAGAGGAGCAGACTCAACTTACCGAGGAGGAATTGAACGACCTGCTTGGATCTCGCAAGGATCTCCTGGAGATGTTGAAGAGCAGACTCAACTTACCGAGGAGGAATTGAACGACCTGCTTGGATCTCGCAAGGATCTCCTGGAGATGTTGAAGAGAGAGGAGATTATGTGGAAACAGCGATCGAGAGACAAATGGGTGCTGCTAGGAGACCGTAACACCTCTTACTTTCACAAGGTGGCGAATCATAGAAAGAAGCAGAACTTCATAGGGAGTCTTGCAGTGGGGAGCCAGATACTCACCGGCACAGAGTCAATTCTGCAAGGGGTTGGGGACCATTTTAAGAATTACTTCAGGTCGCTACCTTCCTCCTCTGCCTCGCTAGACTGGAATAATCTTCCTATGGGTCGTCTTCCAGAAGGATCTGACATCGGGAGAGATTTTTCGGTCGAGGAAATCCGGAGAGCAGTGATGGAGATGTCAGGAGATGGGGCTCCTGGACCGGATGGTTTTCCAATGTTCTTCTTCCAATCGTTCTGGGACTGCATCTCCCCGGATGTTATACGCTTCGTTCACGATTTTTTCTCAGGAATGGCTCCTCTACATAGCCTCAACTATTCTATCCTCGTTCTCATCCCGAAGCGTCCAGGGGCGGAATCAATCTCAGATTTCCGACCGATCAGCCTGTCCAACTGCATTTACAAGATAGTCACGAAGATTCTAGCCAATAGGATGGCCCCTTTTATGGACTCGATCATCAGTAAATCCCAGTCCGCTTTCATTAGAGGCCGCCTTATCTTAGACAGCGTGGCTTCAGTTCAGGAGGTTATTTATCATCTGAAGGAGAAGAAAGAGGAGGGCCTTATTTTGAAGCTGGATTTCGAGAAGGCGTTCGATAGATTGCACTGGGACTTCATTCTCTCTACTCTTAGAGCTAAAGGGTTCTCTTTTCGTTGTGGGGGCCTCTGAAGATCTAGCAGTTAGAGCCTCCTTGCTTCTGAACTGTCGGTTGGACGAGCTTCCAATGAAGTACTTAGGACTTCCGATCAGCAACAAATCCATTTCTAGAGCTCAATAGTCTAAAGTGGTCGAGAAAGTGGACTTGCGCCTCTCCAACTGGAAGAGCAGGCATCTGTCTCTTGGAGGACGTCTTTGTCTGGTTAACTCTGTTCTCTCCTCCATTCCTTCCTATTTCTTGGCGTTCTATTTTGTTCCTTCTTGGGTGATTAGGAAGATCGACAGTATCAGAAGCCATTTTCTTTGGAGAGGAGCGGATGGTACCTCGGGGTCCTACCACCTTGTCAAGTGGGGTGTCGCCTGTAAATCCAAATCTCAAGGAGGTTTGGGGGTTCTTAATTTGAGAGACTTCAACCGAGCGTTGTTGGGCAAATGGTGGTGGCGTTTGCAGAACGATCAGGGCGATCACTGGTCTAACATCATCAGAGATCGCTACTTTAGGCGGTTTTCCCCTCTCCAAGCGAGAAGCCGTCGATCGGGCAAGATTTCATTGTTCTGGAAGGGTATTTGCCGAGTTGGAACGGCCTTCCGTTGCGGCACTAAGCTGGTTCTAGGGGACGGGAGGAGCATCAAATTTTGGCTAGATCAATGGGTCGGTGATATCTCGCTCGCTTCTCTCTTTGTGGATCTTTTTGAACTAGCTTGGGACCAGAATGCTTCAGTCCGTTCGCAGGTTTCCAGTTCGCAAGGAGAAGTCTCTTGGTCGGTGAAATTCAGAAGAAACCTTGACCCCTCGCAGCAGGAGCAATTAGCAGAGCTCTACCGTCCTTTCCTCCTTCGCTCTGAACCCAGATAGAGACTCCTCTATATGGAAGTGGGAAGCTTCTGGAGCCTTCTCGGTCCGATCTTTCTACCGATTCTTCAATGCAGGAGGGCTAATCTGTCATATTGCCTCGCATCTTTGGAAATCTCCAGCTCCTCTCAAGACTCGGATCTTTATGTGGTTGGCGATTAAGGAGAGGATTCTCACCAGAGTTAATCTCCGCCTTCGGAATAACCCGAACGTCCCAGACTCTTCCTGCCCGCTCTGCCTCGCTCATAGGGAGGATGTTGACCATCTGTTTCTCCGTTGCGCCTACTCCCGTAAGCTGTGGAGGATGCTTAAGCACAGATTTCACATAAAGGGCCATTCGGGATCTATGCGCTCTTTTTGGACTGTTTGGCGGGCTAAGAGGATAAACAGCAAGCTCAGATCGACTTGGGATCTTCTAGTTATTGGCCTTTGTTGGTGCATTTGGAGAGAGAGGAATGCTCGAGTCTTCTCCAGAGTTGAGCTTACTATAGCGGAGGTCTAGGAGAAATTCAAGAGGATGATTCTATCCTGGTCCACAGCCCTCTCTCCTAAGCAGTCAGGAGATATGATCCCTTTTCCTTGTAATCTGTAACTTTCTTTTCCCTATTTTAATAATATAGCTTGGGGTACGGCTTAACCCCATCCTCTACTTCTCGGAGAGGAATTTCTCAAAAAAAAAAAAATCTGGTTTATAGTTATTCGTGCTTGCTGATTTTATATTTAAAATCTCCTAAACAACTTGAAAAGGGTTTCCTTTATAAGTAGGATCCTGTATATCGCAACCAGTTTGCTTTATTTGGCTTTAAAGTTTTCCGGTTTACATTACTACAGGTCCCCTCACCCGTAGGTGGGGCCTGTGGGGGGAGAGATCACAAACTCTCTTTACCACAAGACTGAGACCGGTTGTGCATTAAGAGAACCCCCTTCTCCTTTGTTACCTTATTCGACTCCATAATAACAACAATTAAAAGGTGCTTAAAAGATTCCCATTATCCTTCCCTATTTAAATTTACTTCCATTAAAAACCTTCTTACCATGAGACCAAAAGCAACCCCCCCCCCCCCCCCCCCCCCCTACTATCATGCTCTATTGTGCCGGAAAAATATTGAAAAATCTCAAAAAAAAAAAATTAAAATGACAACCCAGACTCATAAAAATAGTGAAAAGACTCGACTTGACTCCTAATGAGCTTCTGACTAGGACCCAATTTTAGGCATTTTAAGTGTCCTTTGGATGCTCATGCATCAATAAGGATAATCCCAGTAGATCAGAATTAGACTGCAAAACGTAAACTCCGAAAAGAGAATACCAATTTAATTAATCCTTGCTCCTTGTTTTTCAATCCCTTCTCAAAGTGTGCTTTTTAGTTTTTAGTGCTATGTATGTAGGAACCAAGTACGTCTACATATTTCTTCACTAAATGTGTGTGGTATTCTAATGCACTCCTCCAATAAGTAGGCATGGATTCAAAATTTTGAAATAAAAACAACAGATAAACATCAAGATAATCATTTACCTCAACGGCAATATGTTGGCACCAAAGAATTGCAGATATCTCACTTCTGATGCTAGCTGAAGGCAAACAAGAACAAAGAAGAAGGCTTGTAAATGGATTTTCTGCAATCGAGCTGCGTGGAACAGAGAACAGTGGTACGGACCCGTCACCACTCTGGTAAGATAGCAAAATATTAGGTTAAGTAGAAAATAAGAATTTCCAGAGCGGAATACAAAATACACCTCTTAGCGCTTCAAATCAATGTAAATAGGATGTTCAATTGTCAATGGAGTTGCTGGCAGACCTAATAGAACCATAAACTGAAGACGATTGTGAGAAGAGAAATAAATTATTATAATTCCTTCACATTAGAAGATAATAGTTAATTCATAAACCTCATTAACGTATTATGTCAAAACCTGTAGAAGATAGATGGGTAGGGACCATATCATGATATATTTATAAAGTTTGTTGTGGTTTACATATATGATCTACTTTTGTGTGAGTTAATACAGACAATTCGTACTGTGTATATATAGCAGCCAACTCTGTGGGGTCACTTTTACAGGTTGCAGTTCATTAGTATATATTTTGGCTTTCATGCCCTATTGACATCAAGGATTCATTTCCATATTTCACTAAATAGATATTTTGAGTTTTGAAGGATATCACCAGAACCTTAGAAGGTGAGAGACAGAGAGAGAGACGGCTAGGGTTTGGGAGAATGACGGATAATTCTCATTAGGGCAATAGCCACAAATATATAGGCACATACATGTGTAGGGAATGAGTCATGTACACCTAACTCATATGTATAACTTACAATATATATTACCACCAAGGTTTGAGAACTCGGTTTCGGTTTCGATCCGACCCCTGGGGATCGGTTTCGGCGGTTTCGATTTCAGTTTCGTTTTATTTTTAATTAAAAAATAATTAAATATATTTTTTTTATTTTTTCCCTGTTTTTTCTAATTTTTTCCTATTTTTTCTAATTTTTTCCCTATTTTTTCTTCTTTTTTTTTTTGAATTTTTTAGAATTTTTATCTTATAGGAGTATTAGATATAATATATTTTAGGGTAGATTACACTTTGCTCCTCTGAAGTTTAGCTCAAAAACACTTAACCCCCCTATAGTTTTAAAACTATATTTTGCCCCCTACAATTCAATTTTGATTGGACAAAAATTACCAAATGGGAAAATTAAGTAGTTAGCAAAAGGGGTATTCTGCTAACATTTCAAACTTTAGGGTGCCATTTGGAACAAATAAACTACAGGGGGTTAAGTGTTTTTGAGCTAAACTTCAAGGGGGCAAAGTGTAATTTACCCTAACTTATAACTGATAAACTTCAGGGGAGCCAACGAAGGCATCCGCTATCAATTTTCATTCATCATAATCTGTTTCTCAATGGTTACAATGGGGGCCTTTAAATAGGCTAAAAGAAAAGATAAAGATGATAACAAATTTAAAAGCCAATAATTATCCTAACAACTTGCCTAAAATATCTCAAATCTAAAAAGATTCTAAACGATATCATAAGAGATATTCTGCCTTATCCATCCATGGCAGGCTAGGATGGGCCTTCGGGTGGGCCAACGGGCTTGGGCCCAAGTCGGATCACATCAACATTTCTAACATTTCTCCTCAAGCTATCACATAAAACCAGAGGCCTGACTATCATGCCATATGCATGCTAAATATTGAAAAAATCGAGGCCCCAAAGTTCAAGATTAATTAATATCATTAACAATGACCAACATGAATAATAAACAGCCCTGGCACATGTATGAGTATACAAAACCCAAATAGAAAGCCCTACTCCATCTATCAGAGTCAGATTCATGTAGGATAGTATGGAAAACAAAAGCATTTTGTCTATGAGGGCATGTCGCTCCAGTTCAATTTTCCATGCAATTAAAGCGACCTATGCAAATTTGTAGGGATTTTCAAGGAAGAAATAACAGTGCATAACACAAAACTGCAAGAGTGAAGGGTGCATGCCTGTACAAATAGAACAGGGATCTTCACGCTGCTAACAGACTGCCTTGTCCTGGTCTTTGAATAGAAGTCCTCAATGTCATCAAACCCATAAGAAACCATTGATATCGCTTCATCAAAAGAACGAACAGATGTAGTGGATAAAGCTTTTGCTACATCAAAACCTTTAGCTTTGCCTTGGAATAGCTCCTGTAAGAATGGAAGAATCAATTACCTGTGGCCAATATCATGGAGGTGGTACTATGCCAACCACCTATATTTTTGAAGTGGTTCAATCTTGTACTTAATATACAAGAAATATCTTTTTCATTTTTTCTCACTAATAAGTATGCTTCCTTTCCCATTTTTCAAGGCCAACAAAAACAAAATTTGTATCTTTACTATTTGAAAAATTTGCAACCTTATTAGCTCGCAAAATATCAATCAATCCACTTGTAAGCTTTTGGTCCATAGCAGTATAATGAGGAAATGACCTTGTTGCCTCCTCTAGGTCAAAAGGATTGTCTATGCAAACAGCAGCAGTAACAGCAGTTGTCTCCCCCACTTCAGCAAGATATTTCGTCAGCATATTTGCACCATATCCCCAGCCAACGCTCATCAACGTTGTCCATGGCCTATGCCTGTTGATAAATTGGATAGCTGTGCAGATATCATCGCTGTCAGCAGCTGTAAACAACCTACATAAAGCAAGCAATTGAGAGGTTCTACAATCAGAAAAGCGTAAGTCCTATCATTGAGAATATACAACTAACAAAATTAAGTTGCAGGTGAGGGAAGGTTATAATAAGAACATATCATCCTGGAGGTTCAAAAGAATTCAAGGAAGAACAAAGACACGATATAAACACAAAAAAGTAAAATACTACAAAGTCTACTCATACAGGCCGACATTTAAGGGAATCATAAATGAAAAAAAAAATTCCTACAAACCAAGATAATGGATATGAGTGTTGCACCTGGACTAAGTACTGCATCAAATTTTGATACAGGTTTCACAGCACTACTGTAGATTCTAAACTCGCATGAATCATAAGGCATATATGTCAAAACATGGTATGCTTCACTTAACTATCATCATATTTTTATCCATGCTTAAAACCTAGCATACCATAAATATCCTACCATACCTAGCTTGTCATTTGACTCAATCAACCGCAAGGTCCACAACATCATTCAAAATTAAATGCAAGATACATTTTCACTGGGTGGTGCGAGGAGCATGCATCGTGAGACTACAAATGTGACTACTCACGTATATAGTCTCACCCATCAGCTGCAAGGAGAATTTTTAGAGTTTGTCTCAATGCATAAAGCAATATGAGACTAAAATAGGCCTTCTGAAGAAACAATCATAACCAACAAACCTTGTCTCATCAGTTTAGGGTCGGATTTGTGGTTAAAGGTATGCCAACAAATTTGAGAATGTTTTAGGGGAACCAATACCAAGGCAACTTTGTGTAGGAAGGGGACTTGTCATGAAAACTAGAGGGCCATCTTGTATTAAGGAAGACAAATTATTAGTTTACACAGTTGAAGCTCAACTAACCAGAGCAAGACCAAAAACTCCCCTAGACTTGAGGAAAAATCAGTGCATGGATGCCATAAGGCAAGGTTTGATAGAAGGGAATTAGATTCATTTCAGAGGCACAATTCGTAAACCAAAGAGCCACTGAGAAATTTCCAGTCATTTTTTTTGTTGATAAATTGAATATGTCATACGGCTGCAACTTTGGTTAATTGAACCCGAACCAACCCGACTCTAGGTCGGGTTTGGGCTCATTTTATTAAAGGAAGGATTGGGTTCGGGTTGAAAAAAGTCAACCCGAACTGAGTTCGGGTTGGGCTCAGGTTAAGGAGTTGGACAACCCGACCCAACACGAACCCAAGTTGAGTGTAACATGTCACCTTATACTATAGGCCCCATGAATCTTATTACTAGAAATGCATAGATCCTATTCCAAACCCACAAAGCCACAAACCATCAGACAATGGAGATAACTATTGGTAACGGCTAAGGATAAAAATAATTTTCTCGATATTTAACTCTTTAAAATTTAAAACTTATGAAAAGTAATAAAATAAGCATTATTAGAACCGGCACAATGCATATTTCTTAGTCATTTAGGGGGTTCTCGCGATTAGGATTCCTAGGTCATATAGGATTCATAATTCAATATTCAAAGCCTTTATCTAGGATATTTACTTGAATAGACTTCTTGGATGAGTTAGGATTTTTAGTTATATAGGATTCTGGATTGTATTATGAATCCTACTTATTTTTTGATCCCTTCCTCGGCTGAGAGTTCTTGAACATAGTCAAAGTAACTTCAAATTTCTTATTTTATTGTAATTTTGGACTTTTTGATCAATTTTTTAAAGTGAGTTTATAACTCAATTTTAGTAGGGAAATGTTAAAAAGAGTCCTACTACAGTATGTTATGTTAGGAAGTTTAAGTCTATTGAGATTTGAGTTTTGTGAGTTTAGAGGGTCATTCGAAAAGATAATAGGGATGACGAATTTGATGAAGTAAAAGTTTTATTTTAGCGATTTTGCTGATTTTACCATATCGACCTTCCTTGGTTTATATTTGATTTCTTCTTCCTCAACCCCCTCTCTAATCTTATTTAATCCATAATATACGTATATTGTCGTTTTTTCTACATTAATATTGCACTACAGCAAGGTAGTCTTCCCTCTTGGAAAATTCGATATGCTTTACTATTACTAGTAAATGGTATCCTGGGTCTTTTTAGAGGTCTTTGTTAAATGTATGTTGACTATTTTCATTTCTTAATCCTATTTTTCTAGTGAAGATTCATAACTATGTTCTTATTGCATGTGTCGTGTGGTGGGGTTAATAAAACTATATGTCCAGTTGGTATCTGTAATATAACATGTTAAAATAAGTATCCTCATGAAGTAATACTGTTTGGGTTTCTTTACTCTTGTGGTCTTTAAATAAGCTATGTTATTAGTAACTAGCCTAGTCAGACCTAACCCATGCTAGACTAGTTAGCATGTTAATACATACTAGTCAATGAATGGTGTCAACCTAGAAACTCATGCTAGTCACTTACACCCATGCTAAACCAGTTAGCCATCTTATATTGTTAAGCTAAACTAATAATTTAATCCATGCTAATTTAGATAATTCGTTCTCGTGCATGCCCGTGCTGATTGGCACAAAGTGGGAGCCTTCGGCGCGACCCCCCCCCCCCCCTCGGAGGTAGATAGAGAGAGAGACGGAGAGAGAGAAATCGTGGGGAAGAGGGGGAGAGAGAGAGGCGGAGAGAGAGAGAGAGAGAGAGAGAGAGAGAGAGATCGTGGGATTTGTTATAAAGATGGGTTTTTTTTTTTATCTGTACGATTAGATCGGATGGCTATCGTGAGATCTATTATGAATATTTTTTTTTTTAATCCGTACAATTAGATCGGATGGCTAACTTGTCTCTGTGCGATCTTGAGGATGGCAGGTTTGTAAATAACCCGAACTATCTTAACATGTTATATAGATATTAGACTAGTGTGTTAAATGTTACATGCTTAATTGTACAACTCAAGCTAGTACATGCTCACTGATGTAGGCTCCAATAAGGTGCACTACAATCTTAAGCCCTTAGGGTTTCCCTTTGGTGAACAAACTAAGATTTAGATATCAATATGGCGCCGTATAACTCAAGAGGACAGCAAACATAACTTATTTCACGTAGTTCTAAAGACCAACGCATTCAACATAAAGCAAGGATTAAGATCTAATAAGTTAAGATGCAACTATTATCATGAAAACAAAATTCAGCATATAATAATAATAATCGCAGCAATAGATAACTAATTTTTAAAATGGCATGCATCAGATTTTAATAAAAAATAAGGCTATGAGTGCTTGTTAGGGTTACCGATAGACTAAATATGGCAAATAAGATGATTAGGCATATTAGGGATTTCAACTAGAGATGAAACGGAGGTGTATACGGATGCTATGCGAAGCGTACGCGGTGGAAATAGATGGAAAAGGATGCGGGAGCGGAGAAAAGATGAAATAAAATGAGAGATAATGCATGGAGTTTCCACCGTGGATCGATGCGAGGATGCGTCGATGATCCCGCTCACGGAGCAAGACCGGACATCAAGCGAAGCCGAATCCTTCGAAAGAACAAACCAAGGCCTACGCGAGGTGAAATCGCGGATCGTTTCGAGGCGAAGTAGAGGAAGAGACGGAGGTCGGGGACACGCGTCTCTCCCGGAAGCTCTAACACGGAGGCACAATTTCAGCAATAGCAAATATCTGAAATTTCTTCTTTCTTTTTCCCTTTTATAAAGCTAGGGTTTCGTTCTGAACGATGGAGATCAAGGGAGAACAAAGGAGCACGGTGGGGGTGCGTTTTGGCCAAGAAAGGAAAGGAAAAGAGAGAAACAAGGGGAAGATAGAGAGAGAGAAGAGGGGACAAAAAGGAGGCGGGTTGCCTCGGTTTCCGAACGGAAGGGGGGGCGGACTGGTGGGGTTCGCGCGCGGGTGAGAAGGAGAGAAAGGTGCGGTGGAAAGGGAATAAGCCCCTCTTGGGCTTATCTTAAAAGCCCACAAAGCCCCTAATTGAAGCCCATCACGTGCCACGTCATCAATTTTTAAGTTATTCGCCATCTAACCGTCAGTTTCGAGACTTAATCTCGCCCATCAATACCCCGCAAACACACACACCCAGATTTTATTAATACAATGCAGAAAACTCACCCAAAAAGGTCGTGATTCAATCCGAAAAACCCTCGGATGAGATCATGGACATCCCCCATGAATTGGGTAAGAACACGACTAATAATAAGTGCAGAAAATAGGCCAAAACATGGAAAAAAGGCTGAAAAACTAAAATAACGACTACAAGTTCCATAGGGATAATGTCCTCCATGAATAAAATAAAAACGACAGAAATAAAATGTCTCTGGTATCAAACTGAAGATGCGGCGATGATCTGATGGTGTTGATCATGCTGCATCACTTACTCTATTTATTTTACAGTTCATGAAGTTATAACATCTTGATTAGTTAATTGTGCTAGCCGAATGATTTATGATAATTAATTAATTTAATTTTCATTTTCATGATTATTTTCTATTATGAAGTCTAGGCTATGACCAATATGTTAGACTAGACCCATTGATGGTTGAGCAAGTACGTCGCTCCGTTACCATCATTTCGCATCAGTGGAGTTGGGGATGGGATGCGATAGGATGGGATGAAATGGGATGGGGATGAGGGATGTGGAGAGGATGCTAGTAGATATAGGAGTATAGGCGCAGAAAAAGCACGGGTCGTCTTTATTGCACAAAACAAGATTACAAGGGTGCGCCGGGACCCGGGTGGCTCGGGTGTGGCGAGTCCGGGTTGAGGCGAGTGTTGATCAGGAGATTGTGGGAGAGATCCTCTGGAGGGTCCCTTTAATCCGCGTCTCCACGTGGTATTCGTGCGAGAGCTCTGAAGGGGTTGCCCAGGACAGAGGTCTTTACAGGGTGAGGGTTTTTTGAGAGGCTAAGGAGTGTCCGCCGTGGCTTTTGTCCCTTCCGTGCTTCGTGCTTTCTCGGCTAGGGGGTCTTCGGCTTCGTTCCTCGGTCTTCGGGTCTTCCTCGCTCCTTGTTTGACCTCGGCGTCCTTGATCGTCGGTTCGCGGCGTCGATCGTGCTTTTAGCGTCGGCTTTGGCTTCGACTTTCGGCTTTAGCTTGGCTTGGGCGTGGCTCTGGCTTTTGCTTTGCTTTGGCGCTTGCACTTGGACGTACACGGGGGAGACTTGCGATGCTTTCGTTTTTCCGGACTTCGTGTCGTATCGGCTAGAACGTGCGGTGCTTTTGCTCGAGACCGGTGTAGTCGCTTGGCTTTGGCACTAGCGTTGCTTTGGCTCGGGCTTTACTGGGGCTTTTGCTTTGGCTTCTTTCGTGGACTTTGGCTTCAGCGTCAACTCGATCTTCTTCTCGAACGACGTAGGCTACTTCTTCAATGCTTCAACGGTTCGGGTGTCGACTGGACTTCTCTTCTTCTCCGGGCTTCTTTGGGCGTGATCGGAGTTGAAGAATACTTTTGGAGATAGTGGGGGTAGCACCGATCTCCGTGCGACAGTTGTAGCGCCAGCTTTGCTTCGAAGACGACGGGTGTAGTGACGCTTCAGGTAGTCTTCTCCAGGCTTTCTTCTTCGTGGATGGAGCAGACGTTCGTCGAAGGCGACGGGGTGATAACGCTTCGTCCCTCTTCTCCGGGCTTTAGAGCTTGATCGGAGTGGAGGGTTCGTTGGAGCCGACGGGGTAGTGCCGCTCCGAGCTTCTTCTCCGGCCTTTGCTTATGGCGTCTTCGGAGTCGAAGGGTCTTTTTCTCCGAGCTTTCTTCTTCGTGCACGGAGTCGAAGTCTTGATCTTCTTGTGCAAGGGTCTTCACGTTGATGAGGGCTTTCAATGGACTAAACCGATCCCGAAGGGACAGGCTTGCCCGTGCCTCGTGAAGCCTTGGGTCGATGAAGAAGCGTCTCCTTTTCTGCAGAGCTTCCTCGCTTTATCTTCAATCTTCGACCCCTTGAGCCTTCCCCCACCCCCTCTATTTATAGGCAAAAGGGGAGGGGGGAGAGATATGGGAAGTTTTAATTTTAAATCCCTTCAATATCTCCCTCATAATTACCCGGGATTTCTTCATCCATTGATGAGGGGAATAACATTTATTTGTTTTCCTTTCCTGGCGGGGTAATTATGGCTGGATTTTGCACACGAAATCGATGGCGACCCGGCTCTTCTTCTTGTCCGTCGGATCGAGGGATCAGCGCAGATCCGCGTGTGAGCAGACGTCATACGCAACCTCCCCCCGCGCATGGCCCTTTTCTTTCTTCTCTTTCCTTTTCTTTTCTTTCCTTTTTCTTTTCTTTCCTTTCTTTTCTTTCCTTTTCTTTTCTTTCCTTTTCTTTTCTTTTTCCTTGCAAGGCCGGCCGGCCCCCATGGGGTTCGGATCCCTACTAGGGGCCGGCATCCATGTGGTTCGGGTCCCTAGTAGGGGCCAGCCGGGTGGGTCCCACTTGAGGGTGGGCCCGCCCGGTTCCCTTGTCGGGTGCGAGTCGGGTCCGGGTCCACATTGGTGCGTGCTAGTCGGGTCCGGGTCGGAGTGCGCGTCGGGTTCGTATCCGCGTAGGTGCACGCAAGTCGGGTCCGGGTTAGACAAAATTCGTGTGTCTACAAGGAGTCATAGGGATGGTGATAGATATTGGAATTATATCCTATTATCAGGATCGCAGCGGAAGCAAAAGATAGATCCGAGGATCTCATGGTGTATGTTTCATTACAACTTATCTTTCAAACAATCTACATACGAATCTATAATCTTAGCATATGTGCGGACACCCTAGAGGCATACTACGATCTACGGAAGACATGCATGCATCTAGTTAGGTGTTTAGAACCATCATACCTTATGGATCTATGATCCGAAGAGGACGGAACGATGATGAACCGCACGTGAATTGCAAGGGAAGCTGTCGGATAGCACCTTGTCCTTTGCGAAGAGAGGAATCCTCGAAGTCCTATCTCTGAGTGCAAGGACTACGAGCAGACGGAGAATTACGTTGCGAAGACGATGACGCTCCAAAGCCTTCTCTTCTCTTCTCTTTCTCTCTTCTTCTTCCTTCTCCTTTCCTTCCTCCTTTCTTCCTCTTTCTTCTTTCTCTTTTCCTTGGCCGAAACCACAAAAGGGGAGAGAGAGGTAGGGGTCGGTTTTTTCAGGGAGAGGGGAGAGCTTGCTAAGGCCGGCCTCTCCCCCCATATTCCTTCTTATAGGGCCGGTCCCCTACTTGCACAAGCAAGCTAGGGCCGGCCCCTATAGGATAGGGATGAGGGGAGAAGGATAAAGCAAGTCGGTTAGAGCTTTATTTATCCGTTACACAATTCAAACGAAAACGCCCTGATGTCAACACACCGCTGATAAAGAGATAGAGTAAGGTACGCTTATCGGACTCAAGTTCCATCAGCGCCAATGAGCTCCTGGAATTATTTCGCTCATTTTAAGATCCATATTCAATATGTTCTAAGCCATAATTTAGTATTTACCAAAATACCCCTATGGCCCTTAACACATGTGAATTAGGTTCTTAGGCTTCGGGCTTGCGCTCCATCGCGCTACTTCGCATCCAACCTGTCCAACCAGGTCAGGGAACAATTCCTATATGCAACGACATGGTGGAACCTTCAGGGTTCAGGATCTCTAGCTCCAACCGGATTCCTGATTAACTGTTTCGGTTACTCACCGAAAGTTTCGTTAATCAGCTATAATCCGATTAACCCGCGTAGCCACCCAGAGTGCGACGCGAGTTGAACTCTAGTGATCCTAAACTTATGTTACTCCCTCGTAACCATGTTATTTACTATACTCTGATAATCCTTAGTCCCTCCTACTATTGGTGCCATGATTTGATTCAGGCGGTGGGTAGCACCGTTAGACCCCGATCGATCATCTGACTAGGATTTGATGACTTGTCATCTATAACATCACACACCTTCCGGTGCTATGTCTAGCATCTGGAACGTCGTCAGTCATACTGACAACCACCAGGCCTGGGTTAATTGTGTGGACAAATTGATTCATCAAAACACCCATCCAACACTGAAAGTCGGATAACCTATAGGGATTGCATGACACTCTAGCGCCAACTGGGTAACCCAACGTACCATGGTATTGGATTATGGTAGGTCCGCACATGTTGACACATCAAAGCACCACTCAACTAGTTGGCTCAGTGTACATGGTCCCTCATAGTTAAGGACAGATTATCTATAGTAGTAAGACGGTTGATGCACCAGTGTCTGAATCATTGAACTATGCACCGTCTTGGTTCCTGTTCAACACAATCATCGTGTTTGGTCAGGTGAATGGGAATCCCACGTTCCCGTGGTGGAGACTTCACCACATCCTCTACCTGCCAACAGCTTATTCTCGATGAAGCGACCGACATCACCAAAGCTGTGAACTAGTTCTAGGTTTACTCAAAACTAGTCCATTGGGTCTCCCAAGCATGGATGCACCATGCGCCTCAGTGGTCTACTGTGTTCCCTAGGGTCCTTTATTATATATATGAATTAACTTCACCAAAGTAGTATTCTAATTAAAACAATAACCAAAGTCATCTTTACTAATGTTAATACAAAAAATCCACACTCATGACACAAGAGCTACAACAATCTCTCACTTGACCTAGTGGGCAATAACAGTCTTAACTCTCATGGCATCCACGTCCTTCTCAAAAGCCTTGGTCGGTAACGCCTTTGTGAAAGGGTTCGCTATGTTATCTGCAGACGCCACCTGAGTCACTGCAACCTCCCCTCGCTTCTGCAAGTCCCGGATAATGTAGTATTTCCGCTCAATATGCTTACTCTTCTGGTGATATCTTGGCTCTTTGGATTGTGCTACTGCTCCACTATTGTCACAACAAAGGACAATAGGATCTTGAGCTCCCGGTACACATCCTAAGTCCGTGAGGAACTTATTGAGCCACATTGCCTCCTTGGCTGCGTCGCACGCCGCAACGTACTCAATCTCTGTCATCGAATCCGCGATGTATCTCTGTTTCACGCTCCTCTAAGTGACAGCTCCTCCTCCCAATGAAAACACAAACCCCGACGTCGATCTCATGGATTCCGGATCTGATGCAAAGTCAGAATCCGTGTATCCAATTGGCGTCAGTTCCTGTGAAAAGTAAACTAACTCATAATCTCTCGTCCTACGGAGATACTTGAGTATACTTTTCACAGCAGTACAGTGCCCTGGACCCGGATTTGACTGATACCTGCCCATCATGCCTACTGCATAGCATATATTTGGTCTCGTGCACTGCATGGCATACATCAAACTCCCTACAGCCGAAGCATAAGGTATCTTCCGCATCTCTGCTCTCTCCTCAGGAGTCTTAAGACCCTGATCCTTGGACAATTTCATTCCATGTCTGAATGGAACTAGTCCCTTCTTGGAGTTATGCATACTGAATCTGACCAAAATAGTATCTATGTAGGCTGACTGTGACAGCAAGAAAATCTTATTCTGGCGATCTCGAGTTACCTTGATCCCCAGAACATAACTCGCTTCACCCAAGTCTTTCATGTCAAATTGAGAGGACAACCACAACTTCACTGTAGCCAATGTTCCAACATCGTTTCCAATGAGCAGGATAGCATCTACATAAAGAACCAGAAAAACTACTGTAGTCTTATCTAAAAACACATGGTTCATCCACGTTCTGTTCAAATCCATAAGACTGGATAGCCTAATCAAAACGCATGTTCCAACTTCTGGATGCTTGCTACAGTCCATAAATGGACCTTTACAACTTGCATACCAGACTTTCCTGACCTTTTGCGACAAAGCCTGGAGGCTGAGACATATAAATGTCTTCTTCCAAATACCTGTTAAGGAATGCGGTCTTGACGTCCATGTACCAGATCTCCCAATCATAATGGGTTGCAATGGACAAGAGGATCCGGATAGACTTAAGCATAGCTACTGGCGAAAATGTTTCGTCATAGTCGATCCCTTCTCGCTGGGTATAACCCTTAGCGACTAGTCCAGCTTTGTAAGTCTCAACGATACCATCCGGACCTTTTTTTCTTTTGTACACCCACTTACACCCAACGGGTTTAATGTTGTGAGACGGTGTTACAAGTGTCCAGATCGAGTTTTGGGACATCGATGTCAGTTCTGCCTCCATGGCTTTCTGCCATGCTGCATGGTCAGAGGATATTATCGCTTCGTCGTAGTTCAGAGGATCATCCTCTTGAAACTCTGGATCCACCAAGAAGGTTTCTCCAATGTATCTATCAGGAGCTCTTGTGGTCCTCCCACAGCGACGACCCTGCAGTGATTCCTTAGGATTCGATTCTACAGTATCGTTAATCTCAGTGGTATCGGCTCCCACTACGTTTTCTGTCTGCGTACTCCCATCAGTATCAAGTAATTCTTCAAGGACTACTTTACTGCTGGGCTTATGGTCTATTAAATAATCTTGCTCCGGGAATACGGCGTTCGTCGAGACGACAACCTTTCTATCCTCAGGATCATAAAATAAACCACTCTTTATCCCTTTTAGATACCCAACGAATAGACATACCTTAATCTTTAACTCCATCTTGTCTCGTTCGTCCTTCCGCACATGTGTTGGACAACCCCAAATCCTAAAGTGTTGCAGGCTTGGCTTTTGATTCAACCATAACTCCCAAGGAGTCAGGGGTACTGACTTTGATGGAACAAAGTTCAAGGTATATGCTGTCGTCTCTAGGGCATATCCTATGCTATCAAAGTCGGGACTAGTCAGCGACTAGTCCCCGACTAGTCCTCAGGCGGCATTTTGCCGACCGATTAATTCTGATTCTATCATTGCTGGGCTGAATCCCGACTAGTCCCCGACTAGGCCGACTAGTCCCCGACTAGCGACTGCCGACTAGTCCCCAGACAGCATTCTACAAGCAAATTTTTTTTTTGAAATGAGTCTTTGTAAGCAATTTTGTTTAGATTTTTTTACATTGGCTCAAAGTCTTGAGTCGCAAGACTCACAACTATGGCTCTTCCTTGTAATCATTTGTTGAGCATCGGAGAATCTCAGATAAAAACAGACAAATAATTAGTTTATTTGTTGATATCCATATAAGCCTATAATCAAAATTGGGTTGTTCACAGATTAAACATCATCAAACAAATATTGTGATGAATTCTTAGTTCTGAGTCTTCTGACATGGGCATGAAGCCAATACAACTGTGTTCTGTTAGGCTGTTACTTATGTATTTATATCCATGTTGTGAAGTGTGAAGGTATGTATTGTTATTAACCGACTAATATCATATACTTATTGATATTTATTCTAGTTTATGTATCATATATGTTTAGGAAGGGGGGGAGGGGTTAGAATAAGTTTTGGCCAACTAGTCCCGAATTAGTCCCGACTAGTCCTAGTCGGCCCTTGGCCGACTAGGGCTGACTACCGACTTCGACTGCATAGGGCATATCCCCAAAAACTAGGTGGCAACATTGCATAACTCATCACAGTCTGAACCATGTCTAACAAAGTTCGGTTTCTCCTCTCAGACACGTCGTTTTGTTGTGGTGTCTCTGGTGCAGTCAACTGGGATACGATCTCATGCTCACACAGGTACCCAATAAATTCATCTGATAGGTATTCGCCTCCTCGATCATATCGAAGAGACTTGATACTCTTACTCGTCTGCTTTTCTGCTTCAGCTCTAAACTCCTTGAACTTATCAAAGGATTCAGACTTCCGCCGCAATAGGTATATGTACCCAAACCTCGAGTGATCATCCGTGAAGGTGATGAAATACTCGAATCCTCCTATAGCACGGACACTTATGGGCCCACATACATCAGTGTGTACTAACTCCAATACCTCCTGAGATCTTCTACCTTTGGCTCGAAAAGTTCTTTTGGTCATCTTGTCTTCCAGGCAAGACTCACACGTTGGTAGGCTTTCTGATACATCTGGACTCAAAAGTCATGCCTTAACCAACCTGTGAATCCTGTCTGAGGCTGTGTCCAAGCCTTAGATACCAAAGGAGTGTTGGATTATCTGAGAGATCTTTTCTTTTATATGAATTAATCATACAGGTTTCAGTTATGTTATCCTGCTTATGAGTGGAGTTAATTACATAGAGATCGTTATGTGTCTTTCCCTTACAAACAAAGGAACCATTCAATTTAATTGACACACTAGAAGCATCAAATAAAATTGAAAAACCTTCATTATTCAATAAGGAAACAGAAATTAAATTTCGTCGCAAGGACGGTACATAAAATATGCTCTAAGTAATAAACTTCTTCCATCAAAAAACTGCAAGACGACATCTCCAACTGCCACAGCCTCTGCCACGGCCTCGGTTCCCATGCTCAGGATGATCTTCCCATCACCCAGTTTTCTTGTCTCTTTAAACTCCTGCAAATTATTGCAATGTTGGTTAGTGGAACCAAAATCCACAATCCATGAGACTGGAGAACAACTAGATGCTACAAGGGATTCCACTATGTAAATTTGACATATATATGTCTCAGCCTTCTTAGGAGCCGCGCGACAGTCACCCTTCTAGTGCCCGTTCTTGCCGCATCGGAAATATTTTTCTTTGGGCTTCGTCGGACCATCCTGCCTAGGAACCCGCAACTACATCTGGCCCCCCTTCATGGGCTTCTTAGATTTTCTTTTCTGAAACTTCCCTTTGACTTTGCAAAGAAGATTTCCGCTCTACATTCAGGGATTGGGCACCTGCCTTTATCCCATTCTCTGCCGCCTGGAGCGCCGCTAGGACTCTACGTTAGTCATCTCTAATCGGTTAAGGTTAAAGTTGGTAACGAAACCCTCAAAAATTCCTCACAGAGACGCAAGGAAAAATGTCGGTCTGGATCTCTGCATCCAAGATGACATCAGAGGAACCAAGTTCATTCACATAGCCAAACAATTTCAGCATATGAACCCGAACTAAAGTCTCATCTGTCATCTTCGTGGACACAAATTTCTTGATGGTCAGGTAACGAGTTACCCGACTTCGACCCTCGAACATTTCCTTTAAATAGAACATCATGCCTAAAGCGAAGGTCATGTCTTCGACTTGCTTCTAAAGGACGGTCTGCAAGGATGCCACTATATAGCACTTGCACATCTCATCAACGTCTAGCCAGTCTTTCTATTCCTTCAACTGGGTCTCAGTAACACTTGGTACCGTCATGGCCTGTTGAGGGAAACTTAGGGCAATCGAGTGTTTGCCAACCCTTAGGACAAGCATTAGGTTACGCTTCCAGTCCTCGTAGTTTGGTCCCGAAGTTTGTTATCATTAAGGATGGAGACAAGGGGGTCGAGCTTTAAACAATGATTCAAAACGAAAATTACAAAAATTAGCGCTTACTACAATATATTTTATGAAATTTAAAAAAAAATATTATTTACTCCAGCCACTATGTCTTCACCACCTCCAGTGGAGACATCCAGGAATCGAAATTTCCTGAGCTCGAGCACTGAGACTATCGGCCTTGAATTGGAGACAGCATCTCGGTGAGATCATGCAACCGCCTCTGCCAACGGGGTTTTTACGACCGAGTTTTCATCAGAATTACCCACGGCAAACTGAAAGACCTCCCAGTCTTTTTTTGTCCAGCTTTATGTGACCCACCATGCACAGCAATGGCAACTTCACACAAGCTTCCGGATGCTTCCCACAAATCTAGGTGGTGTCGATAGGGGAGTTCATAGGCCTCCGCGGTGCAGGAAAAAACCGTCACCCACTACCACCGGCATCCTTCATATCCCGAAGGAAACCACTAGGCGAACCAGCATGGAAGGAAACACAATTCTCACCCGGTGGGAATATTGAACTGCGTACCTTCCACCCAGGCCTTTAGCCGGTTGATTGTGGAGGCCAGGGGCTCCCCTTTGAATACTCAACTTTTGCCTTTCTCGCAAGGATCACATTACATAGATTCAGAGGGTCCCGATACTTCAATAGTCTGCTCACAATCCTAAAATCTGGAGCCTAGCCTAAGGCCAACATGGAAAGGACTCCCACTAGCATAACGCCTCGTTCACAATTTGATGTCTGATGTCATAGTGGACATCATCTCATTATAGGTTTCAATGCTGGCCAAATAGGGACATCCGACAATCTCCGTCGGATCTCAACCTAATGGTGGTATAACCAAATCATGATGAGTTCATACTACCATCAAACGTCAACTAGAAACGGGTATCACTTAGTAGAATCCTAGCCTAACTTGGTCACTAGGACATGTGGGGAAAGGGCATCCCACTAGGGTTATCATACTTCTTATAGGGTCATTAGTCATCTATAAACAAATCTAACACTGCGTCTATCTCGATGCACAGTACTCGGCTACCTGAACTACCACGAGGGCGGTTACCACCTTTCCTTTCAGATAGCTACCGGATTTGCATATGTTAGAAACATACAGAGACACCGATGAATCCATAAGCGAAGTACTAACCCTAAGCCTGATTTAGAGACTCACAAGCAAGACTGATAAACAAATTATCATCGGAGTTCTCTAAACACTATGTAGAGAGCATAACAGAAAAAGCATCCAAACTGAATCAAGTCCAGGGTCCAACCCCTGAACCTGAATAACACAGCCAAGATATCATATCCTTCTGTTCTGCACGATCTCCCGACAATGATCCCGATCATCGCCAACGTGCACGCCTTCGTCGGGTCCTTGCACTCTATGGTATCGCCTGCCCAAACAGTGGATTTAGCATCTTGAATCGCTCATCTTCTTCTTTCTGTGACCGAAAAACTAACACGCTCCGAGCAAGTGCTCGTTCATGTATAATTTCGTTAGAAAGAAAAAAAACAATCCTAAAAACATGGCCAGGGAACCGAGGGTGGTCAACCTCCACCCCTGCCCATCTAGAGCCTTAAAAACCACATACACAATAATAATCAATGCAAAAAAAAAACCCGGGGTCCGACACCCGGAGGCATGCAATCACAAATTATTATTCAGCGCGGCACCTGCAAAAAGTCGATACATAATACAATCCATATGCATGATCTACGTCGAACCCCGACGAAAATATATGCAATCATATATCCACATGATATTTTTCTCAAATTCATGCATGTAACATACACTGAAGCATGCTCTGATACCAATTGTTGGAATTAAATCCTATTATCAGGATCGCAGCGGAAGCAAAAGATAGATCCGAGGATCTCATGGTGTACGTTTTATTACAATTTAGCTTTCAAACAATCTACATACGAATCTATTATCTTAGCATATGTGCGGACACCCTAGAGGCATACTACGATCTACGAAAGACATGCATGTATCTAGTTAGGTGTTTAGAACCATCATACCTTATGGATCTATGATCCGAAGAGGACAGAACGATAATAAATCGCACGTGAATTGCAAAGGAAGCTGTCCGATAACACATTGTCCTTTGCGAAGGGAGGAATCCTCGAAGTCTTATCTCTGAGTGCAAGGACTACGAGCCGAAGGAGGATTACGTTGCGAAGACGATAACGCTCCAAAGCCTTCTCTTATCTTTCTCTCTTCTTCTACTTTCTCCTTTCGTTCCTCCTTTCTTCCTCTTTCTTCTTCCTCTTTTCCTTGGCGGAAACCACAAAGGGGAGAGAGAGAGGTAGGGATCGGTATTTTCAGGGAGATGGGAAAGCTTGCTAGGGCTAGCCTTTCCCCCCCTATTCCTTCTTATAGGGTCGGTCCCCTACTTCCACAAGCAAGCTAGAGCCAGCCACTATAGGATAGGGATGAGGGGGGAGGGATAAAACAAGTCGGTTAGGGCTTCCTTTATCCGTTAGACACTTCGGACGAAACGCCCTTATGTCGGCATACCGCTAATAAAGAGATAGAGTAAGGTACACTTATCGGAATCGGGTTCCGTCAGCGCCTATGAGCTCCTGGAATTATTCCGCTCATTTTAAGATCTATATTTAATATGTTCTGAGCCATAATTCAATATTTACCAAAATACCCCTATGACTCTTAACATATGTAAATTAGGTTCTTAGGCTTCGGGCTTGTGCTCTATCACGCTACTTCGCATCCAACGCGTCCAACGAAGTCGGGGAATAATTCCTATACGCAATGACATGGTAGAACCTTCAGGGTTCAGAATCTCTAGCTCCAACCGGATCCCTGATTAGCTGTTTTGGTGACTCACCGAAAGTTTCGTTAATCAGCCCTGATCCGATTAACCCGTGTATCCACCCAGACTGTGACGCAAGTTGAACTCTAGTGATCCTTCCTGTTCTCTACTATACTCTGATAATCCTTAGTCCCTCCTACTACTGGTGCCATGATTCGATTCGGGCGGTGGGGAGCACCGTCAGACCCCAATCGATCATCTGACTAGGACTTGATGACTTGTCATCTATAACACCACACATCTTCCGATGCTATGCCTAACATCCGGAACGTCGCAGTCATACTGACAACCATCAGACCTGGGTTAATTGTGTGGACAGATTGATTCATCAAAACGCACCCATCCAACATTGGACGTCGGATAACCTGTAAGGATTGCATGCCACTCTAGCGCCAGCCAGGTAACCCAACGTACCGTGGTATTTGATTATGGTAAGTCCGCGCACGTTGGCACATCAAAGCACCACTCAACTAATTGGCTCAGTGTACATGGTCTCTCAGGGTTAAGGACAGATTATCTATAGTAGTAAGACGGTTTATGCACCAGTGTCTGAATCACTGAACTGTGCACCGTCTTGGTTCCTGTTCAACACGATTATCGTAATGGGTCAGGTGAATGAGAATCCCACGTTTCCGTGGTAGAGACTTCACCACATCCTCTACCTGCCAACATCTTATTCTCGATGAAGCCACCAGTATCCATAGTTACCAAGTCGGAAAACGGGAAAAAAACGGCAAGGGAAAAAAACGGAAAAATACGATGAAAACGGGAAAAACGGGAAAAAAACGGGAAAACATCGGGAAAAAATAAAAAAAAACTTAAAAATTATACCAAGTGTATATGTCATTGTCTAACATTAAATAATCAAAACATATAGCATATGAGTTTTCTAAGAAAGAACAAATAGATCATAATATTGAGCTTTTCATTGTTTTCGATAGTAAGCTACATAACACATACGAATTAACCGACCCATTCCAATACATCATAAAGTCTAAACTCTAAAGTGACATAAAAGTGTTCCATAGAATCCATACATGATATATCATAATGAGCCATCAAAAAAAGACATCAAAATATTTCAAATAAAAAAGAGACATTTAATCCATATCTAAAGCAAGTTCATCTTCAACATCCAAGTCTGTGTTTGGATCATCTTCACTATCCGAAGAAAGTGACCACTCATCGTCATCATTGCCAAGATCTTCCGGAAACGCCGAGATATTATCAAGAAAGATAGGATCCGCATCTTTGGATTCTTTCAATGCACTTGTCTTCATGAAGTGCATGTTCATCCTGACATAGACCAAGTCATGCAACTTTCTCGGCTCTAGTCTATTCCGTTTCTTTGTGTGCGCCGCATCAAAAGCGCTCCAATTCCTTTCGCATCCAGAAGCACTGCAAGGTTGGCTGCACAACTTGATTGCCACCTTTTGCAAAGTAGGGATCTCAATCCCAAACATATCCCACCATACTCCTGAAAATACAAAGTATAGTTTACCTAGGAGCCTACGATGTTCATAAATGATAATCTAAATACTATAAACTTTTAAACAATTACTCACTTGGAGCCGCATTATCAAGCAACTCAATGGCAGACTCCACAAAGATTTTAGGATCTCGGGAATGATAACGCCTTAAATCATTAGTGAAGTCTTTTCTTTCTTCCACGGGAACCAACTTTGCCTTCACTTTATCAATTGCATTCTTCACTTCAAGATCCATCTTCACAAGCTTATGATGAAAGAGATATGGATTTAGGTACCCAGAAAAAGCATGAAGAGGATTATCTAAGGTCTCATTCCATCGTTTATCAATGATATCCCAATATGGCATAAACTTGGAAGCGTCATCATTGAAAGCTTTCTTGACTCCTTCTTTTGCTCGATTCATACCTTCATACAAATAGCACATTGTAGACCCTTCACCGTCTACCATTCTCAAAACACGCACAAGAGGCTCAATCGCATTTATAATCTTTCTTCCCATTTCCCAAAAGTGGTTGCCTTGAATCACCGATGTAATTTCCATCCCATCATCACTCTTGCTTTGAGGTAAAGACCTCCATTCATTTGAAGCCACCATGTTCCGTAGGGCTTGTTCTTCTTTGATAACGGAGTGCAAACACAAGAATTGTGTTGCAAACCTAGTTGCGCCGGGCCTTTTCAATTCTCTCTTATGTGTGTGAGATCTCATTAGATCTAGCACATGTTGAAACTTGTACATAAATTTGACCATATTCCTTGCACTAGCCAAGATTGGACTGACATCATGAAGTTCGTCGATATGCTCCAAAATCAAATCAAGACAGTGTGCAGCACAAGAGGTTTTGAAGATATGCGGAAATCGTTCTTGAATAATATACCCCGCCGCAACATAGTTTGACGCATTGTCCGAAATGAATTGTACAACATTGCTTGCACCTATTTCTTCTATCCCGCTTGTGATGAAATTAGCAATATAGGTTGCATCTTTCTTCTTTCCTACGGTGCATTCGGACTTCAAAAATATTGTACCCTTTGGTGAACATGCAAGCAAATTGACGTGTGGCCTTTTCCTCGCATCTGTCCACGAGTCGGACATTACGGTACAACCGGTCACCGCCCACGACTCTCGGATAGTCTTCACGTATTCCTCTGTCTGCCCTTTCAAAGTAGCCAAAAGCTTCGTTCTTCCGGTCTCGTAGCTTGGAGTTACGTACCCCGGCCCATGATTTGCGATCGCCATCATCGCATCCTTGAACTCATTTGACCTCAACAAGTTGAAGGAAAGATTATTTGCCACAATCATTGCCATAAGCTTTAGATCGGCAATCTCCTTCTCTTTCTTCTTTATGAAGGAGGCAATCTTCGGTTGACCTTCACCTTCACTCCCTCTTCCAAAGAAGGTTGAAATTGAACCTCCCGTTCCTATACTTCCATGTGATTGAGAAATGAAAGAGCTTGAGCTTCCGGTAGATGACTTATCTAATTCGGACATTCGAGGCCTCTTGTTCCTTGACTCGATCCCCGTGACCGCCTCCTTAGCTAACTGACAAATTTCATCATTAACTGCTGTGCATGGCCGCACCTCACACCCTTCAACCTTCGCCAAATGATATTTCATTCTCGTTATTGATGCCGTAAATAATTCATTGCAACACTTGCAACGAAGTTTGCTATTCTCAGGCTCAACAAAGTCCCAAAATTTATCTTTTATTCTCGGCATAGTTATTCAACGAAGAGAATCAAAACTGGAAGACAAATAAAAAAATACAATACAAACGTTACAATACAAATCAATTACAGATGAAAAGTAAAAGAAAACATAAACAAATTGACAGAATTAGAAGATGAGGGAAAGACTGCAGTAAAGACTGCAGTAAAAGAAAACTGACTAAAGGATAGAAAAATGCAACATGTCAACGAAGTTTTCCTACAATGTGGGTTGGATCTCAGCCTAATCCCAGGGAACCCAATTAGCTCATACAATGTGAGTTGAATCAGAAATGAATTATCACATAATCGAGCACCCAAGATGATGGAAACATCAAAGAACAATACCCAAACGTTATTATTATTCAATTATGATAGAGAGTTCTTTTTTAAAAAAAAATTGAAGATGAAGATTCCTTATCAGGGAGAGGGGAAGGGGAGGGATCGAACCTGGCGGAGGTGGGAGGAGGAGTAGACGGCGCCGCAGGGATTGTTAGGGTTGAGGACGAGGGCGGCAGTGTCAGGGTCAGCGAGGGCCCGGATCTGGTCGAGGTCGATCTGCCATCCGCGGCGGGGGAGGAGGTCGTAGTAGCGGATCTCGACGCCGTTGAGCTCGCAGGCGGAGTCGTAAGGCGGGAACCCGGGGATCAGTCGCCGTCGCCGTCTCCATCGCCGATCTCAGACGCCATCGCCATCGCCATCGGGGATCGGGGGTGAGGGTTTGGGGATCGCAGGCCGATGAGGGTTTGGGGATCGCAGGACGGGGCCTCGGGGGTCTTTTATAACAAGGTTTCCACCGAACCCTGAGTCCCTGACCCGAACCCTGACCCGAACCCTGACTCCGAACCCTGACCCGAACCCTGACCCCGAACCCTGACCCGAACCCTGACTCGCTCCTGAACCCTGACCCCGAACCCTGACCCGAACCCATTTTGCTGAACCCGAACCCTGACCCGAACCCTGAAAAAACGCGTAGCCACGTTTTTTTGAAAAAAACGCGTAGCCACGTTTTAAACGCGTATAAAACGCGTAGCCACGTTTTTTTGAAAAAAACGCGTTTTTTTCGCGTTTGCTACGAATCTGGATTAGTACGCGTTCTATACGCGTTTTTTTCAAAAAAACGGGCGTTTTGGTAACTATGCCAGTATCACCAAAGCTGTAAACTAGTTCTAGGCCTACTCAGAACTGGTCCACTGGGTCTCCCAAGCATGGATCCACCATGCACCTCAGTGGCCTACTGTATTCCCTAGGGTTTTTTATTATATATATGAATTAATATACACCAAAGTAGTATTCTAATTAAAGCAATAACCAAAGTCATCTTTACTAATGTTAATACAAAAAATCCACGCTCAGGACACACGAGCCACAACAATCTCTCACTTGGCCTAGTGGAGAATAACAGTCTTAACTCCCATGGCATCCACGTCCTTCTCAAAAGCCTTGGTCGGTAACATCTTTGTGAAAGGGTCTGCTATGTTATCTGCAGACGCCATCTGAGTCACTGCAACCTCCCCTCGCTTCTGCAAGTCCCGGATAATGTAGTATTTTCGCTCAATATGCTTACTCTTCTGGTGATATCTTGACTCTTTGGATTGTGCTACTGCTCCACTATTGTCACAACAAAGGACAATAGGATCTTAAGCTCCAAGTACACATCCTAAGTCCGTGAGGAACTTCTTGAGCCACACCGCCTCCTTGGCTGCGTCGCACGCCGCATATATATTATATATAATATCAAAATAATAATTAAAATAATTAAAAATAGTCAAAACTCCTAGGACTGCCTAGGCGACCCCCCACCACCCAACTAGCGCCTAGCGCTTTTTAAAACCTTAGGCGAGTGGAATGGGTGGGTCCCGACTGTACACATAGGAAAGAAAGAAAGGAGAAGGGGGCAAATGAAGAGAGAGAGAGAAAGAGAAATAGGTCAGCTGGCGAGAAAGAGGGACCGACTGGGGGGGAGAGAGAAAGAGAGGCAGCTAGGGAGAGAGAGAAAGAGAGGAAGGTTGAAGAGAGAGTAGGGGGGGCACATGCGGGTGATCGGCGACGGATCGACCGGTTATGAGCTGACGGTGAAGGGGGGCGATTGGCGATGGGTCGACGAGTGATGAGCCACTGGAGGCATCTCTCTTTCTCTCGCACGTGCGCTCGTGCACGCACGCACGCGTTTGTGCGCGCACGAGGGCACTCGGTAGAAGGCGTAGCCGTCGATTTGCCAGGAGGCGGGGGTCGTGCCTACAAGCACAAGTTTTTCTAGTATGTGTGTATACAAACACACACACATACACACACACATATACATATATATATATATATATATATATATATATATGGGCAAGGATAAATCTCAGCCACTAATCTTTATTTAAATCTTGGCCTTTGTTTACTTCCCCAAGATAAATCTCAGCCACTACTTAACTCTCCCAACTATCCATTCATTGTGTCATATTATATAGATGTACAAATAAACATCTAAAGAAATTAAATAGGAAAAGTTAAAAATAGAAGGGTAAGACTGTTAGACATTCCCTTCGTTTCTCATCAAACGTACAATTGTTCTGCACGAATTCAATATATTTGTTTCATCATTAGCCTTCTTCTTTACATTATCTATCGTTTTAAAGTAAAAAAGAGTCAAGTAGTAAATGTTTCTTACAACTTTGAGGTACTCTACAAAGAAATTCGTACTCCACCTTCTTCGATGGCTCTTTATTGGTTTCCAATGGCAAATTCTCAAAAAATCTAAAAAATTTGAAAAAAAAATTGTATGTAATTGGTCCAACCCAAGCTCTAGAAAACTTTATAAACAAACAGTATTGGATTCGGACAAATCTAGAAAAAGATGGTTTGTGAAACCCTAAAAATCTCTCAAAACTCCAATCTCTCTTCACCCTGTGCAAAAGGGTTAATATTGCCTTTTTAATTCTAGGGGACGTATATGATCCTTTTGGAACTTAAGACAAAAATAACCCAAATCCCTCACGTGCACGGTATCATACCATGTGCATCTTATCGTGTATGATGCATATCGCGATACGGTGAAAAACGATATATACGCATGATATGTAGCATTTTCTTCCTAATACATATCGTATCGTGTATCGTAAAATACTATCAAACTAGCTTCGGAACATATAAATCGCATTTCAACACTATCTACGGGTATGGAGATCCATACAGCATGTATATCTATGCATGTTGTACATATATATAGGGGTGAAAGACCAACAACATATATCAAAATTTTAAGAGATTTCATAAATAATAAGAGTATAATTTTTTTTTTAAGAACCCTCAATTTTTCGAAAGGTGGATATGATAAATTCATTGATTTATGCCATATCTAGTGTAAAAATATCAAATCTTGAATCTTGATAGATTTGAGTTTTTTACACCATCATATTATCATTAATCGAACGGAACGTAAGATTTATCGTTTTCAATATTTTTGAAGAAGAATGCTTCAAGCTAATCAAACGCACGTTTGGATGTGTTTTCTATTGAATTGATCTTCCAAAATTGATGGCCGGTGGCAGATCCAAGTATCCAACAGGACCAACACCCAAAAACAATTTTTGGACAAAAAAAAAAAAAATCATACCAGAGAAATTGAATGGTTTGCTCAAAGGATTTAGGATTTTAGAGGTTTAGGTTTAAGTGTTTAGGATTATGGTTTAAAATTTAGGGTAAAAATGGGAAATGTTGGAAAAATTAGTTCTATCCCCCACATTTCGTTTCGAGAGTCAGAAAAATGGAAATATTTCAATATATTTCTATAAATTTCGGGTAATTTTGAACCATGAATCTATCATTATAATATGATGAATATTTGGGGTGACTACGAAATTATGTGATGAGGTGGTGCATATAGATACCTCCTACGCCGAGTTTTAAGCTTCCTTTTGTGAGTTTAAAACATCAGCAAACATGAACAGTACCCAGTTGCCTTGATTTATTAGATCTGCTCTTAGCAGAGTTGGATGGGTGAAGAACTTTCCTTGAAAGGCAAAACCTAAAGTCCATGTTAACTAATGTTCCAATTTATGCAAATTCCAAGTGAAAATCTTGAAAAAGGACTTCTACTGACAAGTAGCATAAATTACTAGAAAGACGTTCTTCAAAAGCTAGTCGGCTTTCATTGTGGAGCAACTGATCAGATTACTCAATTCAACAATTTAATGGACAGTATAGCTGATTGACCGGATACTCAGCAAAGTAGAAACATAAGTGTTACCTTGCCGTGGTCAATGGCGAGCCTGCACATCCCCTTGGGTTCATAACAACAGGAAAGCACCCATGCGTGAGAGCATCGTACACGAACATCCTAACGTTTCTATCCATGCTCCCTTCGGCAGTCCCCGGCACGATCAGCACCGTCGTGTCCAACCCGTGCTCCTTCCCCAAATCCAAATTATCCGGCCAATCCAACGAGATCACCCCACCATCGTCCGTGCCCACGCAGACACGCTGGTAAGAGAGATCAGGTTCCGATATCCCATTTCCCCATTTCTTTGCCGGGATCCTCCCTCGGCACAGATTCACATAGTGCCGCTCCTCCCTCACGAGCCGCTCGTTCAAGCCATCCAGCAGGTCGCCTCCGTCCTCAAATGACACGGAGGGGCACCGGAGGAGGACGCACCGGTTGAACGGCGTCGGGCTCGTGCACAGGATCCAGTCCCCGACGGCCTCATCGCCATGTGCCTTGGAACTCTTGCGATGCGGACGGGAGGAGAGGTAGAGGGCGACGCCGGCGGCAAATCCGAGGGACGGGGCGATCAGATCCAGGGCGTTGGGGGAGGGGAAGGCTGAGATCAGACTTTGGAAGAGGTCCACGACATCGCTACGGACCACCAGCCAGCGCCGTCTCCCATTCCGAAAGAGGAGGCCCTCCCGAATTCTAGGGTTTCTGAAGAGGAGAGGCGAGTTCTTGCGGGAGAGGAAGGGATTTTGAAGATCAAGAGGATGAGCGGCAAAGGATCGGAGGCTCATATCGAAGATCAGTGAGCGTGGATCGGAGCAAGGATTTCGAGAGTGCTCAGCAGATGAAACACACACATATACATATATATATATAGTGACAGACAGAGAGAGAGGGACAGAGAGAACGGTGGAGAATGGCCATGGAAGTGAGAGAGAGTGGGGGACGGTGGAGAAAGGCCCTGGAAGAGAGAGAGAGGAGACTGGGAGGGACGGTGGAGAATGGCCGTGGAAGAGTGTGGAGGGACTGAGGTGTCCAGAAAAGAGGAAACGATCGTTACGGCTTCATTACAATACTATTTGTCTTAACGGCTAGGATAACGGTAATTTTGATCCAAAAGGATCCTTCCCTCCAAATATTGACGAATTTTGTTAGGGAAATTTTATTCATACCCCAAAAATCTGTAATTAGCCCCCGTATCCCTAGCGTTTCTCAATAACTTACTCAACAATCCTTTAATACCAACAATGCCCTTTTTTTTATACCCCAAAGCCCAAAGCCCCTGCTCAGCCTCTTTTGTACCCCAACCCAACACAATGTTCGTTTAAACTTAGCCCACGCCCAACCCGTCGGGTTGTGCGGGGTGGGTGCGGGTTAACCCGCCCAAAGTCGGGTTGGGTTCGGGTTGGCCCGCCCAAGTTGCAGCTAAGGGTGGCAATGAGTCGTGTCGGGTTCGTGTCGTGTCTAGTTTCGTGTCGTGTCCAAAACCCCTAGACCCGGACCCGACCCGTTTAACTAATCGTGTCTATATCCTAAACCCGTACCCGACTCGCTAATAAACAGGTAGACACAATAAAACCTGATAAGACCCGTTTACCACCCGGGTCTATTCAGTTGACCCGATCCGACCCAATCCGACTTGACCCAACCTGACCCGAAAGACCCGCTGGTTTTATATATTATAGTATCGGATTGCTGGTAGACCCGACCCGACCCGACATGACCTATTGAATACTAAACGGGTCTTCCTGGGTCTACCGTGTCCAGACCCTAAACCCGGACCCGACCCGTTTAATAAACGGGTCTATCGTGTCGACCCGTTTACGACCCGAACCCGTTTAGCCTTGACCCAGACCCGCTAACTTCGTGTCGAGTCCTGTCGGGTCGAGGAGAAATAATTCGGGTTGGGCTCGAATTAGCCCGCCCAAATTCGGGTTGGGTTCGGGTTGGACTCGAGTTGGGTTCAGGTTGGCCCGCCCAAGTTGCAGCTCTACTTGTGCCTTCAAGTATCAGCCAACTGTATGGGGTTTATTTAAGAGTGGGGTGTATTCAAGAGTGCATATAATTGGGGTATATTTAAGGGGGTATGTGTTTGATTGGGGGATAATCAAGTTGGGGCGGGCCATTTAACTGGGGTGTATTGAAGGTGGGGTGTAAGAGGGAAGGGTATTTTTGGGATAGGAATGGGGTATGAAAAAAAAAAATGGGGTGTATTCAAGTTTGTTGGAAATGGGGGCTAATTACAGATTTATGGGGTATGAATAATATTTCCCTTTTGTTAATGGGGCCAAAAATGCCTGCGGTCCTTATTTTTAAGTTTCAAATGCATATAGCTTATGATACCAAGACAAGCCCACGTGTGATTCCAAAACGCATATAGCTTATCGAGTTCTGATCATATATTGCATTCCCAATGGATTTGGGTCTATTTGCTTGATCGTACAACTTGGTTAGTACAAATTGGTTAGACTGCAGTTTCTCCAGTATGGTTCATCTTCTGTTTATTAAGGTCTAAACCAAGGACACAGATGGAGTGTCTGGTTTCCCATAAAGTTGAAGAAGAAACAAAAGAAGGCTCTTGCATGATAAGTGGGGTCCATCCTATTACAGTTGACCCATCGCTTCATGCCAACTCATAGGAGGAGTCCTATGCGGATACGGAACGGATCGAGTGGGGCACCGCCTCCCACCCCTTATATTAGACGATCCGATCATCACATAGAAATTGTATACCGACCCCCATTGAAGATCGATTTTTACACGTAGATATCTATAGATGGTTGTAGACATCGTAATTTTCTATGTCTAGAAAGACGTAGAATTTTTGCTTAGCCTGTAAGATCCCAAGATCAACTAAGTATGGAAGATTTAGGATATTGGCAAAATCTGAAACACAATGAAATTTTTTAAGTCTGGAAGACTAAGGATTTTGGCCAAGTCTGGAAGACCCCGGAATCAACTAGGACTAAAAGACTCAAGATTTTTGCTAAGTCTGGAAAACTAGAAAAAGTTTCTTAAGACTCGAAGAAAAAGGAAGACACGGAAAGAATTGGAAAAGCCAAGACTCAACCCAGGGTCAGCCAGGGAGGAAAAAGAGAGAAAAGAAAGAAGAAAAGAAAATTTCTAAGTATGGAAGACCAGGAGTCTAACAACTTGAAAAAATTCCAAGTCTGGAAGATCAAGTGTATGACAAGCTTGAAAATATTTAAAGTCTAGAAGATCGTGTCTGGCAAACTTGAATATATTATAAGTCTAGAAGACCAAGAGTTTAACAAGCTTGAAAATATTCTACGTCTGCAAGACCACGTGTTTAACATATCGACTTGAAAATATTATAAGTCTAGAAAGACCCCAAAATCAACTAAGTTTGGAAGACTCGAAAGAAGAAAAGAGAAGAACGAAAAGAAAGAAAGAAAGAGGTGTTGGAAATCACATAGCGACACAACGAAAGTTAGCGTTAAAAATATGAATTAATAGCATGTGTTTCCGTATAGATTTAAAATCAAACTAATCTATGCACACACGCAAGAGCGAGAACCCCTAAAGTCAATCTACGATCTACGAATATGCTTACTCAAATCTAGGATCTAAGATCAACATATGATCTGCGAAGATCAATAAGCGAGATCTACCACCAAGGGTACGTGTTCGAAAGACATACATTCACCATATTTTTTATCCAAAGAGAACTAGTCTTAAGTTCTTGATGAAGACGCCCGATAATGCAATGGAGATGACGAAGATCTCCCCGTGAAATGAATGAGAAAGGTTGTCGGATGGCACCGAGTCTTTAGCGAAGGGAGGAATCCTCGATGGCTCACCTCTAGATACAAAGCCAACAACCCACCACCATTAAGCATACAACGAGGAAGACGGAGCCGCCCCGCGCTAGAGAAGCCTTTTCTTTCTCTTCTCTTTCCTTTTTCCCTTTCCTTCCTTCTCTTTTTTTCTTCTCTTCATTTCTTCTTCTTCATCAAAACAACAGAGAGGGGGTCGGCTAGGGTTTGGAAAGGGCACCTTGTAACTAGCCTCCCTCGGGTTTAACCCAGTCAAACCCCAAGGCCGACTACCTCTATCTAAAGAGAGAGAAAGGAGGGGCGGCTACCCCTAAGCCTTATCTCCATACATGTGGTCGCCCCCTCCTCAAAATTAGGAGTCGAATCCTGTAATAGGGTAGCCCCTTACATAGCTGAGAAAGAAAGTTTTACTCGACGAAATCACAATCCGATTTCGCCTATGAACTCCTGGAATTATTCTAATTCATATAAGTACCATATTCTATATGTGCACGAGCATAATGAGTTATTTATGAAAACACCACTATGGCTCATACATACATATGAATAGACATTCAGCGTCCAAGTATGCGCTCTATCGCGCTACTTCGTATCTAGCAAGCCTAACTGGACAGGATATATAATTCATATACACGACGACAATGTGGAACCTTCAAGGTTTAAGATTTTTAGCTCAAACTGGATTCCTAATTAACTGTCCTAGTGTCACACCAAGAGTTCCGTTAATCAGTCCGAATCTTATTAACTCGCGTGGTAACCTAGAATGTTACAAGAGATACACTCTAGTAATCCTAAACTTGTATTACTCCTTTGTAACTCTGTTTTCCACTTTACTCTAGTAATCTTTAGTCCCTCCAATAACAAGTGCCATGATTCGACTCGGGCAGTGGGGAGCACTCTCAAACCTGATCGATCACATGACTAGGTTTGATGGCTTGTCAACCGTGACACCACACACCTTCAGTGCTATACCTAGCAATCGAAGTATCGTTAGTCAAACTAACGACCACCAGGCCTAGGTTTAATATGGACATTTTGACTCATCAATACGCACCCATCCATTTCCAGATATAAGATAACATGTAGGAGTTGCATATCACTACAATGTCAATCGGATAGCCCAATGCACTATGGTATTGGACTATATGAAAAGTCCTCACATGTTGGTGCATCAAAGTACCTCGCAACTGGTTAGTCCAATGGTCATAGTTCCTAATTATTGAGGATAAATTATATAAAGTAGTAGGATGATTATTGCAGCAGTGTCTGAGCCATTTATCTGTGTACCATCCTGGTTCATGTTCAACACGATCATCGTGCCAAGCAAAGTCAATGTAGATCTAATGTCCCCATGGTGGAGACTTTACCATATCCCTCGATCTGTCAATAACGTCAATAACGTATTCCCGGTAAAGTGACCAGCATCAATTAAGTTGTGAACTATATCTAGATCTACGTAGGACTGAACTATTGGGTTTCTCAAACATGGACCCACCATGCACCTAAGTAGCCTACTGTGTTCCCAATGATCCTTGTTACATGTGAATGTCACATACCTAAGTAGAATTCCAATTAAAATGATAATCTTAGACATTTATTATGATTTTAATACAAATAAACTACGCTAAGGACACACCAGCAACAACAAGAGGAAGAAGGAAGAAAAGGAGGAAGGCAACCCCATGGCCGACCATAGTTAAGGGAAGAAAGAATTAGAGAAAAGAAGGAAAGAAGGAGAAAGAAAGAAAACATAGAGAGAGAATAAAGGAAAGAAAAAAAAAGAAAGGTATGAAGGAAATAAAGAAAGAAAGAAGAAAAAGGAAGAAAATGAGGAGAGAGATCGCCCTTCCCAGCCCTGACTAAGGAAAGAAAGAAAAAGATAAAAAAGAAAGAAAAAAAGAAAAAAAGAAAAAAAGGAAAAGAAAGAAAGAGAAAGAAAATTAAAGAAAGAAAAGAAGAAAAAGAAAAAGAAAGGGAAGAAAGAAAGAAAGGGAAAAAAAAATAGTTTGGAAAATCATGAGTCAAACCGACTTGAAATTATTCTATGCCCGGAAAACCATAGGTCTAACAAACTTGAAAATATTCAAAGTCTGGGAGGCTATGAATCTGACAGACTTAAAAATATTCTAAGGAACTAGGGTCGGCCAAGCCAAGCACTAGGGCAGCCAAGGAAGAAGAAAGACAAGAAAAGAAAGAAAATAAGAAAGAATGGAAGAAAAGATATACTTTCCCTGATGCCTTGTCCCGATGACTTTTAAATTGAAATCCTCCATCAAACTTCCAAACCAAGGTCAACTTGAGTCAACATAAATGACAAAAGATGAACAAAAACTTCAAGTCTTCAACACACCATCAAACAAAGCCCAAGAACAATCCAAGTGCATGAAGATATGCATCGCTCTAACTCGTAATCTAGCATAGACTCGAATTGCATACATGCTAGATATTCTTATCGCTAGATTAATCTTAGGGTGTTTGACTCACATGCACACACATTAGTTTTATGAAAGTTTTGTCATGTAACATGCACCACGCACGGTCCTCCGACCGACAAATCGCTTCTGTTGTGGGCTTATACCATAGAATGTTTTCAACAATTGGTTTTAGAGCCACGATAGTAGTGTATGTTTCATGACTTTTCATGAAACCATCATGTGCACATGAAGAGCGCAAGATTTCATTGGGGTTCCTATGCTTAGATCATGCATATGTGTATACTACTTGTTCTATGTATCGTGCTTATAAAGTGCTGCTATAAGAATAATTCGGATTGTGATTGTTTGCTACCGGGGGTCAACCCAGAGATAGCCTTTGTTTGGATTTACTATCTTATGTATGTGGATAGGTTTTAGAGCCATAGATTGGGTGAGAGATGGGGGTTGACCATCCTCGATTCCCATGCTTTTCTTTTTAGGTGTTTTTTTTTTCTTTCTAGAAAATTATGTATGAGTGAGCACTTGTTTGAAGCGTATTAGATATTTTTCAGTTACAAATTGAGAGGAAGAACTCACCACGGAGATCCATCATCGGAGCATAAGCGAAACCTTGGAGAACGAAGACAATCTCATGAAGTGCTCGTAAGCACGACGAAGGAGCAGGACCGAGGAACCTTACAAAGAAAGTCGGAGAGCCTGCACTGTACTAGTCAGGTTCAGGGGTCGGACCCAGAACTTGATTCAGTTGTTTGGTTGCTTTCTTTATTTGTTCTTTATGTTTCATATCGAACTCCGATGAGATAATTTGTTTATCTATATTCAAAGGGAGGTCTTTGTTGGAAATAATTCCACAACAGAGGCCTGCAGCGGAAGTAAAGTGAAGGTCCAAAAACTGGTGATGGTGTGCAGTATATATCAAAAATTTTATCGAAACGATCTACATATGCATGTATGAATCTAGCATGGCAACTACGTTACCCATAACGTCGATCTAGCGCAAAGAACAATCTAGCATGCATGCAAGTTCTATCTACACTAGATCTACAAGTTAGAGATTATACATTCGTGCGGATTTTTTCACCGCGACAAGTTTCTTCTTTGTCGATAGAGGCGGGCTCGGATCTGCTCAACATACCTTCGGTGCAACGGCCATAACTTTCTGTTCTGAACTCCGATTGGACGAAAATTTGGGCTGTGGATAGATGACTTCAAGCCGCAACTTTTGCGATAGGTTTCACCTATTTTGGACTTCTATAGCTCCCAAAATTATAGAAACATCGCAGATCTTCTGTACAAATTCTGGACAGAAAAAGCTTGTGGGAGATACCTTCTAGTTCACCCGATCTTGCACGATACACGGAACCTCATCGATGGATCTCCGAGTACCTTCATATGACGAGCCCTCTTCTTCTTCGAAACACCATGTAAGGAAGACGAATCGTCATCCAATGGTACAAGCGAGGGAGAAAGACAAGAAATAAGAGGAGAAGAGATGAGAGAAGGGCGGCTAGGGTTTCCCCGAATTGCATCATGCATGACCGGCCCCCCTCTCCCCTATTGCTCTTATATAGGGCTGACCTATCCTTTGGATAAAGCCCTAATGGATAAGGTTTGACCAATTCAAACCTCTCCCTTTATCTCTCATTTTATCTCTCCTTTATCTCTATCTCTTTCTTGGTTTTGAAAACGGTCAAAACCAGCCCATTTTCTGTCCCTTATTACCGGCCCCTTCATTGGAGACAACAACCTCTTAAAAACAAGGGGGCCGGCCTTGACCAGTCTCCCTACACCTAGGGTCGGCCCCCTTAGTGCATAGTGGCGTATGGTTTGACCAAAACGCCCATAGATCACTAGTTGGTCGTCCCTTGTGTACGAGACTTTGTAAGGCACACATAAGGAAGTGCATTAGTGATTTCACTATTCTCTGAGGTGCCCGTAGGGTGCCCCTAGTAAAGTCAACTAGTCAACTTGCAACATATCCTGGTGCATCGCACTTATATGACAAAGTCCACTTATGGTAAGGAATTGCTACATGCGTCTCTGCACTAACCTAGGGTTTCCTCCTAGTGCACTCATGTAGTTACACATCTACTGTGCACTAGTACGAAGCACTCATAGAGCGTAGGTTTGTACTTCTTGCTTCCTCTAACTGCGTCCTCTGTTTCAAGGAGATGGTACAAGGACCGTACATAATGTGGATAAGGTGGAACCTTCACGGGCCAGGGTTCATGACTTCCAATTTGGACTCGATCGACACACTACCCGAGTATACCATCAATCCTCTGAGTCCAAGTTAACCTACGAAGACACCCAGAGTGCGACGTAGGCTGCACTCCAATTCCCCCATACTTATTATATTCTCTTGTATACCCCTACTCTCCACTTAGTGTGGTAAACTCGATATCCCTCCACTTGTGCCATGATGCAACTCGAGCGGTGGAGAATACCGTTAGACTCGAGTGCTCATATGACTTGGTTCCTTCCAGGTTGACTATGTATATTGTACCTCCGATAACTCTATCGAGTAATCGGATACGATCAACAGTCCAACTGATGACCACCTGGCCAGGGTTTAATACAACTTAGGTCAGACCAAAGAACGCAATTCCCGTTAGGAGTGTGGATGACCTGCAAAAGTGACACGCTGATGCGACTCCAGCCGGGTAACCCAGTACACTGTGGTTTTGGGTCACGTAACTGGACCCTCACACATTGGTGCGCCAAAGCACCACTCAACTGGTTAGCCCACCAGACATGGTTCCTCAGGGTTTTGAACCGTTTTACCCTAAGCAGAAACACGACTTAGTACATCGGTGTCTGCTCACCGATCTGTGCACCGTATTGGTTCTATTCGGCCACAGACATTGTGCCTGGCAATGACCGTGGTGGAGACACCCACGCTCTATCATCCCAACAGCTTATCTTAATAGGGCAACCAACCCTAATCAGAGGTGCGAACGTATTTAGGTTACATGGGATCAGTCCATTGAGTCTCCCACTCAAGTGGATTACCATATAGTCATGGCTCTCTGTTCTGTAATCAGAACACGTACTAAGGTACGTACCAAAATGCAATCCTAAGCTATCAACCATATATAGCTAAACTATAGGTTTTTACGAGCTGTAGACCTCACTAATTCTAACAGCCTTTCCCCTCGAGTCCAATCGACCTTATTAGGATAGGATTCCACTAGAGATACCTATTATTTAATTAACTTTTATTGATAGCATGAATTTCTCATATTCGGTTATACCGCCATTATGTCAACACTTGATTACTCGGTGTGTCTATTTGGCCAGCATCGAAACCTAGAATGAGATTGAATTCTACTATGACAACTATGGGGGCAGATTTTGATCGTCGTACGTAATCCATACGGTAATACTATAGAGCAGAGAGAGAAAAAGAGATAGAGAAAATTAACACAGGATATAATGACGGAGTTCGATCGAAGCCTACATCTCCATACGGTAAGACGCAACCTTTGAATCCACTATCTTTGGGTTAAAAGTAGAGTTACTCTCAACAGGCCAATGAGTGCTTCTTACAAGTAGACAGAGGATGGAATAATCTCGAAAGGAGTCTGAAAACTAGAAAAGCTCAAGGAGCTCTAGAAATTAGATAATAGGATTCTTGTCTAGAATTCTAGATCTGGAATATTTACAAGGTTGGCTATATATAATGGTTTGGTTTATGAAGAATATTCTCAGGTATATCTCGGGTTTCGGTAAATACCTGGGGTAGATTTACCAGACCCCAACTAGTATACGTGGGCTCTAGGCAGGGCAGCGGGTTTCATTATCATCTTCGTGGGCCCCAGGCAGGGCTGCAGGTCCCATTTTTATCTTTGCGGTCCCCAAGCAGGGCTGCGGGTCCTACTATCATCTTCATGGGCCCCAAGCAGGGCTACGGGTCCCATTGTTGTCTTTATGGGCCCCAGATAGGGCTGCGAGTTCTACTATCATCTTTGTGGGCCCTAGGTAGAGTTGCGAGTCCCACTGTCGTCTTTGTGGACCCCAAGTAAGGCTACGGGTTCTACTATCATAATTGTGGTCCCCAAGCAGAGCTCCGGGTCCCATTGTTATCTTTGTGGGCCCTAAATAGAGCTATGGGTCCTACTGTCGTATTTATGAGTCCCAAGCAAGGCAACGGATCTCACTGTCGTGTTTGTGGGCCCCAGGTAGGGCTGCAGGTCCTGCAATCAGGTGTTAGTTAGATTTTGCACCCACAACATCAATCGTCAAATTTATAAGTGAGTTGGCATGATAGTGGAATTCCTTTCCTAAATGTCTGACCTTAGGTTAGGCTCCAGGGCATTAGCATGATAGCCAGGTTTGTAGAGCATCGATATTTTTAGGATATGTAATGTGACCCTTGAGTGGAGAAATCCACTTGAGGCAGGGACTATGATATTTTGAGATCCATTAATGTTACGCGAAAAGGCCTAAAGCGCTAGTGGGATTATGGTTTGACCAAGGTCTAGAATTTAGGTGGTCGTAACCTTTGCAAACATTCATACTCGCAAGATAACCCTCAAACTTAATAAGGGATGCAAAAAATGACTTTTGAGAGATCCTCTGGCCTCCACGACCAACTGCTTCGTGTTCAGATGGAAAAGCGTAACTCAACATCCCCCCTCAGGTAAGAGTTGTGCCATTCTATGCCGGATGACTTTGCAGTCTCCCTCGGGATATGGCGATTACGGGACCATGAGGGAGCCGTATGAACTCTCGTATCGAAATTGCTTAGGCTCATGGGTAAGCATCCGGAGTGCATGCGAGGCTTTCGGTACTTCACATGGGGATTATGTGGTATTGGCCAAAAGATAACCATGGTCCATAAAAGTCCTTAGTTGGCAGATTTGGATAGGGTCAAGGAAAGACCGGTGTGAGCGGATGATACTGCACACTGTCCCCTCAGGCGGGTGTATCCGATTCCGAGAGCTTACATACATGGTTAATTAATCCATAAAGATGTCTTCGCTTGAGAGTAGCACTGATATTTGGATATAATTATCTTATTTTAAAAATCCATAAAACAAGCTTTCATGTATTCTCATTATTCCATTCTTTGTTTATAGATGACCATGTTAGATCACCTGTCCGCTATCCTAAATGACCACAAACTTACCGATCCTAACTATACGGACTGGAAGGGCAATCTTTACCTAGTCTTGAGGATTGGTAAACACATGACATCCCTCAATGACCCTAAGCCAGACTTATCGAGACCCAATACCACGGAGGCATAGTTAAAGGTGTTCACAGACAATAAGAAATCTAATGAAATATGTAAGTCCTATATAGTAGCATCCTTGCAGACAACTTTGCAAAAGCAAGTCGAGGATATGTCCGACGCTTCTGATATGATGTTGTACTTAAAGGAGATATTTGAGGGGTATAATCGCGTTATGTGATACCTCACCATTAAGAAACTCATCGGCACTAAGATGTTACAAGGAACACTGGTTCGGGAACACATGCTAAAAATGTTTGGGTTCCAGAACGAGCTAGCATCCATAGACATAGTGCTAGATGGCGAGGTGATGACAGACACTTTCTCTTATCACTGTCTAGAGCCTTTAAAGGCTTTGTCAACAACTTTAATCCGAATAAGTTGGCGATAACAAATGTGGAACTTCTTGGAGCTCTCCAGGCAGCTGACGATGGCTTCAAGCAGAAGAGCGAAGCACTGCACGTGTAACGCAGATCCTTCAAGTTATCAGGTAAGCCTTAGAGTAAGAAATAATAGAAAAAACCTAAGTAGCACCTGTACAGAACTCTGTAGGAACCTCTGGATCCGATGACTCAAAAAAGTTAGGCACCAAGTGTTGTAGCTTGTGTGTCCTGAGCATGGATTTTCTGTATTAACATTAATAAAGATGACTTTGATTATTGCTTTAATTAGAATACTACTTTGGTGTATGTTAATTCATATATAATAAAGGACCTAGGGAGCACAGCAGGCCACTAAAGTGCATGCTGGGTCCATGCTTAGGAGACCAGTGGACCGGTTCTGTGTAGACCTAGAACTAGTTCATAGCTATGGTGATACCGATCGCTTCACTGAGAATAAGTTGTTAGCAAGTAGAAGATGTTGTGAAGTATCCACCATAGGAACGTGAGATTCCCATTCACCTGACCAAGCATGATGATCGTGTTGAATAGGAACCAAGATGGTGCAAAAATCAGTGATTCAGATAATGTGCATGAACCGACTTACTACTACAGATAATCAATCTTTAACCATGAGGGACTATGTACGCTGAGCTAACTAGTTGTGTGGTGCTTTGATATGCCAACGTGTGCGGACCCTTCATAGTCCAATACCATCGTATATTGGGTTACCCAGCTGGCGCTAGAGTGGCATACAATTCCTACAGGTTATCCGATGTGCAGTATTTGATGGGTGTGTTTTAATGAGTCAATCTGTCCACACAATTAATCCAGGCCTGATAGTTGCCAGTATGACTGACGACGTTCCGGATACTAGACATAGCACCGAAAGGTGTGTGGTGTTATAGATGACAAGACATCAAATCCTATTCAGATAATCGATAACGGTGATCCCCACCGCTCCAGTCGAATCATGGCACCAGTAATAGGAGGGACTAAAGATTATCATTGTATAGTAAAGAATAGGGTTATGAGGGAGTAACATAAGTTTAGGATTACTAGAGTTCAACTCGCATCGCACTCTGGGTGGCTACGCGGGTTAATCAGATTAGGCCTGATTAGCATAACTTTTGGTGTGTCAACGAAATAGTTAATCAGGGATTCAGTAGAAGCTAGAGATCCTGAAACCTGAAGGTTCCACCCTATCGTTGCGTATAGGAATTGTTTTCCGACCTAGTTGGATATGTTAGATACGAAGTAGCACGATGGAGCGCAAGCCCGAAACCTAAGAACCTAATTCACATATGTTAAAGGGTTATAGGGGTATTTGGTTAATACTAAAATATAACTCAAAACATATTAAATATAGATCTTAAAATAAGCGGAATAATTATAGAAGCTCATAGACATTGATGGAACTCGATTCTGACTAACGTACCTCATTCTATCTCTCTATCAGTGGTATGTCGACAAAATAACGTTTTCGTCCAAGGTATCATGGAGATAAGGGAAACCCTATCCCATGGTTTTATCCCCTTGGAGAAATCTGCCCCCCTCCTCTTTTGTGGCTATCATAGGGCCAGCCACAAGTGGTTTACAATAGTATAAGCCACTTGGGGACCGATCTATAAAGGCACAAGGAGAGGGGGAGGGAAAAACCCTAATTTTCTCTTCCTTCCCTTGAGAAATCTGAATCCCCCCTCTCTTTCCTCTGTGGTTTTGGCCAAGAAAAAGGAGGAAGAATAAAGATGAAGGAAAGGAAAAGGAAGAAGAAGAGAGAAAGAGAAAGAGGAGGTCTTAGAAGCACGTCATCAACTTCACTACGTACCATCCTTCGTCGATGCGTCGTCCTTGCACTCAGAGATAGGACGATGTGGGTCCTCCCTTCGCAAAGGATAAGGTGTTATCCAACAACTTTCCTTACGATACACGTGCAGTTCAATTATTATTCTATTATCTTCAGTTCAAATATTCATATGGTATAATGATTCTTAACACCTAGCTAGATGCATGCATGTATTCCATAGATTGTAGTATACCTCTAGGGTGTCCATACATATACTAGGATCATAGATTTGCACGTAGATTATTTGAAAGATAGATTGTAATAAAATATACACCATGAGATATTCAGATCTATCTTTTGCTTCTGCTGTGACTCTGATAATAGGATTTAATTCCAATAATTGGTATCAGAGCACACTTCGGTGTATGTTTCATGCATGAATTTGTGAAAATATCAAGTAAATATATGATAACATATGTTTTCATCGGGGTTCGGTGTAGATCATGCATATGGATTGTGCTATGTATCGTCTTCTTATAGGTGACATGCTGAATAGTAATCTGTGATTGCATGCCTCAGGGGGTCGGACACCAGATTTATTTTTTGCATTGATTATTATTTTGCTTGTGGACTTTAAGGCTCTAGATGGGCAGGGATGGAAGTTGATCACCCTTGGTTCCCTGGCCATGTTCCTAGGATTGTTTCTTTTTCTTTCTAGCAAAATTGTACACGAATGAGCACTTGCTCAGAGCGTGTTAGTTTTTCGATCATAGGAAAAAGGAAATGAGCGATCCAAAATACTACATCCATTGTTGGGGCAAGCGCTACCATGGAGTGAATAGACCCGGTGAAAGTATACACGTTGATGATGATCGGGATCGTCATCGGAAGATCGTGTAGAATAGGAGAACATGATATCTTCATTATGCTATTCAGGTTCAGGGGTCGGACCTTAGACTTGATTCAGTCTGGATGTTTTTCTGTTATGCTCTTTTTATTATATTTGGAGAACCCCGATGATAATTTGTTTATCAGTCTTACTTGTGAGTTAGTCTCTAGATCAGGCTTAGGGTTAGTATTTAGCTTATGGATTTATTGGTGTCTCTATATGTTTCTAACACGTGCAAATCCGGTGGCTAACTAAAAGGAAAGGTGGTAACCGGTAGTTCGGGTAGCCGAGTATTGTGCACCGAGATAGACGCGGTGTTAGATTTGTTAAGAGATGACTAATAACCCCATAAGAAGTATGATAACCCTAGTGGGGTGCCCTTTTCCCATATGGTCTTAGCGACCAAGTTTGGTTTGGATTCCACTAAGTGATACCCGTTCCTAGTTGACGTTTGATGGTAATACTTACAATTTGGTTATGCCACTATTAGGTTGAGGTCCGATGGAGGTTGTCGAATGTCCCTATTTGGCCAGCATCGAAACTTATAATGAGATAAGGTCTACTATGACATTAGACATCAAATTATGAACGAGGCGTCATGCTAGTGGGAGTTCTTTCGATATTGATATTAGGCTAGGCTCAAGATCTTAGGATTGTGAGCAAACTAGTAGAGTATCGGGACCCTTAGAATATATGTAATATGATCCTTGTGAGAAAGGCAAAAATTGAATATTCAAGGTATGGACTATGCTATTTTCCAAGGGTACTAATGCTTCGTGAGAAGGTTTTGTAATCCTAGTGGGAGCGAGGTAGATCAGGGTCTAGGTGTAGGAGATCGTGACATTTCTAAATATGCTTAAAACCTCATAAAGAAGGGATGTGTAAGAGGTTCCCTCCAAAGGGAAGCCCCTGGCCTTTACAATCAACCAACTAAAGGTCTAGATGGGAGGTACGTCATTCAATATTTTCACAGGGTGAGAGCTGCGTTTTCTTCCATGCTAGTTCACCTAGTAGTTTCTTTCGGGACATGGGGAATGTCGGTGGCAGTGGGTGACGGCTTTTTCCTGCACCGTGGGGGCTAATAAACTCCCTTACCGATACTACCTAGATTTGTGGGAAGTATCTAGAATCTTGTGTGAAGTCGTTGTTGCTGCACATGGAGGGTCACATAAAGCTGGCCAAAAGGAGACTGAGAAGTCTTTCAGTTTATCGTGGATAATTCTGATTAAGATTGGGTCGTAAACACCCCGTTGGCAGAAGCGGTTGCATGCTCTCGTCGAGATATTGTCTCCAATTCAAGGCCGATAGTCTCAGTGCTCGAGCCCAGGGAATTTTAATTCCTGGATGTTTCTACTTAAGATGGTGAAGACATAGGGGCTGGAGTAAACATTATATATTTTTAAATTCTATAAAATATATTGTAGTCCCTAATTTTAGCTTTATACTATTGTTTATAGAAAATATGACCAAGCTTGACCCACTTGCCTCCAACCTTAATGCTAACAAACTTACAAGACCGAACTACAAGGAGTAGAAGTGTAACTTGATGCTCGTCCTAAGGGTTGACAAACACATGATTGCTCTAAGTACCCCTCAATCGGTCATGCTGGGACCAAGTGCTACTGAGGCCCAGTTGAAGGAATAGAAAGACTGGATAGACGCTGATGAGATATACAAGTGCTACATTATGACATCCTTATAGATCGTCCTTCAAAAGCAAGTCAAAAGACATTGCCTTCGCTTTAGACATAATGCTTTATTTAAAGGAAATATTCGAGGGTCGTAGTCGGGTAACTCGTTACCTGACCATAAAAAAATTGATGTCCACAAAGATGGCAGAGGGGACTTTAGTTTAGGATCATATGCTGAAATTGTTTGCCTATGTAAATGAACTTGGTTCCTTCAATATCATCTTAGATACAGATATTCAGACCAACATTTTCTTTGGGTTTCTGTCAGGAATATTTGAGGGCTTCGTTACCAACTTCAACCTTAACCGGTTGAAGATGACTAAAGCAGAGCTCCTAACGGCGCTCCAGGCGGCAAAGGACGGGATGAAGGTAGGTGCCCAATCCCTGAATATAGAGTGGAAGTCTTCTCTGAAAGCCAAAGGCAAGTTTCAGAAAATAAAGTCTAAGAAGCCTATGAAGATGAGCTAGATGCAGTTGCAGTTTCTTAAGCATGATGGTCCGGAGAAGCCCAAAGGAAAATATTTTCGATGAGGCAAGAAGGGGCATTGGAAGGGTGACTGTCGTGCGGCTCCCAAGAAGGCTGAGACAAGTATATCTCAAATCCACATAATGGAATCTCCTATAGCATCCAGTTATTCTTCAGTCTCATAGATTATAGATTCTGGTTCCACTAACCATGCTCGTAATAATTTATAGGGGTTCAATGAGACAAGAAAACTGGGTTATGGGGAGATCATCTTGAGCATGGGAACCAAGGTCGTGGCAGAGACTGTGGTAGTTGGAGATGTTGTCCTGCAGTTTTTTGATGGAAGAAGTTTATTACTAAGAGACACTCTTTATGTACTGTCCTTGCAGCGAAACTTAATTTTTGTTTCCTTATTGAATAATGAAGGTTTTTTCAGTTTTATTTGATGCTTCTGGTATGTCAATTAAATTAAATAGTTTTTTTGTTTGTAAGGGAAAGATACAAAATGATCTATATATAATTAACTCCACTCATACGCAGGATAATATAACTGAAGCATGTATGATTAACTCATCTAAAAGAAAAAGTCCCTCAGATAACACCACACTCCTTTGGCACCTAAGGCTTGGACACATAGCCTCAGACATGATTCACAGGTTTGTTAAGATGGAACTTTTGAGTCTAGATGTTTCAGAAAGTTTACTAACGTGTGAGTCTTGACATGGTAGAACTAACATTAATGTCCCAAAACTCGGTCTGGACACTTATAACACCGCCTCACAATATTAAACATATTGGGTATAAGTGGGTATACAAAAAAAAAAGATCTGGATGGTACCGCTAAGACTTATAAGGATAGACTAGTCGCTAAGGGTTATACCCAGTGAGAAGGGATCGATTATGACGAAACCTTTTCGCAAGTGGCTATCCTTAAGTCTATCCGGATCCTCTTGTCTATTGCAACCCTTTATGATTAGGAGATATGGCAAATGGACGTCAAGACCACATTCCTCGATGAGGATTTGGAATAAGACATCTATATGTCTCAGCCTCCAGGCTTTGTTGCAAAGGGTCAAAAAAGTTTGGTGTGCAAGTTGTAAAGGTTCATTTATGGACTAAAGCAAGCATTCAGAAGTTGGAATATACGTTTTGGTCATGCTATCCAGTCTTATGGATTTGAATAGAATATGGATGAACAATATGTTTATAAAATGAGCGATAAGACTACATTAGTTTTTCTAGTTCTTTATGTAGACGATATCCTACTCATTGGAAACGATATTGAAACGTTATTTACAGTGAAAGCGTGGTTGTCCTCTCAATTTGACATGAAAGACCTAGGTGAAGCGAGTTATATTCTAGGGATCAAGGTAACTCGAGATTATCAGAACAAGATTCTTTCACTATCACAGTCAACCTATATAGATACTGATCGTGCCAAAAAAATATCACCGGCTCGTCGTTCACATGGAAACAGCAAAGGACACGACGAGATGATAGAACTCATTGGGGAGATCGCCTTTGTCTTTGGGTACACCATATATAGATACTGATGGTGCCAAAAAAATATCACCGGTTCGTCGTCCACATGGAAACAGCAAAGGACACGACGAGATGATAGAACTCATTGGGGAGATCGCCTTTGTCTTTGGGTACACCATGGGCGACCCCGGGTGACCAAAGAAGAAGTTCCCCCCCGGATAAGCTTGAGATTCAAGGCGCCCACAGCCCGCCCAAAGCTTACCCTGATCGTATGCGATCAGCTCACACGCGGAAAAGGTCACCCGTGGCTGGCCCCCACAGCTCGCCCGGAGCTTATCTAACCGTATACGATCAGCTCGTACATGGAAGAGGTTGCCCGTGGCTAGCGCCCACAGCTCGCCCGGAGCTCACCTTGACCGTATGCAATCAGCTCGCACGCAGAAGAGGTCGCCCGTGGCTGACACCCATAGATCGCCCAGAGCTTACCCTAGCTGTATGCGATCAGCTCGTACTCGGAAGAGGTCGCTCGTGGCTGGCTCCCACAGCTCGCCTGGAGCTTACCCTGACCGCATGCGATCAGATCGCACGCAGAGGAGGTCGCCCATGGCTCACAGCTCGCCCGGAGCTTACCCTGACCGTATACAATCAGCTCGCACGCGGAAGAGGTCTCATATGGCTGGCACCCACAGCTCACCCGGAGCTTACCCTAACCGCATGCGATCAGCTCGCACGCGAAAAAAGTCGCCCGTGGTTGGCGCTCATCGCTCGCCCTGACCCGTACGCGATCGGCTCAAATACGGAAAAGGTCAACCCTGGCTAACTCCCTCTTACAGTAGCGGATAGCTGTGTCCTGTGGACATAGCAGCATCTTCCATAATGCCTCATTCATATGGTTCTATGAGTCAAAACTCTCCACGCAGCTCGCCAGCTGGAAAGAGTATCTCGGTCGCAGCCAGTAGCCTACCGAAAGCCCAACTCTAGCTCACACACGGAGAGATCACTTCTTGCTAACAGAAAACTTAGAAGGATATCCGCCAACACCCACAGCTCGCCCTGACCGCATGTGATCGGCTAGTACATGGAAGAGGTCGCCCCTGGCATAGTTTAAAGAACCCTTCAGATGGTTTAGTACCCACAGCTCGCCCAGGAGCTCGCCCGGTCATGTAACAGCGAAGGAGTTCACCTTTTTGCCCATAGAGGTTGCCTATAGTAAGGTAGTACCCAATCGACAGATGTCACCACCCCCGTGGAATTATATGGATAACTGCGAGCCATATTAGCCAGCCAAGGTTGGTCTAGAACACCCCAGACTAGAGCCTTCCAGAATCTCCACCGGTACGGACAAGATCGGTGAGCCACCCCTTACTACCGCTTGGCAGGCTAAAAGACAAAGGCCATTAAGGGCCCATATGGGTTGGCACATGAAGGTATAGAAGGTGCTGAAAAGAGCGTCCATGTGTCAAACTCTGGTGGTCTACAAAAGGTCTATAAAGGTACGATCCCCGGCTCCAAAGTATAGGTTCGAAATACAGAAACCCAGATATTTTCCTACTTCTAAGCCTTCTCCCTTTCGGGCCATTACTGACTTGAGCGTCGGAGGGTCTGCGCTCCTGACGGAGCCAACCGTTCTTACGTTTTCCTTACTTTGCAGGTCGAGCACCCAGCCAGTATGATTTTTTCCCCGATAGGTACTATATAGTAGACATGATGGACATGTATTAATCAAATCCGGGTCCAGGGCATTGGGCTGCTATGAAAAGTATACTCATGTATCGCCATAGAACGAGGGATTATGAATTAGTTTACTCTTTACAGGAACTAATGCCGATTGGATATACGGATTCTGACTTTGCAGTAGATCCAAAATCTAGGAGATCGAGGTCGGGGTTTGTGTTTTCATTGGGAGGAGGAGCTGTCTGTTGGAAGAGCATGAAGCAGGGATGCATCATGGATTTGAAGACAGAGGCTGAGTACGTTGCGGCGTGCGAAGTAGCTAAGGAGGTGGTATGGCTTAGGAAGTTCATGACGAACTTAGGATGTGTACCGGAAGCTCAAGATCCTATTATCCTTTATTATGATAATAGTGGAGCAGTAGCACAATCCAAGGAGCCAAGATATCACCAGATAAGTAAGCATATTGAGCAGAAATACAACATTATCTGGGACTTGCAGAAGCGATGGGAGGTTACAGTAACTCAGGTGTCACCTGTAGATGACATAGCGGACCTTTTTTCAAAGGCGTTACTGACCAAAGATTTTAAGAAGCACATGGATGCCATGGGAGTTAAGACTGTTATTCCCTACTAGGCTTAGTGGGAGATTATTGTAGCTCGTGTGTCTTGAGCGTGGATTTTCTGTATTAGCATTAATAAAGATGACTTTGGTTATTACTTTAATTAGAATACTACTTCGGTGTATGTTAATTCATATATAATAAAGGACCCTAGAGAACACAGTGGGCCACTGAAGCGCATGGTGGGTCCATGCTTGGGAGACCCAATGGACCGGTTCTGTGTAGACCTAGAACTAGTTCACAGTTTTGGTGATGTCAGTCGTTTTATTGAGAATAAGCTGGTAGCAGGTAAAGGATGTAGTGAAGTCTCCACTATGGGAATATGGAATTTCCATTCACTTAACCAAGCACAATGATCGTGCTGAACATAAACCAAGACGGTGCACAGATCAGTGATTTAGATACTGGTGCATGAACCATCTTACTATTATAGATAATCTGTCATTAACCTTGAGGAACCATGTACACTGAGCTAACCAATTATGTGGTGCTTTGATATGCCAACGTGTGTGAACCCTTCATAGTCCAATACCACGATACGTTGGGTTGCCCGACTGACGCTAGAGTGGCATGCAATCCCAATAGGTTATCCGACGTCCAGTGTTAGATGGGTATGTTTTGATGAGTCAATCTGTCCTCATAATTAATCCAGGCCTGGTGGTTGTCAGTATAACTGACGATATTCAGGATGCTAGTCATAGCATCGAAAGGTGTGTGGTGTTATAGATGACAAGTCATCAAATCCTAGCTATATAATCGATTGGGGTTTGACGATGGTCCCCACTGCCCGAGTCGAATCATGGCACCAGTAATAGGAGGGACTAAAGGTTATCAGAGTATAGTAGAGAACAGGGTTATAAGGGAGTAACATAAGTTTAGGATTACTAGAGTTCAGCTCGCGTCGCACTCTAGGTGGCTATGCGGTTTAATTGGATTAGGGCTGATTAGCGGAACTTTCGGTGTGTCACCGAAATAGTTATTCAGGGATCCGATTGGAGCTAGAGATCCTGAACCCTGAAGGTTCTACTATGTCGTTGCATATAGGAATTGTTCCCTGACCCGGTTAGACACGTTAGATACAAAGTAGCGCGATGGAGCATAAGCCCGAAGCCTAAGAACCTAATTCACTTGTGTTAAAAAGCCATAGGGGTATTTTGGTTAATACTGGAATATGGCTCAGAACATATTGAATATGGATCTTAAAATAATTATAATAATTTCAGGAGCTCATAGGCACTGATAGAACTCAATTTCGACTAGCATACCTCATTCTATCTCTTTATTAGCGGTATATCGACAAAATGACATTTTCGTCCAAGGTGTTATGGAGATAAGGAAAACCCTATCCAATGGTCTTATCCCCTTGGAGAAATCTGTCCCCCTTTTTAGTGGCCATCATAGGGCCGGCCACAAGTGGGTTACGCTAACATAAGCTACTTGGGGACCGACCTATAAAGGCACAAGGAGAGGGAAAGGGAAAAACCCTAATTTTCTCTCCCTCCCCTTGAGAAATCCGACCCCCCCCCCTCTTCTGTAGTTTCGACCAAGAAAAAGGAGGAATAAGAAAGAAAAAGAAAAAACAGAGGAAAGGAGAAGGAAGAAGAAGAAGGAAAGAGAAAGAAGAAGAAGAAGGAAAGAGAAAGAGAAAGAGGTCTTCGAGATACGTCATCGACTTCGCTACGTGTCATCCTTCGTTGGTGTGTCGTCCTTGCACTTAGAGATAGGAAGCCATGGGTTCCTCCCTTCATAATGGACAAGGTGCTATCCGATAGTTTTTTTCACGATACACGTGCGGTTCAATCATCGTTCTATTTTTTTAGATCAAAGATCCATAAGGTATGATGATTCTAAATACTTAACTAGATGCATGCATGTCTTCCGTAGATCATAGTATACCTCTAGTGTGTCCGTGTATATGCTAGGATCATAGATTCGCATGTAGATTGTTTGAAAGATAGATTGTAATGAAATATACACCATGAGATCCTCGAATCTATCTTTTGCTTCCGCTGTGACTCTGATAATATAATTTAATTCCAACATCAAGTGCTTTCGGTATTGCAAGAAGGGCCATTGGAAGAAGGACTACAAGAAGCCTCAAAATACCGGAAAAGGTAAATCATAATATTTCGTTATTGAATTATTTTTTCAAATAACAGTTCTTTTGCTAGTTGTATTCTATATTATGGATCAACATGGATGTAATTATCTTCAGGGGTTTCGAGAAAGCAGAAGTTTGCTTCATGGAGAGATGATCTTGAGCATAGGAACTGAAGCTGTGGCAGCTACTGAAGTCATTAGAGATGGTACTCTTAGTTTTTTGAATAATAAAATTAACTATAACACTTAGATATGTGTTTTATGTTCCATCCATGAGACGAAACTTGATTTCTGTTTTCTCTTTAGTTAATAAGTTTATTTAGTTTATTTTGATGTTTCTGGTATATCGTTTAAGCTAAATAAAACTTTTTAAATAAGAAGAATAGTTCAAAATAATCTCTATGATGTCGGTCCTAATTTTGAAAGAGAAAATATAACGACTTTAATATTTCATGTTAATTTATCTAAGAGTAATAACCATTCGAAAAATTTAACCCAATTGTGGCACTTACGTCTTGGGCATATTGCTTTGGACATAATCCATTGTTATTCCCAACTCCTGAAGAGTCACACAAAAACCTGCAGGACCAAAAGGCTCATAAAAATCCACAAGATCAAAAGATGTATCGATTCATTAGAGGCTCACCGTACCATATTACTCAAGTGCTGCACTTTGGTCGGCCAAAAGGATGCAAAGTGAATTCAATGATCAAAACCCTCATAAAAGAGTGTGGGTATCAAGTCAAACAAGTACCCCACCACAACAAGACTAGTGGGACCCAATTCCCACTCATAGAATAAATGGCACTCAAAAAAGTCAGCCAAAAGAGACAATGGGTTGAAAGAGTTTGGATTCTAAGCATACAAACTTTGATTTCCCCAAAAATCATATAAAATAAAATTATAAATATTAGAATCAACAAATATTTCCTTATATGATTTAAATATTTTTTTTAAAAAAAATGGACAACAGTACAATATGATTTCAAAGATGGGTATCATTTGGATTTGAACCCACTTCTATTTGATATAATTCCATCTATGCAAGTCCTAAGTAACCGAAGTTTTGAACTTGAACCCATATACATAGATTGTATTATATCGAACATCATACTGTAAGATTGAGCTTGAGTTCTATCAGTGGTTCACATTACGGCCTTGCGATAGTATTTTGAATTCATTAGTGATCTAGAGAATAAGCCTCTCAAATTCTCATAGACTGTGGTCTCATAGTCACACTCATATAGGTGTTTGTCTCCAAGGATATCCTGCCTTAAAGGCCTTGGCAACATTTAGACATTAATCTTTCTTAACATCTGTAGGCGAGCACACAATACTAGGAGGATTATTTTATGCTCCACTAGTCATCCGATTAACTTATTTTTCCCATTGAACCTTAATCCCGGGATCTCCATTCAATAAGGTTGGGTTTCTGCTAACGGTGATTTATGATATATGCTTTAGGTCTTTAAAATCCATCATCCTAGAAGAATTAAGGACTTATCCTCTTGACAATCCTTTAGTATGATGATCTGCTAAATTATCTTTCGACTTTGTATAACTTAGAGTTATTATCCCAGTCGTATCTAGCTTTCTCAAAATCTTATACATTAACCCTATATGCCTAAAATTTTTAAAGTTATAGTTCTTACTCTTAATCTTTGCTAGAGTTGCTTGGTTATCACAGTGTATGAGAACCTCATCGGATAATAATCCCTTAAACCATTCAATCTCACTTTCAATTAACCCGAGAGCCACTAACTCGGCCTCCATTGTAGACCTTGTAATTATGGTCTGTTTAGAAGATCTCCAAGCCACTGCTGCACCTCTTAGAGTGAATACATATCCACTAGTGGCCTTGGTTTCTTCAGAATCTGAGATCCAATTAGCATCACTGTACCTCGCAAGCACAACTGGATCTCTAGTATATAATATACTATACTTTATGGTTCCTTTAAGGTACCTTACGAGTCTAATTAGTGAAGCCCAATGAGAATCGTTAGGATTATTAGTGTATCTACTTAATTTTCCTATAGCATAGGAGATGTCTGGTCTTCCGGAATTAGCCAGATACATTAAACTTCCTATTAGTTGTGAATATTAAGTTGTGAATCTTGTGATACAGTATCCCCATAATGTTTCTTTAATTTTAAGTTTGAGTCATAAGGAGTACTGACATGCTTATAATTATAAAAACCAAATCTCTTTATAATCTTTTCCATATAATGAGATTGATGTAAAGATATATCACGTGTAGTTCTTGTAAGCTTGATACCTAGGATTACATTTGCAACTCCAAAATCCTTCATCTCAAAGTTAGTACTCAATAATATTTTAGTTTTCTTTATATGATCAATATTATTGCCGAAAATTAGAATATCATCTACATACAGGCACATAATAACAAAAGAAGAACCAAAATATTTTCAATATACACATTTATCATATTCACATATAGAAAAATCATTGGAAAGAATTACACTATCAAACTTTTCATACCATTGTTCTGGTGCCTGCTTTAACCCATATAGAGACTTCACTAATTTTCATACTTTTTTTTCCTATCCTTTGACTACATATCCTTCTGGCTGTTCTATATAAATTTCTTCCTCTAAGATCCCATTAAGAAATACGGTCTTAACATCCATTTGATGTATCTCGAGGTAATATGATGTAGCTTTTGCAATTAGCACTCGAATAATAGTCATCCTAATTGCAGGAGATCGAATAGGTATCAAAATAATCAATACCTTCCTTCTACTTAAACCCCTTAACCACGAGTTTATTTATAGATCCGTCTGAATTGAGTTTCCTTTTAAAGATCTATTTGCATCCAATTGGTTTGATCCCAACAGGAAGGTCTGTCAAGTCCCAAGTACCATGAGCCATTATAGAGTCCATTTCACTCTTGATGACTTCTTTCCAAAATGAAACTTCAGAGCTAGACATGGCTTCTCCATAGGTTATATGCTCACCCTCGAGAGTAAATATATAAAAACCATCATCGAGGTTTTTCTCAACCCTATGTCTTTTGGACTTTTTAGGTTCAAGACATAGTTTTGGCTCTCTAGTTTCTACAATTTTCTCAGAGGGTTTTGGAAGGAAAGAAGGCATAGAAATGGAAGAATCATTTATATTAAGCATAGAAAATATATTTTCAAAAAAAAAGCATCAATAGATTCCTTAATAGAGTGGGGAGCATACTCAGGATTATCATATTTTAAAATAAAAAATCTATATCCATGACTATGAAAAGCATAACCAATAAAAATGCCAGCAAAAGTCCTTGGTCCTAGTTTGTCAATCTTAAAGTTAGAGATTTTAACCTTAGCAAGGCATCTCCATACTCTCAAAAAATTCAAACCAGGTTTTCTACCAAACCAAAGTTTGAAGGAGGTTTTGTCCTATTTTTTCAAAGGAACTCGATTTAGAACATTGTTAGATGCATATAGTGCTTCTCCCCATAAGTGCTTGGGTAAACCAGAACAAATTAACAAGGAGTTTATTATCTCTATAAATGTCCTATTATTCCTTTATATCATACCATTAGATTGTGGCGAATAAGGTGTTGTGGTTTCATGGACTATCCCATTACTTTCATAAAACTTAGTGAATTCAGCAGAGCAAAACGCACCTCCCTAATCGGTTCTTAACTGCTTAATTCTCTTTTCGGATTGGTTTTCCATTTTGAACTTAAAATTGCAAAATTTTAGAAATGCTTCATCTTTTGATTTTATCAAGTACACATGACAATAACTAAAAAATTCATCTATAAAAATTATAAAATACCTTTTACGTCCCCATGTTAGAACTCTATTTAACTCACGTATATCACTATAAATGAGTTCTAGTAACGTAGTAGAATGACAAACAAAATAAAATGATTTTCTAGATTATTTTGCTTGTACGCAAATCTCACATTTAGAATCAACTATAATATTAGACATAGTAATTAAATCTAATTTCATCATCCTTCTAATAGTATGAAAATTAACATGTCCTAGTCTAATATACCAAATATCAGAAGATTCTATATATAAAAGCATAGACGATGAATCATACTTATTTTTATTAGATAGAATACTTAATTTAACTAAGCCATTACACAAATATCCAAGACGAATAAATGTATTATTTTTAGAAATAACAAATTTGTTCGACTAAAATAAAAATTTATAGCCTTCTTGGCTTAAGACCACATTGCTAACAAGATTCTTCCGGGTTTCAGGCACATGTTGAACGTTGTGAAGAGTAATCATATTTCCAGATGTGAAGCGTAGATTCACCTTCCCTTCTCCCAACACGTGTACAACAGTGGAGTTCCCCATGGTCACAATTCTTCCTCGGGCATCCTGATAGATAAAAATAAAAAAAAATTCAGAATACATATGAATATTTGCACCTATATCAACCCACCAATCAGTAGTTTGATAAGTCAAATTTATTTCAGGTTTAGAAATTTCTAACCTTAAATTTGATACTCCAGTGGTAGTGCTACATATCATATTTGCCTGAGGGGTAGGAGCAACACTTCGAGATTGTTCTTTAATCTCCTTATCCTTCATTTGTCGGCATTGTTTGACAAAGTGTCCAAACTTGCCGCACACCCAACAAGTCTTCTTGTTTTGATCTTTATGGATCTAGCCAATTGGTTTAAACTTGTTTTTGTCTTTCTTGGATTTCTTTGGAAATGTCTTATTCTTGGATTGAATAAAACTAGCCATACCTCCTTGCTCATGAGTAGGAAGTGGTTTGTGGTTGCTTCGATACTTCTCCTCTATTTGAATCCCCATAATGAGATCATCCAATGTCATCGCTTCTCTTTTATGCTTGAGAAGGATTTGAAAGTCACTCCAGGATCGCGGAAGTTTGTCGATCAATGTCGGTACTTGAATATACTCATCGTTGGGAATACCTTTGACTATAATCTTCGTCACCAAGTTTTGAACTTGATGTACTTGATCTATCACAGGCTGATCATTGACTATCTTGAAGTCAAAGTACTCTCCCACTACATACTTCTCTTCTCTAGCATTCTCTTGCCCATATTTCTTCTCGAGGGTCTCCCACAATTCTTTGAAAGATGTTGTCTCACAATAAAGATCATAAAGAGAATCACTCATAGCACTTAAAATATGTCCATGACAAGAGTAATCCTCTAGGTTGAATTTGACAATCATCGATGAATCAGGTTTGACTGTTTCACCAGTTTCAGATAGTGTTGGAACACTAGAAGGTGTGGGATTAGATATCACATAGAAGATATTCAAAGATGAAAGCCAAAACTTCATATGGTGTTGCCACCATTTGAAATCTTTACCATCAAAAATTTTGGGTTTGAGGGACCTATCAATCTTATCGGATCTCTTAGCACAATTATCCATACTAGCCATAGAATTGAGCTTGTTAAGAAATATCTATTCTTAAACTGTTGGTAAAATTGAATAGATAACACTGAGAGAGAAAATAAGAATGAAAAATAAGGAATTGATCTGAGGCACGCTTAGCACTGACTTAAGAATAGATATTGCCGCCTTTAAGTACATAGACTTACTTGGCAAACTACTCTCAAGATACAACGGACCGTCAAATTCCTTAACGTGCACAAGAACTAAGGAATCTCCGAACTCAAGGATCACGATCACAACTATTGTCCAAGACTCAAAAAGAGAAAAAAGGAATCAAATTTTGTATGTCTTGGTTTTTTTTTCGTATCTTTTTCTAAATCCGTATTAGTCCCAATAAAGTTACGAACAATACACATAGCACCCGTTCACTTATTTGATAGAGTTGTGACCCTTCATAGGGATGTGTCCCTCGTATTGGAATGCAAAACTCAAGAAATATTATTTCCAACTTCTGAAGAGTCACACAAAAACCCGTAGGACCAAAAGATGCATTGATTCACTAGAGGCTCACAAAAATCCACAGGATCAACATATGCATCGATTTATTAGAGGCTCACCGTACCATAGCACTGAAGTGCTACACTTTGCCAAAAGGTTGTAAAGTGAATTCAATAATCAAAACCCTTATAAAAGAGTGTGGGTATCAGGTCAAACAAGTACCCCACTACAACAAGACTTGTGGGACCCAATTTCCACTTACAAAATAAATGACACTCAAAAGAGTCAGCTATAAGAGACAATGGGTTAAAAGGGTTTGGATTCTAAGCATACAAACTTTGATTTCCCCAAAAATCATATAAAATAAAATTATAAATATTAGAACCAACCAACACTTCCATCACTTAAGCTTGCTTTTCATATGATCTACGAGAAAAGAGTAGGCTTCTTTGCGGCTATGATTAATAAAAAGTGGATTCCCCATATATTTATCGGATAGTTTCATTTGTTCCACTCCCAAATGAGAGGAAAGCCTTGTCCTCACTTCCCTAAAGACATTTCGGCTAAAAGTAATTCTGGATTTGGAAAAGTCCTCCCAGCCCTAGTATGACTTTTGGCAGGCATTAGAAGGGTTTAATGGTGTACATTATAGGAAAGAAACAACCCAATTCAAGGTGGCTCTCCGTTGCTCTGATCCTTGTAACGGCTGAGCTATACATTGTTTACAATCGGCTGAATTTTAATAATGAGATGTAACGTTTCAGTTTGCAAAATAAAAGCCTCGTACTCAGGTGGTGTCATCAAGTGAGGTGAGAGAAATTATGCCCCATAAACCAAAGGACTGAGGTGATGTTTGTTTTGAGACAAAACACAAAAGGGGACAAAGTGGGATTTAAAATCAGTGAAGAGAAAATGCACAAACAGTGAAAGGGTAATGGACTTTGACATCTTATCGGTTGCCATTTTTGCAATCGAGGTGAGGTTTGACCTTCTAAGAGCAGAGGCGTCTAACCACCAAGTCATTCAATTTGTTGTGATATTTAACTTATAATTTAAATTAAATATCTAACATAAACTGACATCAGGTGCCCCTTGTGTGATTCACTCTCGGAGAACAACGATTACCTTTTCTTTTTTCAATCCCATGTTCGTCTGATTTGAGAGCATTTCAAGGAGATGCTTCGTTTGAGCTGTAACGACCGGCATTCCAGACTGTTTTGCCCAGAACAAATCAGTTCTACATGATATTATTTTAATATATAGGCGGTGATATTTTCAGTTGTGCTTGAACAGGACCAGGCAGTGGGTCCCGGGTACGAGTCGCAGGGTTGCACCTGAGGTGTAGTCACGTGAGCTGATGAGCACGTATATCGATGCTTGACGTGATTTTTTAATAAAAAGTGTCTAATTGCGAGTCGGTCGGACCCGGCGTGGTTCGCGAGCTAGCGCGGCTCGATGTGAGTCGAGTGCGAATCGGGGCGAGTCAGGCTCGGCGCGATGTCGAGCACGAGTCGAGTTCGACTGGTGTTAGGAAAAAAAAAAATAATAATAAATATATATATATATATATATATATATATATATATATATATATATATATATATATATATATATATATATATATATATATATATATATATATATAATAGAGAAGAAAGGAAATGAAAATAAAATAAAATAAAATTAAATTAAATTAAATAAAAAGTTAAAACCAAACCTCACCCTCTCATCTAACCCCTCAAACCCAAGCCCAGCCCCAAAACCCGACCCGACCCTTCTCTCTCTCTCTTTCTCTCTCCCTCTCTTCTCCCCAATCTCTCCGATCTCTCCCTCTTCGCTCCGATCTCCCTCCATCTCTCTCGGACTCCCTTCCTCTCTCTCGGATTCACTTCCCACCCAATCCGATTTGACCCGGCCCCCCAAAACTGCCTCCCGAGCCACGAATCTTGCTGACCGCCGCCCCCCTCACCCCGAGGCCATGGATCCGGCCCGGATTCCCGCCGAGCTGCCGGCTGTCGCCCCCCGGATTTGCTGTACCCGGCTGCCCCCGCCCCCCGGATTTGCTGTACCCGGCCACCGCCGCCCCCGGATTTGCTGTACCCGACCGCCACCCCCATCCTCTCTTTAAAATCCAAATCTGCCCCCCCCCCCTCAGTCCAATCTCCCTATTCTCCCCTCCGATCTCCTAATCTTTCCCTCTGATCTTCCCCCCTTCTCTCCCTCTCTCTGATTTCTCCCTCTCTCCTTTGATCTCTCTTGCCCCTCCGGTGGCCTGCGCGCGCGGCCGGAGAAGAACAGTCGGCACCGGAGAAGGCCGGCCGGAGCTAAGCGCCGGAGGAGCTGCTACCCGGCTCGGTGAGGAGCCCCGTCCAGGTCAGCCCCTCTCCCATTTTCCTCCTCGCTCTTCCTTTCGATTGAGCCCAGCCAGCTTCCCTTGCCTTTCGTTTTGCCGCCATAACGGCTGTTGGCCATGCGGCAGGCAATTGGACAACACCTGACCACCATGAGCAGCCCAAACACTCACCACCCGACGACCATCCAACGGCCCGATCAAGCCGCAATTTTCCCCCTTGCTGACCATCTGTCGGTGCCGGCCGTGCGTGAGCCTCGGCCGCTGCCTTGGCCACCCGTTGACCCTCGATGACCTTGACTGTCTGATTGACCATCTCTATCTCTCTCTAAGTCTCTTAACCTCTCTATGATACTCTGTGATACTGGCAAAAGATGTTAGGAGTTTTTAAGGCAAGGTGGGCAGGTGGTTGAGATAGTGGGGTGGATTTGGGGTATGTATACAAATATGGTGTGGCTGTGTGTAATCAGGGTATTGTGAGCAAATGAATGGGGAAGGGATGATGTGAATGGGTATGCATATGTGTAGGGTTGCAGAGGTGAAAAGTTGTTAGAGATGACAGCCTCCATTTCAGTGATGAGCCTTGCCGATCCTCTTTTGCTAGTGCAACTTTGGCCGTACTCGGCCACAGAACGAAAACCATGTAACCATTCTCGACAATCGTTGACCGACCCTAATTGGTGTAGGTGCGCTAAGTCGCAGAGTCTTTGTGCACAGGAGTGCACAACCAAACTAACTTTGATACTAATATCACCAACCTCAGAGACTGAGAGGGCAGGGTATAGCGATAGTCGCCAACCGAGTTCAGTCTCGACAAGGCCATAAATTTTATCTGTATATGTTGACCCGTTCTCACACCTAAGCCCAAGGTCATCTCGGACGGATGACGAATCGAGGCTCTGACCTCTCCTGGACCTTCTATTAGGTACTTTTAAAATCAATAAATAATAATGTATGGAAATGCGTAACTTGTCAGACCTTGATCGTGAAGGCCCGTTGGACGTGGAGCGGATTGGATAATCAGAACTTTATTTCACAATAACTAAGGCAAGTATTTCACTTGCTCTGAGGTTATTTTTAACCTATGTTTTTGTATCCATAGTTTTCGATTTTTATAAATAACTTCTCGTACATTGCATAACATAATCATGAGTCGTATAATGAGCAATATTAGACTATGGTGACATGCTGGGTTTGACATCACTAAATTAGAATTTGATAGTATAATTTTTAATGTTGTTAAGTAACACCTTTGTTGATGCATGTACTTGCTAGCTAGATGATTGAAAACGATCAGATATTGTGCTTCCACTACACATGACATATGATTAGTACCATGACATATATTATTGGAACCCATTATAACACGCCTCTAATTGTATTATGATTAATAGTTGATTGAAACTTTGGATGGGAGTGGAAGAGCCAATAGCTAAGGGATAGATCACAATATTTCTTACTTGTGTCTCTCAGAATGTTCTTACTAAGACATATTATTGCTATATTTATCTTAAATTTTATTTCAAAGACACCCTCACACACACTCACCCCTTAGAGCGGGGTTTGCTTGCCAGTCAGTAGTTTGGACTAATCCCGTTTGGGGCACTACTCCTTCCACGAGTAGGCTCTTCTGCAGGTTCGGGGACTGAGGGGTAGCCGCAGCACGAGGCCAGCGGCGGAGTTAGGAGGGCAGTGAAGATTTAGGTTTCAGTATGTCTTGTAGTAGTCCATTTTCTTCCTGGCATTGTAATCGAATTAGATTCGATAAGAATTATTTAGCTTTGTGTATGTCTGGCAATGATACAACTGTATTCTTTTTGGGTAGGCCTCTCCTCAAGGCCCCAAACCTAGGGTAGCTCACATTGAAAATATAAGTTGAAAAGTGAACTAACTTACTAGCCCATTAGATAGGATATATGAACCAGTGCCCGAGTGTTAGAGAGCGGGCGAGGCTACTCGGCTCGTCGTCAGAGGCTTGAGTCTCGTGCTCCCTTAAGAGGGACTTCTGTCAGCATGTGGGGCACCGGCATGCCGCACATGCTGACATGATAGCCCGGTTAAGGGTCGAGCGTAATCTTCTCTCTATCGATAAAATTGTATCTCTATACTTTTTTAGAAAAAAAAGGGAAAAAAATGTTTTCATAAAAAGTTTGTTTTAAAATATTTTTGAGAGAGTAGAAGCCCTGTGAGAAACCCTAATTGGAGTAGACAATTGACCAAACCCTAAATCCCTTGGTTTTTCTTTAACCCACACCCCAGGGATCGGTTTCCGAATTTCTGGGGCGTGACAGCTGGTATGAGAGCTTAGGGATATGATTCTAGGGATTAGGATTGTAGGAGTTAGAGTTTAGGTCTTGGAGTAGTATTCTAACATAGATAGTTACTTTGCAGATGGCGGGTACTAGAAGTGGTAACGAAGTAGAGTCGTCCTTCGGGTCTGACGACACTACGAGGATAATAGAGATGCTCCAAGGGATGACCACCATGGTTCAACAGCAACAGGCTACTGTTGCGCAACAGCAAATAGTAGCCCAGCAGCAGACTAGCCTAACACAGGCTGCCCTTGCCCAGGCACAAGCTCGCCAGCAGGTGGAGGGCGAGCGACAAGGGAAGTTGTTAAAGAACTTCAAGGCAATGGGACCTCCAACCTTCAAGGGTGATCCAGACCCCTTGGAGGCAGATAGGTGGTTTCAGCAGATGAAAAAGGTCCTAGATGTTTTGGAGGTCACTGGAGAACGGCGAGTTACTCTTGCCTCCTACCAGTTCGAGGCAGAGGCCGACTTTTGGTGGCAGTCGGTCTTGAGTTCGAGGGCAGCTGATCGAGGAGCTATCACCTGGTCGGAGTTCGAGGAATTATTTCGAAGGAAGTTCTTCCCTGTGACCGTACAGAACCGGATGGAGATGGAGTTTCTGGCCCTTGACCAGGGGTCTCGCACTGTGGCACAGTATGAGGCCAAGTTTTCGGAACTTTCCAGATATGCCCTACACCAAGTAGCGACTGACGCCCGAAGGGCCAGACATTTTGAGCATGGCCTAAAGCCGGAGATCAGAGGGAAACTTTCTGCATTCTTAGGTCAGTCTTATGAAGAGGTGGTTAATCGAGCAATGGCTGTAGAGTGCGAAGTAGAGGAATCTAGGAGATTCCTAGAAGGGCATCAGGAAGAGCACTGCAATAAGCGACAAAAGACTTCAACCAAACCTCAAGTTGATAGTGGCGGAGGAAAAGGTCAGAAGCAGTTAGTATGTCATAACTGCAGACGAGAGGGTCATGTTCGAAAGGAATGCCCATTGAAGGGGGTATGCTACATCTGTGGCCAGAGTGGTCACAAGAAAAGAGAGTGTCCTTCTTTACGAACTTAATGTGATAATCAATCATGTAAGCTTCCTTTTGTATTTTAGTAATAATATTGTTGAATTGAGTTTTTATCTGGCTATAGCAAAATAATTTTATGAATAACAAAATTTGATATTTGGTAGGTGTTAGGCCTTTACGTGGTTGTGTGCGTCATACATCATAACGGGGTAATTTTGAGGAGTTATTTTAAGAGCAAATTATGGGATGAGATCCAGATGATACTTGACATGTCAAGTGGGCAAAGGGATACACACATTCTCTTCAGAGAATTTGGTGGGGTACTGCCCCTGCTTGGGATCTTGGCAGGTTAGGGTTGCATTATCCATAACTGGAACTTTGGCGGTTGTACTGAACAGATAATAATGACAATGATTGTTGGACCTAATGATTTTCATATAGGTGGGTGACCTTTGAGCAATCGTAGTGAGAGAGTTACTTTTTCTTATATCACTGTAGGAGGGAGATTAGAATTCCTTGATTTTCATCGACCTTTAGTATTAGTGACTTAGTCGGTGTTTAGGATTCCTTGATTTTTATTGACCATTAGTACTAGAGACTTAGCCGGTGTTTAGGATTCCTTGATTTCCGTTGACCTTTAGTACAGAAAACCTAGTCGGTGTTTAAGGATTATCCATTACTTTCTCTTTGCTAAATTTCTTAAATCCACATGAGTCTTTCTTGTTTGACGTTTATGGTATCAATGCTTTTTTAGAATCGATCCCCCTAGTAATGATGCAGACCCTTGAGAATAATGGTTTCAAAGAGTGCACCAGGAGGTGGAATGTGGTGGCTAGAATTCTTACGGTTAGCGGATTATGCTATGTCTCGATAGAGACTCTCGTAGTAAGATATGCACTGTTCCTTGGGAACTTTGGCGGTGGGTTGTGACTGTCCGGTAGAGGACATAGTGAGGCTACGTACTTTCTCTTCGGAGGATTTGGCGGATACATACGCACTGACTCTTCGGAGGCTTTGGCGTCTACGCACTTTCTCTTCGGAGGATTTGGCGGATACATACGCACTGACTCTTCGGAGGCTTTGGCGGCTACGTACTTTCGCTTCGGAGGATTTGGCGGATACATACGCACTGACTCTTTGGAGGCTTTGGTGGTTACGCACTTTCTTTTCGGAGGATTTGGCGGATACATACGCACTGACTCTTCGGAGGCTTTGGCGGCTACGCACTTTCTCTTCGGAGGATTTGGCGGATACATACGCACTGACTCTTCGGAGGCTTTGGAGGCTACGCACTTTCTCTTCGGAGGATTTGGCGGATACATACGTGTAGACACACGAATTTCGTCGGACCCGAACCCGACTTACGTGTGCCGACGCGGATGCAAACCCGACACGCGAACCCAACTCGCTCGCGCTAACGTGGATGCAAACCCGACACGCGGACCCGACTCGCGCGCGCCAACACGGACTCAGACCCCGCCCAAGAGGGGCCGGCCCCTACTAGGGTCCGAACCCTATAGGGCCGGCCCTAGTGGGGACCGAACCCCGAGGAGGGGCCGGCCGGCCCTGCAAGGAAAGGAAAAAGAAAGAAAGAAAAGAAAAAAAGGAAAGAAAAGAAAAGGAAAGAAAAGAAAAAGGAAAGAGAAGAAAAGGAAAGAAAAGAAAGAAAAGGAAAAAATACCGCCATGCGCGGGGGGAGGTAGCGTATGACGTCTGCGCACACGCGGATCTGCGCCGATCCCTCGATCCGACGCACAAGACGAAGCGCCCGATCGCCATCGATTTCGTGTGCGAAATCCAGCCATAATTGCACCCGCCAGAAAAGGAAAACAACTAAATGTTATTCCCCTCATCAATGGATGAATAAAATCCGGGTAATTATGGGAGAGATACAAAAGGGATTTAAAATTAAATGTTCCCATATCTCTCTCCCCACCTCTTGGCCTATAAATAGAGGGGGTGGGGGAATGAAAAAATGGTCGAGAAATTGAAGACGAAGCGCCAGAGCTCTGCAGAAGAAAGCACGCTTCTTCATCGACCCAAGGCTTCACGAGGCACAGTCAAGCCTGTCCCGAGGGATCGGCTTACTGAAAGTCCTCATCAACGTGAAGGCCCTTGCGCACGAAGATCACCCCTTCGACTCCGTTCACGAAGAAGAAAGCTCGGAGAAGAAGAACCCTTCGACTCCGAGGACGCCAGAAGCAAAGGCCGGAGAAGAAGAGGAGCGGCACTACCCCGTCGTCTCCAACAAGCTTCGACTCCGATCAAGCCCAAAAGCCCGGAGAAGAAGAGGAGCGGCACTACCCCGTCGTCTCCAACAAGCTTCGACTCCGATCAAGCCCAAAAGCCCGGAGAAGAAGAGGAGCGGCACTACCCCGTCGTCTCCAACAAGCTTCGACTCCGATCAAGCCCAAAAGCCCGGAGAAGAAGAGGAGCGGCACTACCCCGTCGTCTCCAACAAGCTTCGACTCCGATCAAGCCCAAAAGCCCGGAGAAGAAGAGGAGCGGCACTACCCCGTCGTCTCCAACAAGTCCTCGATCCCGATCAAGCCCCAAAGCCTGGAGGAGAGAAGCGAAGCGTCATCACCCCGTCGTCTTCGACAAACATCTGCACCATCCACGAAGAAGAAAGGCTGGAACAGATCATCTGAAGCGTCACTACCCCGTCGTCTTCATCAACAAAAGCCGACGCTACAACCATCGCACGGAGATCGGTGCTACCCCTACCATCTTCAAAAGCATTCTTCGACTCCGATCACGCCAAAGAAGCCCGGAGAAGAAGAGAAGTCCAGTCGACACGCAAACCGTCGAAGCACCGGAGGAGTAGCCCACGTCGTTCGAAGAAGAAGATCGAGTAGACGCCAAAGCTAAAGCAACGCAAGAAGCCAAAGTAAAGCCCCAGTAAAGCCCGCGCCAAAGCAAAGCAAGTGCCAAAGCCAAGCGACTACGCCGGCCACGAGCAAAAGCACCGCACGTTCTAGCCGATACGACGCGAAGTCCGGAAGAACGAAAGCATCGCAAGTCTCTCCCAGCTACGTCCAAGTGCAAGCGCCGAAGCAAAGCAAAAGCCAGAGCCACGCCGGAGCCAAGCCAAAGCCAAAAAGCCAAAGCCAAAGCCGACGCCAAAATCTCGATCGACGCCGCGAACCGACGATCAAGGACACCGAGGTCAAGCAAGGAACGAGGAAGACACGAAGACCGAGGAACGAAGCCGAAAACCCCCTAGCCGAGAAAGCGCGAAGCACGGAAGGGACAAAGCAACGGTGGACATTCCTTAGCCTCTCCAAAACCCTCTCTCTGTAAAACCCCTGTCCTGGGCAGCCCCTTCAGAGCTCTCGCACGAACACCACGTGGAGACGCGGATCAAAGGGATCCCCCAGAAGATCTTTCCCACAATCCCCTGATCAAAACTCGCCGCAACCCGGACTCGCTACACCCGAGCAACCCGGGTCCCGGCCACAATTGTAATCTCGTGTGATTCGCAATAAAGACGACCCGCGCTTTTTTCCGCGTCCACAGATTTCTGGCACGCCCGGTGGGACCTCTTCTCCTTTCATCCGTACGGTTGAAGAAGCTGCTTGAAGTTTGCAATGGCCGGAACAAACAACGACGCGTTTGCTCCAAGCCTCTCACCAATCGCCGAGTCTCCTCTACTCCGACACGGTGATCCAGTAAATCCGGAGGGTGATGCTCCTCCAATGGTCCGCGTCTACACTCGGCGTACACGGACTCTTGCGGACGTCTTCGTGCCAGAAGCTACTACCGAAGATGCTCGCCAAAGCGCCGACGAGGCCCTGGTGCTTGAAGAAATGAGCCTCGATCCTGGAGCCTATGTCCAGAAGTTTGGGGAGGACCAGCCCCAACCCCGAACCCGTTCGGGTTCTCCAGCAGACGTTGCACCTCCTCTGCAGGGGGCAAACATCAATCTTCAGCCAGAAGCAAGTCGGCGTAACTACGTCTCCGATGATGATGGCAAGGATGCGAACATGCAACACCGAGACGTCCTCCGTCATCACCCTCCGTCCGCTCTTCAGCTCCAAGTCATGCAGATGAGCGAGCATATGGCGCAAATTACTCGGCTGATGGAGGAAAAGGATCGTCACATCAACACTCTGCTCCAAAAGCTAAGCGCAAAGGACGCTGCACCAGTCGGCCAACCCGTCGCTTCTCCAGTAGCCGCTCCAGTTCCGTCTTCAACTCCCGCTCCTGCAGAAGTTGCTCCGACGGTTCAAGCAGTTACCCCAGCGCTCTCCTCGGCTCCCGTCCCATTGGAAGTCGTCTCCCCAACGCCAGCCTCAGTGGCCACTCAACCTCCGGCAACGGCTGCGATGAGTGCTCAGCAAGTCCAAGCGTTGATAGCCGACATGATGCGCTCCCACGGCAGTAGCCTTCCTCCGATCACGGCGGCATACTCGAAGCCCTACACTACGAGGATCCAGCAGCTACGCTTCCCAGTCGGATTCCAGCCGCCAAAGTTTCAGCACTTCGATGGAAAGGGAAATCCGAGACAGCACGTTGCCCACTTCATCGAGACTTGCAATAATGCCGGCACGTATGGCGACGAGATGGTGAAGCAATTCGTCCGCACCCTCAAAGGCAACGCGTTCGACTGGTACGTTGATCTTCCTGCAGGGACCATCGACAGCTGGGACCAGATGGAAAGGGAGTTCCTCAATCGCTTTTACAGCACCAGACGAACCGTCAGCATGACCGAACTCACTGCCGTCAAACAAAGGAAAGACGAGCCAGTGATCGACTACATCGACAGGTGGAGGAACCTCGCGCTGAATTCACGAGACCGCTTGTCTGAAGACTCGGCCATCGAGATGTGCACCCAAGGCATGCACTGGGGTCTGCTTTACATCCTCAAAGGTATCAAGCCTCGGTCTTTCGAAGAACTCGCAACTCGGGCTCATGACATGGAACTCAGCCTAGCAAACCGCGGGGACTCGAAGAACAAGGACTTTTTGAAGATAGAAAAGAAGGACAAGCCACCGGCAACGAAACTAAAGCAAGTCAATGTTGCTGACGTCGCTTCAACCTCCAAGCCGCTCAAGATCGGTGGCAAGCCAGATCAGAAGAAAGGAGTCGCCATACCACCGCCTCCGCCGCCAAGACAAAGGATGACTCTCGAGGAGCTCGAAGCCAAAGAATACCCTTTCCCAGACTCGGAAGTCTCCTCCATGTTCGACCAGCTGCTGCAAGAGAAGATGATAGAGCTCCCTCCTTCGAAGAGGCCCGAGCAGATGCATCGCGTCGACGACCCTCTCTTCTGCAAATACCACCGGGTGGTGAGTCATCCCATCGAAAGATGCTTCGTCTTCAAGGAAAGAATCATGGCGCTCGCTAAGCAAGGGAAGATAGAGATCGACTCCGGGGAGGTTGCTACGGCCAACATGACGTCCATCACCTTCGGCTCCTTCTCGCCAGTACTCGTCGCTGCCCGACGAAGCATGCCCAAACTGCGCATCAACCGGCAAGCTCCAATCGCTAAGTCAACTTCCCGGCCGAAAGTCTCGAAGCGACGTCAACGTACTCCTGCGCTCACCGAGGAGGAAACACCGCTGCCCTGGGGGCAATCATCGCTCACGCCAGCACCTCTTCCAAGCAATGATACATCCCAACGAGCGCTCCAAAGGAGATACGAGCAAGGAGATCCGGAAGTCGGTCTGCTGGGCCAGCCTTCGGGGAAGTTCGACTATTACGTCCTCTACTCAAGGCCTCCTTCCGTTTCGATCAACGAAATCAAGCCCACCGGCTGGGAATCGGAAGACACGCCAGTAGAGCCTCGAGAAGAGCAAGTCCATTCCAGTCAAGCTATGTCCCAACGCGCTCTTCGGGAAAGATACGAGCAAGGAGATCCGAAAGTCGGTCTGCTAGGCCAGCCTTCAAGGAAGTTCGACTATTACGTCCTCTACTCAAGGCCTCCGTCCGTTTCGATCAACGAAATCAAGCCCACCGGCTGGGGATCGAAAGACGAGCCAGTAGAGCCTCCGGAAGAACAAGTATCATCAAAGAAACCAGTTGCTGCTGTCGACCATCATCCCAGCGAAGGGGAATCCACTGACGAAGAAGCATGGGTCATGTTACCGCGGCGACGAAAGCCATGGCAAGAAAAGAAGCTCAAGCAAGACCGTGTGAGGAGGGGATTCACCAAGCAGAAGACCTACAAGAAGAAAAGCAAGACTCCAGGGAGGAAGGCGTTCAAAGTGCCGCCAGCAAGCCGAGACGACATCCTTCAGCAGAGTCTTCCAGAGCCGACAACTTTGCAAGAGTTCTTCCCGGATCACTTCCTCCTAGCGGACCAACACATCAAGGTATCTTGTTGCATGGTCGAAGTCCATGAGGCGACGGAAGGAAATAATGAAAGCGAAGCTTCTGAAGAAGGCGACTCCACCGATGAGGGAGACGATTCCGACAAAGGGGGCACAGCCTCTCAAGACGAAGCGATACTGCACATGCCGCTTGTAGAAGCTTTGCATCTCCCGAAGAAGGCTCGCCTGGCAATGGCTGCGGCCTTGGCCGATCCGGATAGCTACAGCAGGAAGAGGAAGGGCGACCAGAAGCGCAAGGCTGCAGCCTCGTGTGACGCAACGATAACCTTTTCGGACGAGGACCTGCAACTCGGGACGCGATTGCACAACCGGCCTCTTTACGTCTCGGGATACATCAAGGAGAAGCCAGTGAACCGAATCCTGTTGGACTGCGGCTCCGCCGTCAACATCATGCCCATCCAGACGATGCGCCAACTCGGCATCACCAACGACCAGCTCTCGCCGAGTCAGTTGGTCATTCAAGGCTTCAACCAGGGCGGACAGTCCACCGTTGGAATCATTCGCCTGAAGCTGTCAATCGGCCCGCTGGATACAACGGTCCTCTTCCACATCATCGACTGCCAGACATCATATCGTCTCCTATTAGGAAGACCATGGCTACACGAGAACGGCGTCGTGGTATCCACCTGGCACCAGTGCCTCAAGTACTACGAAGAAGGCGTGGAGAGGTGCATAGTTGCGGACGACAAGCCATTCAACGAGGCCGAGGCACACCTGGCCGACGCTAAATTCTACCAAGCAAAGGGCCTGGTCGCGGAAGTTCTTCCAGCTAAAGCTCCTCGAGCTCAAAAGATTGAAGAAGTGAAGCAGGACAAGACTCCACTTCCCGCAAATTCGGTGCCACCCTCTGATGAGGCAAGACTCAAGATCCAAGGAACGCCGAAACCTAGGCAAAGGATGCGCATCAGCTTCGAGCCAAGAGCAACGCAACATACCCCGTTGCCAATCCAAACGGTGCCTATCCTGCGTCTCGCGCCTCAGTGGCTCCGTAAATCCGAGCGATCGCCTTCTACTCCGACGAGGAAGATGGCCCCGACGCTATCTCAGGCCAATGTCATCACTCTGCAAGGAATGACGATGCCACTACCTAGTCTGACGCAAGCTCCGAACCCGAGCAGACCCGTCAAGTCAGCAGACCTCGAGCAACTCGGATTCAAACCAGAAGGGAGTTGGGGGCAAAATGCTGCCAAGTTGCTGTTTAGAGCTGGCTACAACGAGGAAAGTGCCATGGGCACACTCCCACCAGCAGCAACTCCGCATGGGATGACAAGAACTCAAGCTCGGCTGTTTCAAAACGGCGAGCAAATTCCCCCGAACCGCCGAGGCATCGGCTCCAGTCAAGCTCCGTTGGTTATCAGAACCGCAGCAAAGAAGACCTTCACCTCAAACTACATCGAGGCGAGGATGGTAGATGAAGCGGCCGAAGAATCGACAATCTCCGATGCACGCTCTACCTACCTCAGCCGTCCAGACAGCAGGAGAAGACGACAACGGGTTCGATGCCAAGCCTTGCTCCGGCAGCAAACCAGAGGTGGTAAAGACTGGTCGAACCGAAAACGCAAATCCGTATTCGAGAGGCTCGGGCCAGTCAAACAATCAAAGAAGAAGTCGGCGTTCGATCGTTTAGGGATCCCGATCGAGGACTTCGTTTCAACGCCCACCCACCCACCCATGGCCGCCGTCAATCATATCTCCATTACGGATCGCGACAACGGTGACACTTCTACGTCGGACGACGAGTTGCCCGACGCCCCGCCAGTCCTCGAAGAAGGGGGGCAGTCCACCGTTGATGACTTGAAGGAAATCAACTTGGGCACGGAGACGGAGCCTCGGCCTACATTCGTCAGCACGCTCTTAACCCCGGAGGAAGAAGCTGCATACATCAAACTGCTTAAAGAATACAGAGACGTCTTCGCATGGTCCTACAAGGAGATGCCGGGCCTCGATCCAAAAATCGCAGTGCACCAGCTCAGCGTCAAACACGGAGCCAGCGCTATCAAGCAAGGACAAAGGCGCTACCGGCCAGAACTGGTACCCCAAATAGAAGGCGAAGTCAACAAATTGATCGAAGCCGGCTTCATTCGAGAGGTCAAGTACCCGACATGGATCTCTAGCGTCGTCCCCGTCAAAAAGAAGAACGGCCAAATCCGAGTGTGCGTGGACTTCAGAGATTTGAACAACGCATGTCCAAAGGATGACTTCCCCTTGCCAATCACGGAACTAATGGTCAATGCGACGACAGGTCACGAGGTACTCACTTTCATGGACGGATCATCGGGCTACAATCAGATTCGGATGGCACCCAAGGATGAGGAGCTCACGGCGTTCCGCACACCAAAAGGAATCTACTGCTATAAGATAATGCCGTTCGGCTTGAAGAACGCGGGAGCCACCTACCAGCGAGCTATGCAGAAAATCTTCGACGACATTCTTCATCAAAACGTGGAGTGTTATGTCGACGACCTCGTGGTGAAATCTAAGAAGAGGTCGGCACATCTACAAGATCTTGAGCTAATCTTCAAACGACTTCAAAGGTACCAACTCCGCATGAATCCGCTCAAGTGCGCGTTCGGAGTCTCCTCGGGCAAATTCCTCGGCTTCGTCGTCCGACATCGTGGCATTGAGATAGATCAATCCAAAATTGATGCTATCGTCAATATGCCCGCACCAAATACAGTGCGAGACCTCAGAGGCCTCCAAGGGCACTTGGCGTATATCCGAAGATTCATCGCCAACTTGGCTGGAAAGTGCCACCCTTTTAGCCGCCTCATGAAGAAAGGAGCGCCGTTCAAATGGGATGAAGCGTGCCAAGAAGCACTCCAAAACATCAAAGCATATCTACTGAAGCCGCCAGTCCTATCAGCACCGGTTCAAGGGAGGCCGCTCATCCTCTACATCGCCGCCCAAGAGCAGTCCTTGGGGGCACTCCTAGCCCAGAACAATGAACTTGGCGTGGAGACAGCTTGCTACTACTTAAGTCGCACTCTCGTCGGCGCAGAGCTGAATTACTCCCCAATCGAGAAGGTCTGCTTAGCGCTCATCTTCGCCACGAAGAAGCTGCGACACTACATGCTCGCTCACACCATCAGACTCGTCTCGAAGGCTGACCCACTCAAATACATCATGTCGAGACCAGTCCTTTCCGGACGTCTAGCCAAGTGGGCCCTGCTGCTACTTGAATTCGACATCACCTTCGTGCCACAGAAAGCGGTTAAAGGGCAGGCCCTCGCGGACTTCCTCGCAGAATACCCTCTCCCGGCAGAATGGGAGTTATCGGAAGATCTCCCAGATGAAGAAGTGTTCTCCGTCGACATCGCCCCGCCTTGGAAAATGTTCTTCGACGGCGCAGCTAGGCAGGACATAGCGGGAGCCGGAGTCATCTTCGTCACTCCGGACAACGAAATACTCCCCTTCTCATTCCTGCTCTCGGAATCATGTTCCAACAATGTGGCAGAATATCAAGCCCTACTCATCGGTCTCGAGCTGGCCGACGAAATGAAGCTTCAAGGACTAGAGATCTTTGGCGACTCTCAACTCGTGATCCAGCAAGTCCTGGGGGCATACGAAGTCAACAAAGAAGACCTGGTACCGTTGCACGCGCAAGCTGTGAGGCTCCTCGAAAAACTCAAGGCTGCTTCCATCCAACACGTTTCCCGGAACCTCAACCAGCAGGCTGACGCACTCGCAAATCTGGCGGCTACACTCCCGTTCCCAGATGAACGTTCTCTCGTCGTCCCCGTCTGCAGGAGATTCGTGATCACCAAAGAAAAAGGTCCGCCCGAAATACCGGTTCAAACCAACGCGGTGCATGTCCTCGAGGTTAAAGAACCAGACTGGAGGCAACCGCTTGTGGAGTATCTCGTTCATGGTAAGCTCCCCGAAGATCCGAAGCGCAAAGGTGACATCCGTCGACGATCTCTAAGGTTCTACCACTTCAACGGCGAACTGTACCGACGAAGCTATGACGGCACTCTCCTGAGGTGCCTCGCAAAAGAGGAAGCAGAAGCCGCGCTCGAAGAAGTACACGCTGGAATCTGTGGATCGCACCAGTCCGGTCCGAAGCTTCACTTCCGCGTCAAAAGGATGGGATACTACTGGCCTACCATGATCAAAGACAGCTTGGAGTACGCGAGAAGATGTCAAGATTGCCAAATGCACGGGGACTACATCCGTCAACCTCCGGAGCCTTTACACCCAACAATCGCGTCTTGGCCTTTCGACGGATGGGGTCTCGACATCGTCGGTCCTCTGCCCAAGTCATCCAAGCAACATCTCTATATCCTGGCGGCAACGGACTACTTCTCCAAGTGGGCTGAAGCGATACCGTTGAGGGAAGTTACAAAGTACTCCGTCATCAGCTTTATCCAGAACGACATCATCTTCCGCTATGGAGTCCCCCGCTACATCGTGACAGATAACGGGAAGCAGTTCAAGAACGCTGCCGTCAGCCAGTTCTGCGCATTGTACAACATTAAGCAGAATTGTTCGACAATGTACAACGCTCCGGCCAACGGTCTAGCAGAAGCCTTCAACAAAACTCTGTGCAAGCTACTGGGGAAAACCGTCTCGAAGACAAAGAAAGATTGGCACGAACGCATGGGCGAAGCACTATGGGCTTACCGAACATCCTTCCGCACGCCGACACAAGCAACGCCGTATTCCCTCGTCTATGGCGTGGAAGCCGTTCTTCCGCTCGAGCTCCAGATCCCGTCACTCAGAATAGCAGTCCAGGAAGGCCTCACCAGCGATGACAACGCCCAGCTCCGCCTGGCAGAATTGGAAGCACTGGATGAAAGACGCCTCGAAGCTCAACAGCGGCTGGAGTGTTATCAGGCTAGGCTCTCTCGCGCCTTCAACAAGAAGATTCGTCCTCGATCATTCCAGGTAGGGGAACTGGTGCTGGCGGTCAAACGCCCCATCATTCTCTCGCATCGAGGAGGGAAGAAATTTGACGCCAAATGGGATGGCCCGCATTCCGTCAAGGAAGTCTACTCCAACGGCGCTTACCTCCTCACCACGCCAGAAGGGCTGACACTCGGCCCCATCAACGGCAAGTACCTCAAAAGGTACTATGCCTAAAGCAAGGCCACACCCCTTGTTCAAAAAAAAAAAAATGAACTACGTGCGACTTGATCCCCCTTAGGGGGGTACGTAGGCAGCCTGAGAAGTTACTTCAGGTTCAGTCCGACCAAAAGAAAGAAGACAACAAAGTTCCATGGAAAGGGTGTGGCAAAATGAGGCGATATTATTAATGAAGCGAAGGTAGTACATTTCATAAGTCCTGAAAAAGAAAGCCACAATGGAACAAGGAAGAACTAAAAGAAGGTGTCCAGAGCTTGAAGACGGCGCAGCAGCTCCTCCCTAGTCGCCTCCACTCTCTGAAGCTCTACGGGACGAGCAGCTAGAAGCTCGCGACGGGTTGCCAGGTCCGACTGCTGCCTCAAGTGACTCGCCTTCAAAGCGCCCTCCGTGGCCTCAGCCCGCTCCAAACGAGACTCCGCCTTTCTAAGTGAGGCGCGCGCAGACTCCAACTTCCTCTGAGCCTTCGACAGGCTAGACGTAGCTTCTGCAAGTTGATGCTCGGACTGACTTAGACTCGTTTCAGCGGCCTCCAGCTCAGAAAGGGAGCTCCCCTCCAGCAAAGCCCGCCGGGATCGATAAGCCTCGCTATCGGTCACAAGCAGGTTCATCTGATCAACGAAAAGAGAGCTGTCAACTTTGAACTCTGCCAGGCTCGCGCAAAACTCTGCACCGTCCGTCGACCACCAGTCCTGGAGGGCGCCAAGGCCGGCAGTTTGGAAAGGCTCCAACGTCGACTTGATATACTGCCGACAGCTCGCGAGAAGGAACTCTGAGACTCTGCTCCTCGGCCTCAAATCCGGGCGAGGCGCCTCGGAGTAGGTAGGCAGGACCTTTACCCCCACTGCGGCCGCAACAGGAGCCGCCTGCGCCAACGAGGGTGGCGGAACCGGGGAAACCGCCGCTACCGCTGCAACAACCGTCTCCACCAAAGGACACGAGGGCACAGTCATCGGGGAATGCCGCTTGTCGACGCTCGAGACTTCAGCCTCCTCGCCAAAAGACAGGGCATCGACATCGATGTCGTCCAGGTTAATGTCACCCCTAGGAAAGTTCTCCCCGCAAAGTCCGAGGAGATCCAAATCATCCGGAGGGATATCCAGCCCACAGGGTTCGGGCACTTCCTGCGCAGCACCGGTGGACGAATGCCCAAGAGGCACCTTCGAAGAGCTCACTTCGCGCTCTACCACTATAACGGAATCTGGTCAAAAGAAAGGAGCGGTGCTCAGCATGATAAAACTTCCTGAACATAGAGGGCAAATAAAATGAAGAGAGCTCCATACCTGTGTGGTCAGACGAAGCGGTCCTAGACGGAGGAATCACCTCATCTTTCAGAAGTCCAGGCTCCTCGGCGTCCTCCGTTAGACAAGGAACTCTCGGGACCATCCCATGAGGAATGCATATTTTTCTTCTCTTGGGAGGGGCACCCTCAACTTCGGCCTTTGGGAAACGAAATGCCCCAGGGGCACTAGTAAGCTCGACATCCAGCACCGGAACGGAAGAAGGGACACGACGAGCACTGGAAAGGCGACTGCAGCTCCTCTGCGCTCTTTGAAGCCCCAATCGGAGGCGACGGTCCTCCACTCCCGCAGAGTGATTGAAGCAGAAATTCCTGAACCCGCTACTCACCAAGACGTCGACTGGAAAACTCGCAAGTAAAGGAGAAACTCGCCCTTCAACCCACTGGCGGTATTCCGGAGTCGCGGCATCCCGAAATCCGGATTTGGCCCCAGGAAAGAAACTACTGCCAGTAAAACGAGCGTAGAGAGAAGCCCACAGACGGTAGCCCTCCTGTGGACTAAAACGCCCCTGCAACTGCTGAGGCGTGCCAGGGACTTCCTGTCGAAACCCCTGCTGACGGGCAAAGCGATGGGGGGAGTACTGCTCCACCTCCACCACATCTCCTTTGCGCCAGACCAAGTAGCCAGGACGGCAGCTGACCATATTCCAGTAAAGGCTGTCCGGGAGCCCGTCATTGTCGTACACAGTCGACCTCTCCAAAGGCAGCACCGAATGCTCCGACAGAAATTCAAAATCAACGCTCCCCATCCTCCTCAAAAGGGCACGAGCACACTCTTTCGGACGCTCCCAACTGATAAAGGCGTTCAAGATCCCTCCTACCCCGGGTAGGAAAGGTAGCTCGGCTGGATGCCCGCGCCTGGCAAAGATCCCCTTCGGGAAATGCAGAGCTATCCAGCCGTACAAATAATGCAAGGGTCCGAAAGCAGCCGACCGGCCAAGCTCCTCCTTGGCCTTATCTGAGCCAGACAAGTCCCAGTAAGTCCCGCTGAGAGCCCGATACAAGGCGCATAGTATGGCTGGGGCTAGATTGAAGAGCTCGCCCCTCTCCATCCTGGAAGCAGCAAGGAAGGTCCCCGGACGAATGGCCTCCCCAGAACACGGAAGCACGAACCGGCAAAGAAAGATGACCAGCCCGGCGGCCCGGTAAACCGATCGCCACTCCTCGCTGTCCCGTTTCAGGCCAAGGAGTTCCCAGGGGCACTGCTTCCCCTCCATTGAGTGTTTCTCTCGAGCCAAGGAATCGATAGGCCTCACAAAGGAGCGAAGCGGAGGTCTCTGCATCTGAGCAATCTTCCACATCGGGTGAGCTGAGGGCGCTGGAGCTCTATACTCGCCTCTGAACCAAAAATCGACCCAAGAAGAAGAACGCACTCGATCAGATTGATCCCTCGCCGCAATGATAGCATGTGCCTTGAACAGAAGGAGGCAAGAACTCGGAGCGTAGCTGCTGTCCAGCAGATCCTTCAAGGCAGGCACCTCCTCTTGGTAGTAGTTCTGTACCTCGGGGCACCCAGAAACGATATGGACGTCACGAAGCGAGATGCCTATCTCCCCCGCCCCAGTAAGGAAGGTGTTAGTCTCCGGACACCAAAGCTCACAAAGCGCACGGTACATCCCCTCAGGACGACTGTACTCCCGACGAGCCGGCGCCAGAAATTTGGCCAATAAGTTCATCTCAGGTTCCGCGCCAAAGACCTCGTAGAGCTCGTCCATCCACTCGCGAAAGCCGCAAAGGTACTGGACGTCCCCCCGAGGCCAAGAATCGGGGCCCCATCGGGTCAGCCTAGCACATATCTTCGAGGCAACAACTGGCGTAGGCACGAACTCTTCACCACAATGATGGAACGGAAGACTCAAACTCGGCCGCAGAAGCTTCATGGAGATCCCTTCGTCAGTATGGATCTTCTCGCTTAATTTCAGCATCCCGCAAGTCGCATCCGCGACCCCATCTTCCGTGATGCGCTCGTGCACAAAGACACGGAACAACGACAGAAGGTCTTCCCGCCTTGAGCTGCGGTGACGGCGCACACGAGTGAAAGGAAAGCAAAGGCATCTCCTCCCGTCGAAGAAATCCTCGTCTATCCAGCCCGAGGAAGTCAAACTCTCGAAGACGCGGGCCCTGGAGGACCATGAAAGGAGGCAAGTCAAGACAAGCGCAACAAAAAAAAAAAAAAAAAAAAAAAGGGGGACCTGCACCCCTGTCAAGAGGATTGCCCGATTCAAGATTACTCTCCAACCAGCCCACACCCGTGTCGTGACCCGTGCGCCACGAGCCGACACTGGTATCATCGGCACCTTCGAAGTTCAAAAAAAAAAAAAAAAAAAAAGTCAACAAGTGGGGGGCCCACGGGCCCCTCGCCCCCTTCCAATTGGAGACCAACAGCAAAGAAGGAAGGGGGGGGGGCCCCGCACCCCCCTCCTTCTCCTTCTTCTTCGCCTGCGCCCGCCGAACCCGGCCCCCGAGACCGACCCGTCCGGCCCCCGCGGCCGCCGGACCCGGCCCCCGAGACCGACCCGTCCGGCCCCCGCGGCCGCCGGACCCGGCCCCCGAGCCCGACCCACTCGGTCCCGCAGCCGCCGGACCCGGCCCCCGCGCTCGATCCGCTCGCGCCCGCCACCCTGCACGCCGGCCGCCGCGCGCGCCGCGCGCCGTCGCCGCCTCCCGCGCGCCACCGCACGCTGCAACCCCGCGCGCCGCCGGCCCCGCCGCGCCCCGCGCCGGCATTGCTGCCGCTGCTGCCCGTGCAGCCCGGAACCGAAGAAGAAGGAAAAGAAAAAAAAAGAAAAGAACAGAAAAAGAAGAAAAAAAAAAAAAAAAAAAAAAGGAAGGAAAAAGAAAAGAAGAAGAAGAAGAAGAAGGAGGAAGAGAGAGGCGGCGAAGGCGACCCGCACCTCAGCCGCACTCCTCCATCCTCCCCGCCGCGAGCCTCGTCGCATCCTCGCTTCGAACCCGCCTTCGCAACGACCGCGAAATCGCGCACCATCGCCGCCGACGGAAGAGGCGACACCGGGAAGACGGAGCAAGTCTCGTGCAACCCCAGGCAGCACACTTTCGACAGCGGTCTCCAGAAGCCGGCAGAACCTTCGCAAAGAAGCACAACGACGAATGAAGAGGGGTAGGGGTCCTTAAATAGACCTCCAACCCCGCCCACAAAAGGAATCAAGGACAAATGCTCTACGATTCCTACGTGTCCAAACCCTACACGCTCTCACCGACGCACTCGTCCTTGAGGGGGCATTTGTAGACACACGAATTTCGTCGGACCCGAACCCGACTTACGTGTGCCGACGCGGATGCAAACCCGACACGCGAACCCAACTCGCTCGCGCTAACGTGGATGCAAACCCGACACGCGGACCCGACTCGCGCGCGCCAACACGGACTCAGACCCCGCCCAAGAGGGGCCGGCCCCTACTAGGGTCCGAACCCTATAGGGCCGGCCCTAGTGGGGACCGAACCCCGAGGAGGGGCCGGCCGGCCCTGCAAGGAAAGGAAAAAAAAAGAAAGAAAAGAAAAAAAGGAAAGAAAAGAAAAGGAAAGAAAAGAAAAAGGAAAGAAAAGAAAAAGGAAAGAGAAGAAAAGGAAAGAAAAGAAAGAAAAGGAAAAAATACCGCCATGCGCGGGGGGAGGTAGCGTATGACGTCTGCGCACACGCGGATCTGCGCCGATCCCTCGATCCGACGCACAAGACGAAGCGCCCGATCGCCATCGATTTCGTGTGCGAAATCCAGCCATAATTGCACCCGCCAGAAAAGGAAAACAACTAAATGTTATTCCCCTCATCAATGGATGAATAAAATCCGGGTAATTATGGGAGAGATACAAAAGGGATTTAAAATTAAATGTTCCCATATCTCTCTCCCCACCTCTTGGCCTATAAATAGAGGGGGTGGGGGAATGAAAAAATGGTCGAGAAATTGAAGACGAAGCGCCAGAGCTCTGCAGAAGAAAGCACGCTTCTTCATCGACCCAAGGCTTCACGAGGCACAGTCAAGCCTGTCCCGAGGGATCGGCTTACTGAAAGTCCTCATCAACGTGAAGGCCCTTGCGCACGAAGATCACCCCTTCGACTCCGTTCACGAAGAAGAAAGCTCGGAGAAGAAGAACCCTTCGACTCCGAGGACGCCAGAAGCAAAGGCCGGAGAAGAAGAGGAGCGGCACTACCCCGTCGTCTCCAACAAGCTTCGACTCCGATCAAGCCCAAAAGCCCGGAGAAGAAGAGGAGCGGCACTACCCCGTCGTCTCCAACAAGCTTCGACTCCGATCAAGCCCAAAAGCCCGGAGAAGAAGAGGAGCGGCACTACCCCGTCGTCTCCAACAAGCTTCGACTCCGATCAAGCCCAAAAGCCCGGAGAAGAAGAGGAGCGGCACTACCCCGTCGTCTCCAACAAGTCCTCGATCCCGATCAAGCCCCAAAGCCCGGAGGAGAGAAGCGAAGCGTCATCACCCCGTCGTCTTCGACAAACATCTGCACCATCCACGAAGAAGAAAGGCTGGAACAGATCATCTGAAGCGTCACTACCCCGTCGTCTTCATCAACAAAAGCCGACGCTACAACCGTCGCACGGAGATCGGTGCTACCCCTACCATCTTCAAAAGCATTCTTCGACCCCGATCACGCCAAAGAAGCCCGGAGAAGAAGAGAAGTCCAGTCGACACGCAAACCGTCGAAGCACCGGAGGAGTAGCCCACGTCGTTCGAAGAAGAAGATCGAGTAGACGCCAAAGCTAAAGCAACGCAAGAAGCCAAAGTAAAGCCCCAGTAAAGCCCGCGCCAAAGCAAAGCAAGTGCCAAAGCCAAGCGACTACGCCGGCCACGAGCAAAAGCACCGCACGTTCTAGCCGATACGACGCGAAGTCCGGAAGAACGAAAGCATCGCAAGTCTCTCCCAGCTACGTCCAAGTGCAAGCGCCGAAGCAAAGCAAAAGCCAGAGCCACGCCGGAGCCAAGCCAAAGCCAAAAAGCCAAAGCCAAAGCCGACGCCAAAATCTCGATCGACGCCGCGAACCGACGATCAAGGACACCGAGGTCAAGCAAGGAACGAGGAAGACACGAAGACCGAGGAACGAAGCCGAAAACCCCCTAGCCGAGAAAGCGCGAAGCACGGAAGGGACAAAGCAACGGTGGACATTCCTTAGCCTCTCCAAAACCCTCTCTCTGTAAAACCCCTGTCCTGGGCAGCCCCTTCAGAGCTCTCGCACGAACACCACGTGGAGACGCGGATCAAAGGGATCCCCCAGAAGATCTTTCCCACAATCCCCTGATCAAAACTCGCCGCAACCCGGACTCGCTACACCCGAGCAACCCGGGTCCCAGCCACAATTGTAATCTCGTGTGATTCGCAATAAAGACGACCCGCGCTTTTTTCCGCGTCCACAATACGCACTGACTCTTCGGAGGCTTTGGCGGCTACACACTTTCTCTTCGGAGGATTTGGCGGATACATACGCACTGACTCTTCGCAGGCTTTGGCGGCTATGCACTTTCTTTTCGGAGGATTTGGCGGATACATACGCACTGACTCTTCGGAGGCTTTGGCGGCTGCGCACTTTCTCTTCGAAGGATTTGGCGGATACATGTGCACTAACTCTTCGGAGGCTTTGAAAATTGGTTATACAATTCCGGTTAAGACTCGCGAGAAAAAGTACACTGGCCAGATAGCAGTGACGTAAGATAAAATCGTGATAACTGAGTACGAGAAGGATGTTAGTGAGAATGTCAAGGGAATTTTCTATATTTATGAAATTTGGACATGCTTTATTAGTTAGGATCTTAAGAGTAGTCTTTGTTTAGCCGTTTCACCATGTCTTAATTCTAATTTCTTACCGGTTCTAGTAAACTTTTATCGCTTCAGTTTCTTCTGACTGACTTTCATTGGTATTCAGTAAGTTCAATTGTGTTAGTTTTCTCCGTTGTCCTTGTTATGCTAAGTTGTCTTAGCTGGGTCTAACTAGTCTTGTTTTATCTTGATTTGTTTCGAGTTGTTCACAATTACCTCGGTTATTCTGTTCTTGCTTTTCCTTGCCTATCAGGTCTCTATCTGACTAACTCGATTCATTTAGGATAAAGATTTAGTACCTTGTGCTAGTAGACTATTAGGGTTCTAGTAGGTAACTTCTTTAACTAAATCAGGATTGTTTTAATCTAGGACTAGTCACCCAACTACGTAGTGTGTATTATGTCGTATCTTAGTTTTTGACTCTTTTCTGTCAGTAGGTTAATTATTCTCTTATTTCATTGTTATCTACTCAGATAGTAAGTTTCCTTCTTTGCCTGATTTGTGGACCATATTATACCCTTAGAAGGTTTCCGAGTCATGCCATAATAACATCTTGGCAGTGCAGGTGTTATGAGTTTCAATAAATATATCTGCTTTCGATTCAACGTTGTTCCCTCCTTACTCTCGGGGGGGGGGGGCATGTAACTTAGTTATGTTATCTTGAAGCTGGTATTCTCTAAGCCATATAGTAGTAATTGTATAAGTAATAGAAGCATTTGTTCTAGAAGGAAATCTTAAAGAATTTAAGTTTAGGTATATTAGTTGAGTCATTTATTTCGTAACGTTATTTAGGAATGTGTATTTAAACATATGTGTATGGTGCATATGTATAGTATACATCCCTATGATTATAGTTTTGATACTAAAAGTATAAGATTATATATGGGTGTATGGGCACCTATATATAGGAATATACTTTTATTATCAATACTATCAGTTGAGTGCAGTCCGAGTTCTAAATCTATGAATGTTGGTAATTGCCCTACCGAGGGGGACACCTCTCGGCAGAACTGATAAGGGGGATGCCCCTTATCTAGGCAGGGTTAATGATCAAAACTCATTATTTGGTTTAGTCCGTAATGATAAAAATGGAAAATGAAAGCCAAAACTCGTATTCGCGATGCGAGGATTTGGATGTTCACTTCCATCCTAATAATAACCTGACTCGTTTATTATAAGTTAAGTTAGTAGTCATACAAGTGCCAGTCTTCCTCCTTGGTATGATTGGTGTAGTGATTTAACTTTTTGTTGTCGGTATTAGGAAGGATCTTCACGCCAGCCGTAAGTTCAATTTAGATGTTTTTATCCTTCTTCACTTCGGTAGAAAAGATTGATGGTTATGCATCCTTAGTTTCAGGGGTTAATTTTCGGGACGAAAATTCTATTAAGGTGGGTAGGATGTAACGACCGGCATTCCAGACTGTTTTGCCCAGAACAAATCAGTTCTACATAATATTATTTTAATATGTAGGCGGTGATATTTTCAGTTGTGCTTGAATAGGACCAGGCAGTGGGTCCCGGGTACGAGTCGCAGGGCTGCACCTAAGGTGTAGTCACGTGAGCTGATGAGCACGTATATCGATGCTTGACGCGATTTTTTAATAAAAAGTGCCTAATTGCGAGTCGGTCGGACCCGGTGTGGTTCGCGAGCTAGCGCGGCTCGATGTGAGTTGAGTGCGAATCGGGGCGAGTCAGGCTCGGCGCGATGTCGAGCACAAGTCGAGTTCGACTGGTGTTAGGAAAAAAAAAATAATAATAATAAATATATATATATATATATATATATATAATAGAGAAGAAAGGAAATGAAAATAAAATTAAATTAAATTAAATTAAATAAAAAGTTAAAACCAAACCTCACTCTCTCATCTAACCCCTCAAACCCAAGCCCAGCCCCAAAACCCGACCCGACCCTTCTCTCTCTCTCTTTCTCTCTCCCTCTCTTCTACCCAATCTCTCCGATGTCTCCCTCTTCGCTCCGATCTCCCTCCATCTCTCTCGGACTCCCTTCCTCTCTCTCGGATTCACCTCCCACCCGATCCGATTTGACCCGGCCCCCCAAAACTGCCTCCCGAGCCACGAATCTTGCTGACCGCCGCCCCCCTCACCCCGAGGCCATGGATTCGGCCTGGATTCCCGCCGAGCTGCCGGCTGCCGCCCCCCGGATTTGCTGTACCCGGCCGCCGCCACCCCCGGATTTGTTGTACCCGACCGCCACCCCCATCCTCTCTTTAAAACTCAAATCCGCCCCCCCTCAGTCCGATCACCCTATTCTCCCCTCCGATCTCCTCCTCTTTCCCTCTGATCTTCCCCCCTTCTCTCCCTCTCTCTGATTTCTCCCTCTCTCCTTTGATCTCTCTTGCCCCTTCGGTGGCCTGCGCGCGCGGCCGGAGAAGAACAGTCGGCACCGGAGAAGGCCGACCGGAGCTAAGCGCCAGAGGAGCTGCTGCCCGGCTCGGTGAGGAGCCCCGTCCAGGTCAGCCCCCCTCCTATTTTCCTCCTCGCTCTTCCTTTCGATTGAGCCCAGCCAGCTTCCCTTGCCTTTCGTTTTGCCGCCATTACGGCTGTCGACCATGCGGCCGGCAATTGGACAACACCTGACCACCATGAGCAGCCCAAACACTCACCACCCGACGACCATCCAACGGCCCGATCAAGCCGCAATTTTCCCCCTTGCTGACCATCTGTCGGTGCCGGCCGTGCGTGAGCCTCGGCCGCTGCCTTGGCCACCCGTTGACCCTCGATGACCTTGACTGTCTGATTGACCATCTCTATCTCTCTCTAAGTCTCTTAACCTCTCTATGATACTCTGTGATACTGGCAAAAGATGCTAGGAGTTTTTAGGCAAGGTGGGCAGGTGGTTGAGATAGTGGGGTGGATTTGGGGTATGTATACAAATATGGTGTGGCTGTGTGTAATCAGGGTATTGTGAGCAAATGAATGGGGAAGGGATGATGTGAATGGGTATGCATATGTGTAGGGTTGCGGAGGTGAAAAGTTGTTAGGGATGACAGCCTCCATTTCAGTGATGAGCCTTGCCGATCCTCTTTTGCTAGTGCAACTTTGGCCGTACTCGGCCACAGAACGAAAACCATGTAACCATTCTCGACAATCGTTGACCGACCCTAATTGGTGTAGGTGCGCTAAGTCGCAGAGTCTTTGTGCACAGGAGTGCACAACCAAACTAACTTTGATACTAATATCACCAACCTCAGAGACTGAGAGGGCAGGGTATAGCGATAGTCGCCAACCGAGTTCAGTCTCGACAAGGCCATAAATTTTATCTGTATATGTTGACCCGTTCTCACACCTAAGCCCAAGGTCATCTCGGACGGATGACGAATCGAGGCTCTGACCTCTCCTGGACCTTCTATTAGGTACTTTTAAAATCAATAAATAATAATGTATGGAAATGCGTAACTTGTCAGACCTTGATCGTGAAGGCCCGTTGGACGTGGAGCGGATTGGATAATCAGAACTTTATTTCGCAATAACTAAGGCAAGTATTTCACTTGCTCTGAGGTTATTTTTAACCTATGTTTTTGTATCCATAGTTTTCGATTTTTATAAATAACTTCTCGTAGATTGCATAACATAATCATGCGTCGTATGATGAGCAATATTAGACTATGGTGACATGCTGGGTTTGACATCACTAAATTAGAATTTGATAGTATAATTTTTAATGTTGTTAAGTAACACCTTTGTTGATGCATGTACTTGCTAGCTAGATGATTGAAAACGATCAGATATTGTGCTTCCACTACACATGACATATGATTAGTACCATGACATATATTATTGGAACCCATTATAACACGCCTCTAAATGTATTATGATTAATAGTTGATTGAAACTTTGGATGGGAGTGGAAGAGCCAATAGCTAAGGGATAGATCACAATATTTCTTACTTGTGTCTCTTAGAATGTTCTTACTAAGACATATTATTGCTATATTTATCTTAAATCTTATTTCAAAGACACCCTCGCACACACTCACCCCTTAGAGCGGGGTTTGCTTGCCAGTCAGTGGTTTGGACTGACCCCGTTTGGGACACTACTCCTTCCACGAGTAGGCTCTTCTGCAGGTTCGGGGACTCAGGGGTAGCCGCAGCACGAGGACAGCGGCGGAGTTAGGCGGGCAGTGAAGATTTAGGTTTCAGTATGTCTTGTAGTTGTCCATTTTCTTCCTGGCATTGTAATCGAATTAGATTCGATAAGAATTATTTAGCTTTGTGTATGTCTGGCAATGATACAACTGTATTCTTTTTGGGTAGGCCTCTCCTCAAGGCCCCAAACCTAGGGTAGCTCACATTGAAAATATAAGTTGAAAAGTGAACTAACTTACTAGCCCATTAGATAGGATATGTGAACCAGTGCCCGAGTGTTAGAGAGCGGGCGAGGCTACTCGGCTCGTCGTCAGAGGCTTGAGTCTCGTGCTCCCTTAAGAGGGACTTCTGTCAGCATGTGGGGCACCGGCAGGTCGCACATGCTGACAGGATAGCCCGGTTAAGGGTCGAGCGTAATCTTCTCTCTATCGATAAAATTGTATCTCTATACTTTTTTAAAAAAAAAAGGAAAAAAAAATGTTTTCATAAAAAGTTTGTTTTAAAATATTTTTGAGAGAGTAGAAGTCCTGTGAGAAACCCTAATTGGAGTAGACAGTTGACCAAACCCTAAATCCCTTGGTTTTTCTTTAACCCACACCCCAGGGATCGGTTTCCGGATTTCTGGGGCGTGACATGAGCGGACACCCAGCTACCTTAATATCTTTGTGGTCCCTGTTGAGGAAGAGGCAGCTCACTAGGCAGTCAAGAAAAACTTGGGATATGATAGTCTTGGGCAATCAGGTGCATTGAGTAGTCCTTGAGGACTTGGTATATCTGGTTGGAGAGGAACATGAGTCTTTCAATAAGCATCAATGCCATATGTAGAGACAACCAGGCGCATTGAGAAGTCCTTAGAGGACTTGGGCTATCAACACCACCGAAGCCCTTAAGGAAGGGTTGGAGAGCTTCTTCTGTTAACAAGCACCACTTCTTCTTTTTAATCTACCTCTTTTGTTCCATTTCCGCCCCCCACACACACAAGAGGGATTTCTCAGGGGAAAAAAGGCTATTTATTTCGTACCATATTTGCCTTCTTTTCTTCTTGTATTCTCTTCTGTAACCAAACAAGAAAAATTGTACTTCAAAATTTATGCAACAACTTGCTATAATAAAATGAACTTGTCTAAAATAGGTTGGAACTTCAACACTTATGCAGGTTCTATAAGATTATCCTCTCCGAAAACCCTAGCATTCTCTCTCTCTCTCTCTCTCTCTCTCTCTCTCTCTCTCTCTCTCTCTCTCTCTCTCTCTTCTAGAGCTACTTTGTTACATGGTATCAAAGTTGGACCTGCTCTGGGAGTGTCTCCCGAGTGGCCCTGCTGTACTCGTTGACGCCTTTATCCACATATTGGGTAGGTACCCATTGTAGCATGTTCTGTGTACAAGCGGGTGTTGAGCAGTTAGTACCACATCGATAACGGGAGCTCAGATCATTGTCTTTATATACCCATGATGATATCCTTCCTTCATTAGGTCAGCCTTTTGGAGCATTTAGTGTGTTGTCACAGTTATGAAAGAAGCAAAATTCCATCTTCTTATATTCTGTCCTTTAGTTAGAAAGTTGTGGTCATATTTTATGATTGCCGTTAGAATTCATAGATAACTAACTCATTCAGGAATATGGTGGAGGGGCTAAAGTATGTTGGAACTACAATTCCTTATCAGAGATGCAGCAGAAGAATATGAGTGGTTCTAAGACCAATTAGGTGTGTGCTTCATCAATCGAAACATTGCAAATACGATATAGGAATTCTATATGAAGCGAATTCCCTAACGGGCTATCTAATGATGCATGAATCTTATATGACTATCATGCACTGTACGCTAGACTATGTGTTCAGATATTATACCTCCGTGTGGAATAAAAGACCACGAAGATAGTTCTTCTAAGAGATGGAGATGGTAGGCGCAAGATCGCAAGACGTGCCTTCTAGTACACCGTGTCTTACATCGCACTTAGAACTCCGCACGACCATCTTTGAGTGCATGTTGTACGGCCCTTCTTTCCAACGAGAACACCTTCAAGAGAAACTTTCAAGATAAACCGTCCCCATACAAAGGATCCCTAGGGTCCCCTTATATAGCCTCCCCTCTCTCTCCCCTTGGTATGGCAAGAACCCTAATTGAAAAATATAAGGCCCTAAAATTCTTGGTCAAACAAGTCCTCGTATTTTGACCATAACTCTCGGCTAAGGAGATTCAAGATCGATGATTTGGAAAGTTGATTGAAAGGGCTGCAAAAGTCTATCTCATGAGAAATTTTAAATTTGAATGTTTTCGTGGTCAAAACTGACCCACAATCAAACCCATATCTTGTACCTGCCTTATTTGGAATCCCCAAATAAACTTACCTTTATCTTTTTATTATATAGGATTTATTTCCAAGTCATTCCTCATCAATGGAGAATTATCTCCTTTATGGAGACAATAGGGGGCATCACTTATGACTTCCCACCACCATGGCTGAATTTCATTAAGACAAGCATGGGGTTTTGTATGACCAAAACACCCATGCATGCTCTAACACTAATTCTCCATGTGAACGGGTGTCTTTATGCGCACCACTTGGATTTCTCTATACTTCGGGGTGCCCTCAATAAAAATCTAATTGTCCATCTTTACCGTGCCCCAGTGCGATGCACCCAAGGAATAGAACCCTATAAGAAAGGGGGTGACTGTGTATCTTTATACTGCTCCAGGGGGTTGCCCTTAGTAAACACATATGTACCTCTATCATAGAGTACATTTAGCTCTTAAACTCTTGAGCATAGAGTACATTTAGCTCTATCATAGAGTACATTTAAATCAACAGGCCTAGAGTACAATTAGCTCTTGAGCTCTTATTACTGGAAATGTCGGGTAATGTCCCGAAATATGGTGTGGACAAAGAGGAACCATCAGGGACTGAATTCATGGCTAACAACTTGACCCGACTGACACACTTACCAAAGTGTTCTTTGTCGATTCTCTGGATCCTGTGGGGGAAAAATCTCCGTGCCGATCCGAAGACTTCACTCCACCAGTCAATTGAAGTTGAGTGGTAGGTCTTTGATCGATCTGTTGATTGGAAGGTAGATCCGAAGGTCGATGCCTTGGTGACTTTGAGTTAAGACTTTCGATATGCAAACAGAGTGAAGGTTGACACAAGTTATGATCTCGAAGTTCAGCCGAAGCCTACGTCTCTGTGCTATAGGGAGCAACCCGAATTCACTAACTCTTTGTTCGTCATGACCTCGACAGGCCGAGTGTCACTGAACTCTTCAGAGACAAGAAGAAGATCGAGGGAACTGGAATATCGAAAGCTGGGATTCCAGAGCTCTGGGATTCTGGATTCTGGTCTGGTTTTTGAAATCAGATTTCAGACCCTTTTATACTTGAAGGGTCTGCTATTTATAGAAAAACTCTGGGTGGAAATCCGGGGCAAATGGCGGTTTTTGTCTTTGTATCTGGGGATTCTCCAGGCAGGGCTGGTGGGTCCCGCAGCAGTCTCCGTTGACCTTCCAGATAGGGCTGGTGGGTCCCGCAGTAGTCTCTGTGGGCCCACCAGGCAGGGCTGGTGGGTCCCGTAGTACTCTCTGTGGGCCTTCTTGCCAAAATTTGCACCCACAGTTACCCCCTCCAAGTTAGCTAGAAGTCATCATGGCTGGCTTGGATTTTTGGTGTAAAATAACAACCCCCTGTCAAGAGTACATGTTTTCTTGAGTGTTGGTGTCTGCAAAAAATAGTTGCTGGGTTAATTCACGGTTTTTTAAGGAATTGATGGAAACTGATCGGTCAAACCTTACCGATCGGCTAAAATTGACCGATCGGTTAATGTTGACCGATCGGCTAAAATCAACCAGTGGAGCTTGAGGCGATCGGGCAAAAGTTCATTTTTTGACAAATCTAGTAGAAATCTGACCGATCGGTCAAAATTGACCGATCGGTTAATTTCAACCGGTCGAGGACGGGGTGATCGGGCAAAAAACTAGGTTTTTTGCCAGATCCTATAGAAATCCGACCGATCGACTGAATTTATACGATTGGTCAAAATTGACCGATCGGTTAATTTCAACCGGTCGAGGTCGGGGTGATCGGGCAAAAAAATAGATTTTTTGCCAGATCTAGTAGAAATCTGACCGATCGGTTGAATTTGTCCGATCGGTCAAAATTTGACCGATCGGTTAAATTCAATCGGTGGAGGTCGAGGCGATCGGGCAAAAAACTAAGTATTTTGCCAGATCCAGTAGAATTTCGACCGATTGGTTGAATTTGTCCGATCCATCAGAACTGACCGGTCGGTTAAATTCAACCGATGGAGGTTGAGGTGATCAGGCAAAAACCTAAGTATTTTGCCAGATCCAGTAGAATTTCAACCGATTGGTTGAATTTGTCCGATCGGTCAGAACTGACCGATCCTTTAAATTCAACCGATGGAGGTTGAGGCAATCGAGCAAAAGAGCCTGTTTTTTACCCGATCATGTAGAAATTCGACCGATATATTAAATTTGCCCGATCGGTCAGAACTGACCGATCGGTTAAATTCAACCGGTGGAGGTTGAGGCGATCGAGCAAAAGAGCCTGCTTTTTACCCGATCCTATAGAAATTCGACCAATATGTTGAATTTGCCCGATCGGTCAAAATTGACCGATCGGTTTAATTCAACCGGTGGAGGTTGAGGCAATCGGGCAAAAGAGCCTGTTTTTTGCCCGATCCTTTGGAAAATCACGCGATCGTCTGCCTGTTGAACGGGCAGAGTCTTGGAACGGCAATTGGTCAAAATTTGTCCGATCGGCCAAGTTTGGCCGATCGGTCAGTTTTAACCAGTGGAGGTTGAGGTAATCTGGAGTTAGTGTTTCTCCAGGTTCGATGTTATGCTTGAGCCGATGGTTCACATGGACCGGTGATTCTTCTGAACCGGCGGTTCGCTTGAACCAATGGTCTGCTTGGACCGGCGGTTCAGCTGGTCTGACGCTTTGTCTGGTTTTGACGCTTCGCCTGGAAGAGCGCTTCCTCCGGATTGATGCCACGTGTCCCTTTCAAAAACATGACTTTTGACCTGGTGGTGCCACGTGGCATTTCGGTTTTCGCGTCACTTCTCCGGGGTTTATAAGTTTGCTCCGGATTTCATTTTTTCCTCACGCTTTCAAAAAAATTTCAAAGTCCATAACTTTTTGCTCCCGAGTTTCCTGCTTCTTGTTCTCTGCGCTCGATCGGTCGCAATGGCATCCTCTGGCAGCATAAAGATAAAGAATATCGTTCCGTCGAAGAAGGGGAAGGAGAGTGCTGAGGTTTCGCCTAAGACTGTTGGCAGAGGCAAGGGTAAAGCTGCCCTCGGTGTGCTTGGTAAGAGGCATATGGGAGTGGGGTTTGCCTCTGCACCTTCTAGGCCCGAGCATATCCCTAAGGCCAACTTTGTTCTGGGGCCGTTGATGCCGTTGTCGAAGGAGCTTAGCTTTGAGTACAACGTTGGCGGAAAACTCACTGGTGTAAAAAGGGCCAAGTGGCACAAACTGCTCGCCTGCTTCACAGAAGGAGTTCACCGACCAGCTCTCGCAAGGGTCCAATCCGCCTTCGGGATCGATAAGCGAACCGTCTTCACGGGGGTGGCTAGCAAGGAGCAAGTGCTGGGGACGGTAGTCACCATCGGCCAGTTGAACTACGGGCTGCGCCTCCCTCTGCTGCCGATCGCTGCTCGGGTATTAAACACCTTAGGATTTTATCCCGGACAGCTAACAGGGAATGCATGGAGGATAATATATGTCTTCTGCTGGGTGGAGTCCGACTTCCAGGAGGAGCTCAGGGCGTGCTACTCTAACATCCCTGAAGATGAAGTGGCCCGGATAGAGTTAGGATACTTCTTCTACCACTACAAGTGGGTTTCGAGGAAGGACAGTCCTTTCTTCAATCTGCACGGTGTCTCAGCACTCCGCCCGATCACCGACATCGTAACTTCCGACAAGCTTTACACAGACTGGCCGATTTTCGTCTCTGAGGCATGGACTCCCCTTTCTGTGCCTGAGACTCCTCGTTCACAGGTACATAATGTGGTCGAGAGATATGCCTCAGGAGGGGACTTGGCCTGGTCATCTGATCGAGTCGGGGCCATCGACAACTTGTTCTTGGAGTTGACATGCGGTACCAGATAGTGTAAGCAGTTTTCGAACTGCCCAATCTGGCATGGCAATGCCAACCTCCTGCACAAGCTGCAGGCCAGGTACGAAGACAATGACGTCCTGTACTCCGATTATGAGGATGATCCCAAATCGGGCAGGATAGTCAGAGTCGTCAGGGTTGAGAAGAAGGCATACGGGGCGAGGCGGCGCTCGGGCCTGACGGAGGAGAAATAGGTAGTGATCCGTAGGGGTCAAGTGAAGAAAAGAAAAATTTTCAAGGAGGAGGAGAAGGAAGAAAAGGTGAAGAAAGAAGAGGAGAAGGAAGATGAAGAGGAGGAGAAGGAAGAAGAAAGCGAAGGAGGAGGAGGAGGCGGTAAAGAAGACGACGACGATGATAAAGATGAAGAGGATGATGATAAAGAAGGCGGAGGAGATGGTGATGGAGAAGGTGGAGGAGACGATGGGGGCGAAGGTGGAGGAGATGATGGGGGCGAAGGCGGAGGAGATGATGGGGGCGAAGGCGAGATTCTGCCCACTCCTATCGACGAGGCTAAGGCCCGTCGAATGGAGGAAGTTATGGATATGGTGGGTGACGGCAAGAAAGTGTCGCCCGCCTATCACTTTGAAACTTTGAAGCACCCGACGCGCATAAAAATAAAGTACTCGAGAAGTGATGGTGTTGCAAGCAACCCTACGCCTCTCACTCAAATACCTCTGAGTGTCTTTCGCTTGGAGGGGGCTTCGACGAGCGGAGGGCTGGAGGTTAAGCAACCTCAGCTCATGCTTCGACCCTCGGTGGCCCAGATGGCGGAAGAGATGGCTGCCCTCGTAGCCTCTCTTCAACACGCCGGTGAACAGCGTGAGGAAAGGGAGATCACTCCTCCTCGCGACATTTCTTCCCCTTCGCGAAGGGAGGGAGGGAGTCGCGTGGAGGTTGGGACACCCCAACCTCCCCCTACTTTATCCCCTGTGAAGGAAAGGTCGACCCACAGAGGTAAGAGTTCCGATCGGGGGAAAGGCAAGGCCAAAGCATCTCGAGTTGGTACCGCAGGTTTGTTTCTGCTAGCTTCTCTTTACTGTATCTGATATTCAAAATTCTAACTGTTGAACCTTTGTATTGTCGGCAGATATTCCTGTCGGCCCTTCTCCTGTGATTAGGGATTTGGGTGAGGTTGACATCAACCACCCAACGAGTGCGATACAGAAGCTCTGCAATCTTCCTAACTTACCCCTGGACGAAGCCTATGACAGGCTTGAAGTAGTGGTAAGTATATTGACTCTGACTTTGACTTTGAATTGTTCATTCTTTGATATGCTTCTGATTTGCTCTCTGTTGTTGGCAGAACTCAGCAGTTTTGAAGTTGGCTAGTAGGCTCTTCAGGAGGGCCGATGAGCGAGGCACTTCAGCAGAAGTCTCTCGCTTGAACGCCCTCTTGGAAGCCTCAAACGCTGAGAAGGAGAAGCTGCAGGCATCTTTGTCTGCCAAGAAGGAAGCTCTCTGTAAAGAGAAGCTCGAGAGCAAGAAGTGGCTCGATGGCTACGCGGCTCGGGGTCACGAGCTTCATGAATTGAAGAATAGGTTCTTCAAACTGGAGACCTGTGCCCATGATCGTGCGGTGGAAATAAAGGAGTTGAACGCCCAGCTTGCTGCAAAGGATGTAGCTTCTTCAACCAAGGAGGAGACCCTCATGAAGAAGCTCGAGAAAACACGCGCCGATTGCGAGAGTTACAGATCGACTGCGGAGAAGGTGATAGAAGCCCTCAGGGCTCACACTAGCGGCATTCTATCATCCAAAGCGTCTGCGGCAAGCAAGGCTCGTGGTGGATCTAAAGGCGATAAGTTGCGTGCTCAAAGTGCAGTAAAGCCCTGATGTATTCTATCTCTTTTCTTTTTGCTTTTGTACCTGTAAGACTCACATATGTAAAAGCTCACTTGTATTTGAAAGTTTGAGAAATAGATACTTGTTTTTGATATTGAAGTTGAATGTGTCTTGTTGAATTCTCAGAATGTTTGTGCTTTGGATAGAATGTTTGAATGTGCTTAACATTTGCCTGTAAGGGGTTGAGTCGCAACACGAACACCCAAACTTGTTAAGAGACTTGGTAATTGAAGGTTGCGTTGTATCACAACTTGAAACCATTTAACATCTGCCTGTAAAGGGTCAAGTCGCAACTTGAGCACCCAAACTTGTTAAACGATCTAGTAGTTGAAGGTTATTTAACATCTGCCTGTAATGGGTCGTGTCGCAACATGAGCTCCCGAACTTGTTAAATGACCTGGTAGCTTGAAGGTTGTTTTGTTTCACAACCTGAAACCGTTTAACATCTGCCTGTAAGGGGTCGTGTCGCAACACGAGCTCCCAAACTTATTAAACGGCCTAGAAATTTAAAGGTAGATAACTTGAAGCTGCTTGAGAACCTGAGTAGACGAGATAGACATTTGAAAGCGATCTTTATTCAGCATAGAGTTTACATCAAGGATAGAATTAATATTTTCAGATGTCTTGCATTCCAAGCTCGTGGTAGTCTATCTCCTTCTAGCGAAATCAGACGATAAGACCCATTGCCTCCTATCGATTTGATGATGTAGGGTCCTTCCCAGTTGGGAGCTAGTTTTTCGCTGTTGTGCTCCTTAGTATTGTAAAAGACTGCTCTGAGGACTAAGCTTCCGACAAGAAAGTGTCTTTTGATAACCTTCTAATCGTAGACTCGTTTGATCTTCTGTTGGTAATTGACAATGCGGATGATTGCTTGATCACGCACTTCTTCTGAGAAGTCGAGGTCATCAGTACGAAGTTCGTCATTTATCCCTTCTTCGATTACTCTAGTCTTCAGAGTATTAGAAATGACTTCTGTTGGGAGAACTGCCTCCGAACCATAGGTTAGACGAAAGGGTGAGAACCTAGTCGATCTTCTTGGAGTAGTTCGATAGCCCCACAAGACTTCTGGTAGCATTTTCTCCCATAATCCTTTCTTGTCATCTAGTTTCTTCTTGAGTAGACCAAGGATCGCTCTGTTGGAAGCTTCTGCTTGTCCATTGCATTGAGGATACCTTGGTGTTGAGTAGAAGAGTTTGATTCCGTGGTTCATATAGAAGTCTCAGAATTTGTCAGAATTGAATTGAGCTCCATTGTCAGCAATCAGGACTTGTGGCGTGCCAAATCTTGAGAAGATATTATATCTGATGAACTTGATGACTTCATCGTTAGTCTCTCGGAAGATTGGCACTGCTTCAACCCACTTGGTGAAGTAATCGGTGGCTAACAGCAAATATTTCTTCTTACTGGGGGTTGGGGGAAAAGGACCCAAGAAGTCTAATCCCCACTGATGGAAAGGACATGGACTTGTTAGTGGATGTAGTTCATCTGCCGAGAGATGGATAGCTCGAGCGTGTCGTTGGTAAGGCTCGTACCTTTGAACCACTTGGCGAGCATCCCTTGCCATTGTCGACCAGTAGTAACCTTGAAGCTTTGTCTTGGCTTCGAGGGATCATCCACCTAAATGATTTTCGCAGGCTCCGAAATGGATATCGATTAAGATTGCCTTTGCTTGTAAGGGACCAACACATTTGAGCAACATCCCACTGTGTGATCTGAAGTAGATATCCGCTTCTTGGAGACTGTAGCATGGGAGTCTTCTTTGAAGTCTTCTGGCTTGAATTGGGTCTTCTGGCATTTTGCCTCGTTTGAAGAAGTCGAAAATTAGTTGTCTCCAATCGCCGAATTCGTTTGTCATGGTAAGATCGGAGGTTGGCTGTTCCCCACCCCCAGATCTTTCAATAGTGGCGATGATCTGCTGCTCAAGGGTAATCTTGGGCGATTCTTGATAGTCGATTTGTATTTGCCTTTCCCCGAGTGAATCTCTGAGAACTGAGGCAGCATTAGCCAAGGCATGTGCCTCTCGATTTTCTGCTCTCGAGACTTGGATGAACTCGGTACTAGCAAAATATTATTGGTGATGTCGCACTAGAACTAAGTAATGCTGCATCCTTTCTTCTCGTACTGTGTACTCCTCGTTGATCTTCCTTATATTAGCTGGGAGTCACTATAGATGGTGAGTCAATCTACCCCCAGGGATTCATCCATCTCCAACTCGGAGATGAGTGTCTCGTATTCGGCTTCGTTGTTGGTAGCGTTGAACCCGAGGAGAATGGCCCTTTGAAGATGATCAAGTTTGGGGGATACCAAGACTATCCCAATTCCCGAACCAATCGCGCTTGAAGCTCCATCAGTATAGAGCTTCTATCGAGCTGGCGAGGTAGCAAGAGCCTCAAAGCTTGGATTGGTCTTTGGAGCTAGATTGTATAGAGGTTCATCTCCGTCTTCGAGGCACATATCGACGTCTTCCTCCCAAGTTATGGGGTCTTCCACGGGGAAGTTAGCTAGAAAGTCAGCAACTATCTGCCCTTTGAGTGAAGTGCGAGGTTCGAATTGAATTCCGAGAGAGCTCATCTCAATCACCCATTTTGTCCTTCGACCCGCTCGACCTGCCTTATCGAGAATGTCTTTGAGTGGGTGTTCTGAGATGACCGTTACCGGGTGAGAGATAAAATAGGGTCGTAGGCATCGTGAGGCCGTAAGTAAGGCCAATGTGACCTTCTCGATCTTTGAATAGCGAGTCTCTACTGGAAGAAGGGTGTGGCTGATGTAGTAGACTGGATGTTCCGCACCTTCCCTTCTACTTACTAAGACCGCACTGATAGCCTGATCGGTCATGGCGAGATAGAGCCAGAGATCTTCCGTCACGAGTGGAGCTGCAAGGATAGGAGCTCTCGTGAGATAGTTCTTGACGTCTTGGAAGGCCTATTCGTAGATCGGACTCTATCCGGAGGTGTCTACCTTTTGTAATTTGTCAAAAAGAGGCTTGCATTTGTCGAAAGATTTTGAGATGAACCGATTGAGAGCAGCTAGCCTTCCAGTGAGGCGTTGAACCTCCTTCCGATTTGTAGGCGAAGCATATCGAGAATTGCACGAATTTGGTCGGGATTGGCTTCGATGCCTCTCCTGGTCACAAGGTGGCCCAGGAATTTACCCGATTGAACACCGAAGGCACATTTAGCTGGGTTGAGCTTCATGTGGTATTTTCAGAGGATTTGAAACATCTCTGCCAGATCGGAGAGGTGGCTCTCACGATTAGAACTTTTGGTGAGGAGATCATCGACATAAACTTCGACGTTGTGGCCGATTTGCTCTTCGAACATCTTCGTGGCTAGCCTTTGATAGGTTGACCCCATATTTTTGAGACCGAAGGGCATTACATTGTAGCAGTAGAGACCTCGGTCTGTTATGAAGCACGTCTTCTCTTTATCGTCCGGATGTAGCGGAATTTGATTATACCCGGAGTATCCATCCATGAAATATAGGAGCTCATGGCCAGCAGTGGCGTCAACGAGTCTATTTATCCTTGGCATGGGAAAAGGGTCTTTGGGGCATGCCTTGTTGAGGTTGGTAAAGTTGATGCAGACTCTGACCTTCCTATTCTTCTTAGGGACTGCAACGATGTTGGAGATCCAAGTAGGGTACTCTACTTCACGGATGAAGCCTGCTGCGAGTAATTTACTGACCTCCTCTTGAACTGCAGTTCAGCGTTCTGGTCGAATTGTTCGAGGTTTCTATTTGACAGGATTTGATCCTTCTTTGATGGCGAGTCGGTGACACGCGTCATCCGTGTTGATCCCGGGCATATCTTCGAAACACCAGGCAAAGACGTCAATGTTGGATTAAAGGAAGGATACCATGTCTCGCGCTTCTGCGTTGCTGAGACCGGTGCCCACGAAAGTCTTGAGGGAGATCGCCACTGCCGATGTTTATCAGAATGATTTCTTCGATCGTAGGTGAAGCCTCCCACTCGATCGGTGGAGGTTCGGTCAGTGGGACTTCCTTTGGTTGCTATTTTGAAGAAGGGCCTGCTTCGTCTCGCGGGCGCTTTGGTGGTGCCAGGTCTACTCGACGATCCATTTTCGTAGCAGTAGCCTCGCAAGGTCGCCCAGCTTATTGATCTCCTTGAATGCAGACAATACCCTCTCATGTTGCAAATTTAAGGAGTTGATGGTAGGAGGAGGAGATGGCATTGATCTGATAGAGAAATGGTCTCCCAAGAATGATATTGTAGTTGGATGTCCCTTCGACGATGGCGAACCTTACTGAGACTCGAGTCTCCCGGCTGAGGTCGAGAGTGAGTCTTGACTCGCCCATCGTCATGCTTTGCTCACGATTGAAGTCCGTGATTACCATTGGGACGACTTCAAGACTTGAGTATTTATGTCCCAAGCGTTTGAAGCAATCTGAGAACATAATATCGATAGAGCTTCCGGTGTCGACGAGGATGCGGTTGACGATGCTCCCATCAATAATAAGCCGAAGGACCAGGGGATCCCGATGTGGAGTATGGACTTCTTGAAGGTCGGAGTCGTTGAAGATGATAGATGGCCATGCTAGGCTTTGATGGGTTTCTCGAGCCATGTATCTTCTTTGTTCGCTGCGGAGCGAATATTGAAGATGCGTCGCACTTGATGATCAACCTCTTTACCGGTCAGCAATTGATTGTGGAGCGATCCGTGGATGCCAAAAACGTTGGCTCGCACGGAGATAGTTGATGGACTGGTAGAGATATGATGGATCCAGCAAGCTTCTTTCCCCTTTGCAGAAGGTCAGCGTTGATCTTGCCCGCCTTTGACAAATTCTTGGAGATGGCCTTCTCGTAGCAAATCCTCGAGATGATATCTCAGTCGATAGCATCGATCGGTGGAATGGACATGACTGCGATGAAAATCACAGTAGACTGTTTTATCAGCGGTGACTTTTGTATCCGGTTGTAGAGGATTCGGCCTTCGGAGGAATTCTTCATGTTGAATTTGATCGAGGATGTGCTCAATCGGGAGGATCCAATCTGTGAATGTAGTCTTCTTTGGAGGCGATCTATGTCCGTCATTCCTTGGTCGCTTGGATACAGGGGGGGCCACTGCCTCCGCATTGTGAGCTTTGGCTGTATACTTTGGGGCTTCCCTCTCGGCAGGTCATCGTTTGGTTTCTCGTCCCTTTCGGGCCATCTTATCGTCTTCGACTTCAATTTCTCTCTGGATTCGATCAAACATCAAACCCAGGGAAGGGGGAGGATTGCGGATGAAGTCGTTGTAGATATGCAAATCAAACCGGAGAGCATTTTGTAAAGCCAACATGATTGCCTCGTTGTCCAAATGTCATCCGGATAAAGCGACGTGTTCATTGCGAAATCTTCGCATGAAGCTGCGAAGACTCTCGTCATCACCCATCCTCAGCCTGTAGAGGGAGTCCAGCTTCTTCTCCGGCTTCAAGTTGAGTTGATAATGTTGCACGAAGTGGTTAGCCAAGACTCCGAACTGGGTGATGGATCTAGCCCGAAGGTTATGGTACCAATCGAGAGATGGCTCGTCGAGGCTCCCGGTAAAGGTTTGGCAAAGCACGTTGTTCTCTTCTTCATACGGGGTGAGGGCTTGCTTGAACACTAGGATATGAAGGGTAGGATCCCCTTTGAGGCAATTGAACTTGGGGAGAGTTGGAGTTCTCTATCCCTTCGGAAAGGACGATTGAAACAAACTTCGGTGGAGAGGTCCAGCAGAAGAGTATCCTTCTCTACAACCATGCCCCCAACCTGGATACAGATCGAGAGGCAAGATCAAGAGGCAAGATCGAGAGGTCTTGTCCGGGCCCTTGAGTAATTGCCGGATGGAGCTGGTAACGAAGATCCATTCCAGCTTTTATGTTGGAGTGGGAGGGATAGAGAAGATCTGTTCTTGGAGGGTGCTTCCTTCATCCGATGCCTCACTCGTAGGTTGGGCTTCGACTGTGCCTGTCTAACACAGTTGCGACCTGAGGAAGATTGAGAGGACTCATCGTCGATACGATCCCAAACACTCTACTTCCATGGAGCTGCAGAGGGGGTTGGGTTGCGACGAATCCTCTCGTGGGCTACGGTGCCCATTGACCTTCGTGGTTTGGAGTGAATCAATTGCCGAGGCGGATCGACTCTTTCATCGAATAAAGGGACGGGAAGAGCAATCCTGGCTTCGGAGGCTGCCTTCTTGAGAGCATCCCTTTCAGCCGTGAGAGTGGCATTCTGCTTAGCCAGTTGTAGCAGCTGAAAGTCGACCGCCGTGATTTGGTAGGTGGATGGAGGGTCTTCAGCTGGAGCAGGGACAGTTTGCCCTATCGACTGTCGGAGAGGTGGGGTGATCGGTCGATCGATCGATCTTCCACTCCCTGAACGAATTCCCATTTCGGGGACAGCGAGGGGCTGTCCAAAGTTGAGTCATTGACTCATCGAAAAAGTCTCTAGACGAACTTGACGCGTGTTACTCCCCTCTGGATGATCCTGATGCTTCGTCCTCGCCATTTAGAGAGCGAAGGATGCAACAAGATTGCCTGTCTCTGAATGGTTGTCTGCTCAACCGAAGGGGCCGGGGAGTTTGACTATCTTAGATCGGTTGTCTACTCAACCGATCTGAGACTTGTTATAGAGTGAACTTGGCTTCTCGTTCGATCCCACAGACGGCGCCAAACTGTGGGGGAAAAATCTTCGTGCCGATCCGAAGACTTCACTCCACTAGTCAATTGAAGTTGAGTGGTAGGTCTTTGATCGATCTGTTGATTGGAAGGTAGGTCCGAAGGTCAATGCCTTAGTGACTTTGAGTTAAGACTTTTGATATGCAAACAGAGTGAAGGTTGACACAAGTTATGATCTCGGAGTTCAACCGAAGCCTACGTCTCTGTGCTATAGGGAGCAACCCGAATTCACTAACTCTTTGTTCGTCGTGACCTCGACAGGTCGAGTGTCACTGTAGTGTCACTGAACTCTTCAGAGACAAGAAGAGGATCGAGGGAACTGAATTATCGAAAGCTGGGATTCCAAAGCTCTGGGATTCTGGATTCTGGTCTGGTTTTTGAAATCAGATTTCAGATCCTTTTACACTTGAAGGGTCTGCTATTTATAGAAAAATTCTGGGTGGAAATCCGGGGCAAATGGCGGTTTTTGTCTTTGTATCCGGGGATTCTCCAGGCAGGGCTGATGGGTCCCGCAGCAGTCTCCGTTGACCTTCCAGACAGGGCTGGTGGGTCCCGCAGTAGTCTCTGTGGGCCCACCAAGCAGGGCTGGTGAGTCCCGCAGTAGTCTCTGTGGGCCTTCTTGCCAAAATTTGCACCCACAGATCCTAGTTAACCTACGAAACCACCCAGAGTGCGAGGCTGGCTGAACTCCACTCACTCGGACTTAGTTATGTTCTCTCATATACTCTGCATGTTTAGTATGGTAAGTGCATTATTCCTCCACTTAGTGCCATGATCCACTCGAGCAGTAGAGAACACCATCAGACTCGAGTGATTACATGATTAGGTTCCATCCAGGTTGACTTGAGTATATCATATCTTCAGATTGTCGAGCAACCGGATTAAGTTAACAGCTCAGCTGTCGACCACTTGGCCAAGTTTCTATATGACACAAGTCAAACCATGGAACGCACTCCCGGTTAAGGGTGTGGATGTACTGCAGGAGTGACATGTTAATGCAACACCAGCAAGCTGGTAACCCAATATATCGTGGTATTGGGTAGTATAATTGTCCCTCACACGTTGGTACACCAAAGCACTATGCAACTGGTTAGTCCACCGGTTATGGTTTCTCAGTGTTGAGGACCGACTACCCTAAGCATTAGCACAGTCTGATATATCGATGTCTACTCATCGCTCTGTACACTATGTTGGTTCGGTTCAACCCCAGCTCAACTGTGTCTGGCTGATGACCATGGTGAAGACCCATACTCTGTTATCTCCCAACAATTTATCATGAATATGGGAATATCCCAATTATAGTTGCGAACCAATTTAGGTTAAGTGCAATCAATCCATTGAGTCTTTATATCAAGTGGAACACAACATAACTAAGAATCTTTTAGTTCTTAACTATGAACCCAAAGATTAGTTCATACCAAGAATGCAAAACTCAATTAATCCTAAACTTTCTCATTGATAAATTAAAATTTTTACAAGCTTGGAACATACCAATTATAACAAAATCGTCATCAAACACAAAGAAAAGAAGGAGCAATGATCTATAGCAAGTGTCTATGGATATATCGTTCATTCTTGATCAATGTCCACATAAACTAGATTCATTTATATAATCATTTTCTAGCCCTCATCCGCATTTATTCTTGTATATATGAATGTAGTCTTTGCACAAGAAAAGAAGGAAATATATCTTATTGAATTACAACGCCTCTAGACATCTCAAAAATGACATTTTATGCCCTATAGAAGACGTACACCCAATATTTCCTACAATCCACATCAAGTTTGTTAACCTAGGTTTAATGGGTCAAACTTGTCAATAATATGTTTAAATTGTACTTTTCCAATAGCTCTGGTTAAGATATTACAAGGTGACCTTCGTTGATAACATAAGTAACGTTGATAAATTTTTATTTAACTTTTTCTCTAAGAAGATGGTAGCTAGCTTTTGCATTTATGTTCATTTATGGAAGAGATATTTGCTATGTGAATATTGGGTTGACTATTGTAAAACATCTTTATTGGAGCAAACTATCTGAATAACAAACCTTTAACTAAAAGTTCTAGCCAAACATATGCTAAAAAAATTACTTGCTATGTGCATTGCTTATGTATATGGTTACGCACAAGTTGTCCATATACTTATCTTTTTACTTGGTATGTTCATATGCTAAAACTTTGAGTCATAGCTTCTAGATGTTTCTTTTTTCTTCTACTTTATAAATGAATGAATACTATCTTGTCTTTTTTGAAAAAAAGTAAAAGCAAAAATATGTCCTCGAGATTTATTAAAATCCTACAGGGGAAAAAAAATTCAAACTTATATGAACTTCCGCTCTATTGCTAGAGATAAAATTCTTCTACATACTATCTCATGTTTTCTACTTCAAAATACATTTTCATAGTAGTTTTAAAAATTATAACTTCACAATAGAAAAAGGTCAAAAACTTCTTGATTTTTTTGAGGAGTGAGAACTGACTGAAAGCAATATAAAAGTCGGGTTGAAAGATCGCTACTGAATTTTTCTCTGATATTTTGAGTTCTGCAAAATTTTCTTGTGGACAACAATTCAAAAAGTTCTTTCAACTATCTTGTTCTTATATTCAAGAACAGTGATTAAGACTATATAAATTGGAAGAACCAAATACGTAATTGGTATGAAACTTGCATCAATATGCTATGGACCCGAAGCCCCCCAAGCCCTCTTGATCATCCACTGTGTCAGCAATTTTGAGCTTCTCTTTGTTGAAAAAGAGGTCCTCCAGATTATATAGTCCCATGGATGATGGTGGACCACTCCATAGTGTCTTTGCAATTTGCTCATGAATTCTCTCAGATGTATGGATAGAATCCCACCACACATGGTCCTCGGGGGTTTCACATACTGAATAATCACTCACTTCTCTTGTACCTCCACAGCTATAAATTCCTCCATATTGTCCTGTCCCACAACAAGCATTTACTCCATCCCTGAAACCTATCATATCCAAGAATAATAAAAGCAATTCAAGCTAAAGCTCACATCATATAATTTTTTCATTAGACAATTGAATTCGAATAACAAAATATATGGCGTAATAATTTTAATATTATTTAAAATAAATGGATGAATGGTTCCTCTCATACATCTTGTTAAACTCATTGCATCATCATCATTCAAGCCTTATCCCATCAAATATGGGGCCAACTATAGTCGACTAGATGGAAGATTAACATGATTTTTCTATTTTCTTTCAAGCCGACATCAACCTTCTAAGATTGGTGCCAAAAACCAAACCATGGCAAGACATGCAAAAAAAATGAAAGGTCAATTACTAGGAACGGAGACCTAGCTACTTCTTTGCTATACAACTTATGTCCATGCAATTAGGGATCAGCCCTTCGGAGCTCCCTTAGACTAGGAAAGAGTTTAGACAAATACGATAGAATGCAAATTTTATTATGGGTAATTGCATATATATTTTTGACATAATCTCAAGTAGGTTATTTATGCAAATTTCTTAACAAGATTATTTTGAATTCACATATTTGGCACTAGAACATGGCCTATCATAAACTCTGTAAGGTGGAGCCTATAGAATCATTGCCTGAAAGAGAATCAAACACTTATACTAATAAAGTATGATCATATTGCAGCTTATGTCCATATTCACCTCTACGTGTAGGCAAGACCGATACGATACAATCTCGCCATGACATTTTAGGCAAAATTATACTAGGAGGTAAAACTTTAATTAGGTCATCAATGACAAAGATGATGATCGTTGATAGTGACATGAATGATGATCTTATACAAGTGATCATGCTAGGCCATATACATGAAAAAGAGTTAAAGAACCAAACATACCATATTTCCAGGGATAATGGAACATGTCGTCGAACAACTCATAGACATTAGTATTAGCATACTTGATCCCTTTGAAAATATAACTAAGGCCAACAAGGACAGCTGAAAGTGCCTTATTATGTGCCAATGCAAGAGCAGAGACTTCCTCAAAACAGCCCCCATCTGCTTTAGGATTTGTTGCTCTAAGTAAAGGTACGCACCCCAGAGGGAACAAGCTCAGAAAACTAAACTTTCTAGCACCCATTTCATATAATTCCTGAAAGAAAAAGTAAAATAGGAGTACAAGTTAGATCATATCATGTATTTAAATTTGATTAATTGCAAACATTTACAAATTTTCTTTCATCACAAATACAAGCAAATAATGAGGAAGGAGAAGAAGTTACCCACCTGGATTGATCGCGTCAAGTTGCTGATCACCATTTCAACAAAATCCTCAGGAGAGTATGCCTCGGTCATATTTGTGTTTAGTAGATAATTAAACAAATAATCATTGCCACCAATGTTAATGAAGTAAACAGCTTCCTCAACTAGCTCTCTTACTTTTTCATCACCCAACTCTATCTTCAAAATGCTCTGCACCTCTCCAAATTCCTTGACTTGTGTATTAAGGTCGATTACCTAATAATAATGCAATACACTTTAAAGAAAGGGTTTTTACGAATCGACCTTTAAAAACTAGTCTAATTGCATATTAGTACATGAAAACAATATAGTTGCATATCAACCATCCAAAACATATCATGTTGGGCATACTCACCCTCTAGTTAGCTACCGTCTCAAAAGGATAAATATATTCAAAATATTCTCATGTTGACTGAAAGGTGTAAACATAGAGGGTTGTTGAACCTGGAGGATGATCGAGCGTGGAGGATAGTTGGATGAGTGTAGAGGGAAGACCAAAATGGGGTTAATGTTGGGGTACTCGCACTAAAAAGAACTGGATTTAGCCAATCCAGCGGTAGGTCACCCTTTGACCATGGATAAAATGGTCATTTGGACCTCAGGTTAGAAGCTCACCGCAGTTAAGGCACTTTCTTTTGACGGAATTAAGACAGGAATGAATATTTGGAGGTTCGCTACACAAATATATATAAGATTTTCAGGGGTTAATACATAATCAGACTAGCTGGTAGGGGTTAATTTGCAAAATACACTTAAAATTAGTTAGCTTTATTATTTGTATATGCTCAAGTAATTGATAGGGGTTTCTTAGAAATCCTCCTAAATGGATGGGGCTGCCTATTAAAAAAAGAGGTGTTACTTATAGACGAGAGTTGCCTTTGGTATTCCATGGGCTATATATAGCCCCACCCATCTATATATCTATATCTATATACTAAAATGAAAGCCTCTCTCCCATGTTATGACACGTGGACGTTTTTTTAAAGAGCTAGAATTCTTCTTCCGTGTGTGAACGCGGCTTTCTTTTAAATCCATTTAAATCCTACCATAAAGATGAAATTTTTTCATTTAATGGCATTTAATGGTCATTTGATATTAATCTCTCTCTCTCTCTCTCTCTCTCTCTCTCTCTAACAAGTGAATCAGACACACTTCATATTTCAAACTTCTTCGAACAGTTGTGATGTCGTTTTTACCAAATGACGTGCATCAAGCACATTCGGGCATTGCCCGGGTTTCTTACTAGTATCTATACAAAAATGAAAGTCTCTCCCCTGTGTTGAGACACATGGACATCTTTTAAAGAGCTAGAATTCTTCTTCCGTGTGTGAACGTGGCTCTCTTTTAAATCCATTTAAAAACCTACCATAAAGATAATAAATTTTCATTCAATGATATTTAATGGTCATTTGATGTTAATCTCTCTCTCTCTCTCTCTCTCTCTCTCTCTCTCTCTCTCTCTCTCTCTCTCTCTCTCTTAACAAGTGAATCACACTCACTTTAGATTTCATACTTCTTCGAACAGTTCCGATATCGTCTTTGTCAAATGGCGTGCATCAAGCACATTCGGGCTTTGCCCGGGTTTCTTACTAGTCTATATATCTATACTAAAATGGAAGCCTCTCTCCCGTGTTGTGACACGTGGACGTCTTGTAAAGATTTAGAATTCTTCTTCTGTGTGTGAACACGGCTCTCTTTTAAATCCATTTAAAAACCTATCATAAAGATGATAAATTTTCATTTAATGGTCATTTGATGTTAATATCTCTCTCTCTAACAAGTGAATCACACTCACTTCATATTTCACAGTTCTTCGAACAGTTGCGATGTTGTCTTTGCAAATGGCGTGCATCAAGCACATTCAGGAATTACTTGGGTTTCTTACTAGTATCTATATATCTATATTAAAACGGAAGCCTCCCTCTCGTGTTGTGACACATGGACGTCTTTTTAAGAACCAGAATCCTTCTTCTATGTGTGAACGTGGCTTATTTTTAAATCCTATTAAAAACCTACCATAAAGATGATAAATACTCATTCAATGGGCTTTAATGTTAATATCTCTCTCTCTAACAAGTGAATCACACTCATTTTATATTTCATATATACTTCTTCGAAAACTTGCGATGTTATCTGTGCCAAATGGCATGCATCAAGCTCATCCAGGCATTGATGACAAAAATGGAGTCCTATCTTCTGTTCTATAACAAGTGGATCACTTTTGAAGAGCTAGAATCCTTCTCGATCTCATGTGTGAACATGGCTCTCTCTCTCTCATAAATTCCATTAAGAACATAATATAAAAATGATAAATACCCCATGCAATTATGTTTAATGGTCAATTGATGTTAATTAGAAAAATCATTAGTAATACCTTTTTCTTTTTCTAACAAGTTGAATCACACCTGGATGAGTGAATTGTAATCACTCAAGCTTGCACACTTCTTCGGACGGTTGTGATGTCGTCTTTGCTAAGTGGTATGCATCAAGTTCATCCGGGCATTGCCCGGATTTCTTACTAGACCTTTTAGTGTCTTACATAATATCAATGCTATATTTTCCTGAACAATACTTAGCTCCAACATCTGTTGGAGCAACGGGCTCCAAAAGCTGATGTGGCAATCAATGATTGGACCATACCCACTTGATACTAGTAAAGTCTACTACTCCATGGGAGAATTTTCAGCACATCCTACGTACGCTACAACCACGGGACCCACTGTGATTCAAGAGGCATGGGGTAGCAGGCTCGAGCACATGGGGGTAGTGGCCCCCAGCACTTAGAGGGACCTGATAGGCTCTCGACAACGGTTTATTTCATGACGGTGCAGTATGCCCAATCATTGATTGCCACATTAGCTTGTTTGCATGTTGTGCCTAACAACTGTTTGTAGCCGAGTATTGACCGGACCTCTGTCATTCATAATACAAAGCTAATAATTTGTCAAGAAAATTGTAACGGCATACCAGCCCAGCATTGGTTTCTGGTAGGACCCCAGCTCCGCCAGATGCAAAGTTGGCGCCATGAACAAATTTAGCTGATGGTTGCAGAAACGGCGGAATCATGGGGAGCTTCGCATATTCGGCTGCATCAATAACATTGCATGCTGTTGATAAGTACGTCGACGATCTACTGAAGCAATGTTTAGTACTCTTAATAATGGGAATTTGGGTGTTGCATTTACCAATGAAATCTACCATAACACGGCCATCGTTGAAGCGCCCAGTAGGCTCATCGAAGAACCCGTTCTGCCCGTAAGGCCGGTAGTTCGCCTTGAACTCCGGGACGGTCTTGATGTAGTTGTTGTTGCCGGCATCGACTAGGGAGTCGCCGAAGATGAAGAAGGCGGTGGCCTCCGGCGAGCTTCCTGATGGCGTTGACGTGCAGCTGATTGAGAGAAGAAAAGCAAGGCAGAGGATAGAGACGGAAGTAGAGTAGGTGGGACTCACGTTTGAGATGCCCATTGCTTTTCCCACTTGTCCAAGGATTGGGGGATGGCTAGCTGTCTTAAAAGACTGTTCAAAGATGCTTGAATCTCATATTTGTTTGGCTTTTTTTTTTCTTTAATCGAGAGTTCAGAGAATCCTCCGCATAAAGTGGGACATTGGCGTTGCCGGCCGTGGATAGAATATTGTTATTGAGAAGTGGACATTGCAATTGCCGTCCGGCCGGCCGACATTTCTTGTGGGATCTATCAAAATCTTTTTAAAAAAAGCACGAGTGCAGAAGAGGCATGCACCCCTGGCACTGGGGATGAGATGGCCGGCGCTGGCGCACTTTAAACCCCAAAATCATGGTGTGGCCGGCATTGGTGTTCATCAAAACAGTTTTTGGTGTGGTTTTGGATTCATGAAGAAAATATTGCACGGTTTCAATATTGTGTTGGTTTCATCCAGAGCACTACGGTGCACCGAACCACGTATACCTAGTCCATCAATGATTTCTTCTGAAAAGAAAAAACACCAATAGTAAATAGTTTAGTAATTGCACCTTTACATACAACACACTCCTCGTCATATTTTGGTTTGAGGTACCTTTTGGATGGGTTGCCAATGATCAGTTTTGCATTGATTCAATATTTAGTTGAATATGTGGGAAAAAAATCTTTTATCGTCGGAAGACTTCCTCCCACGATCAAATGGGTAAATTGATGTGGAGTTGAGTGAGTGTAAGATGTGTAGCTTGAGGTGAGAATGAGGGAAGTAGAAAATAAAGAGAGTAGACACAGGGTTTGTTGTCGAAGTTCAGCCGTAGCCTATGTCTCCGTGCGGTAAGTCGCAACCTCAATCCACTAAATCCGAAGGAGTAGAACTATCCCTCGATATGCCGAGAGGCGCTAGTACAAGTGGTATGGCTAGAACTAGAGGGAAGATAGAAGGTGGAGGGAAAGACATAGCCTTTCTATAGTAAGCTTGGGTGTGAAGCTCTGCAACTCTCACCCAAGGCCAGACTTTTCCAAAATAGTAAGGAATCCATAGCATGTCCAAAAGTTCCCGAAAAGATTCCTCGCATTGTTTGCCACTGCTGTATTTAATTATAAGTGCTGCTCCCCGTTGAGTTGTCGAGCCGTAGTTGATCGAAGTGGCGCCCCGTGGCTAGTCCACGTGTCGTTCTCCCCTGATTATTTTTCTTTGAGAGGTGGCGAGTTGTGATTGCTCCATGTAGCGCCCCGTGACTGATCCACGTGTCGCCTAACCACTGGCTATCCTGGATCAGGTCGCAAGCTGCTCTAGGAGGCTCATGACTGCATGATCCCCTACTATCGCGCTAATGATCTGCAAGCTGCACTCGTAGACCTCGTTCTGCTCGGGCCTCTGCTGGCCTACGTGATCCATAAGTTACCCTTATGGACTTCGGAGATATGGTCTTCTGCTAGCTCGCATGCCCTAGCCATTTTTTGCACCAACAATTACCCCCCCCCCCCCCTAGCCAGTTATGTAGTCATCTGGCTGGCTGGGATCCTTGGTGCAAGACTGCATACATTGTTGGGTGCCATGAATAATCGCGCACGTCATAGCCGTGCCACAGGTGATGTATGTGTCGCTGTCAAGTTTGCCATCGGGACCAAACTGTTTGTGCGCTTCGATAGCTTGTTTGAACCCTTGGGGTTGGAAGGCCCCTTAGTGATGGTTTTTAGGATGACGATGTACGTAGTGTCGCACCGAAGGTGGTGCAAGCGGTGGCGTCACGTTGCGCGAGTCTGCGTGTGCCATCGTCATGTTACGTGTGTCCTTGCATGCCATCGTCATGTTACACGTTGTCGTGCGCGTCGTTGTCATGCCGCGGGTGGCCGCGCATCTCCTCATCACGCCATGGATGGCCCGTGCGTCGTTGTCGCACCACGGATGGCCCATGCGCCGCGATCGTGGTTTCTTCGGGACCAAACAACTTGTGTGCTTCGGTAGGTGCACCCTTGGGGTTGGAAGACCCCTTAGTGACTATTGGTAGCATAGTGACATTGTATCGCACCACATGTGGTACGAGCGATGTTGTCACGTTGTGTGTATCTACGTGCATCCTCGTCATGTTACGTGTGGCCTTGCGCATCATCGTCGTGCTGCGGGTGGCCGCATGCATCGTCATGTTACGCATGGTCTTGCGTGTCGTCGTCACGTTACGCGAGTCGTGTCGCACTGCAGGTGATGCAAGCTGTGTCGTCATGAAACCCTAAACCTAATTTTATACCCTAAATATTGAACCCTAACTATAAACCTAGGGGTTTGCAGGATCCAAACCAAACAGATCAAACCAACCAAACCAAACCGACCAATTTTGATTGGTTTCGACACACTCAATAGATTGGATTTTTTAAAAACCGACATGATTGAATCGGTTGACGGATTTGTAAATTTAAAACTGACCTAAACCAAACCGAATCGAACCGACATATGTATATACATATAATATTTTATTTAATATACCATATGTCGTCATATATCCTTGCTACCAACAACCTTTGCAACAGTGAAATCAGTTAAAAATCTTATTTAGGCCTAATGATTTGATAACAATTATTATTTTTTAAGTTTAAACTAGGTCCTAATAGATGGGGGAAAAAGGCCAATAAGAACATGGTCCAAAGCCTAAACCGACCATCCAATCCAATCCAAACCGACTTTAATTGGATTGGATTCCAATCTTAGTTCGGTTTGGATCGGATTGAAAATCCTCAAAACCGACCAAGGTTGGATCGGTTTGGGTTTTGCCTAAATAGGTCGGTTTCAAACCGATGCACACCCCTACCTAAACCTAACCCTAAATCTAATTCTATAACCTAAATAGTGAACCCTAATCCTAACCCTAATTATACACCCCTATTAGTGAACCCTAACCCTAACCTAATAACTAAACCGAAATCATTGTAGTCTCCACCACCATTTCCCTAGCATAGCCTGGTTGAAGTCCCGCAAGTTCAGGACCCCCAAGCCCCCCTGCTCCTTAGACTTGCAAACATTGCCCCAAGCCAGGAGGGGGTAAGAACCGGAGTAGCCTACAACCTCCCGCCACAAGAAATTACGACACAACCGGTCAATCCGGTTGATGACCCACGCTGGGAAGTGATAGAAGGAGAGGAAGTAGGACGAGATGGCTGATAGAACAGAGTTGACCAAGGTCAGTCGCCCCCCAATCGAGAGTAGATTGCTCTTTCACCCTGAAAGCCGCCTCTCTAGCCTCTGGATTCTATGCAATGAATCTCAAAAACCGTATTTGCTAAGTTCCATACGCTCCGATCTCCCGTTAATTTTTTTTTTTGAGGATAATTTGCATCCCAAATAGGGTGGGGTGGGTTTGGCAAATCCCAACCTATGGATTAAAAGGGCCAACACTCTAAGGTAGAGTGTTGATGTTACAACCTATCATCAAACAAAACATAACATCCTAGACATCGGACCCAAGTCAGTCATCACCTTCTACACATATTACAGCCAACGAGACCTCTAAGATAATCTGGTAGCAGTCAACCATTATCTATACGAGTCCCTTCCCAAAAAGTAGCTAAACCCACAATCACCATAAAGAGAGTATCAACTGGTCTATGTTGTTCCCTGAACACCCTAGCATTTCTTTCCAACCAAATAGTCCATAAAATTTCACATTAAAGTTTTTCAATTTTGCTATATATTTTTTGTTTTTAATTTTAACCCATGCATCACACGAGTTCACTGCTAGTATTTAAATAATTCCGACAAGCCTTGGCCCCAATATAAGTGGGCAAACAAACCTAGTCATTTGTGAACAGTTCGCGAACAAGCTCGGTAAGGACTCGTTCTATCTATTCACTTATTATTGAGCCAAACTCAAATTTGTAGTCTACTCTTTTATTAAATGAGCCAAGCACAGTGGACCATAGCTTGGGTCGATTGAGCTGACAAACATGTTTGTTTAGGCAAAAAAACTGCTCCAAGCCTCCAATCCTACACCAAATGACCCATTAGATTTGAATTTAGTTGCAGGAGAGTAAAAAAGTTGCTCCATCCCTACACCAAATTTTTATCAAATTAGGTTTTCATCAGATTTCTCCATCAGATTGACGTGAGTAGAGAGTCACCCATCAAATCTCAACGGCTAGGATCCTCCACCCCGAAAGGTCATATTCGAGCTCCTCTTTAAAGCTTTTTATCATCAGATTCGGTGTATGGTTGGATTGCTCCACATCAAATTAGTTTTCATCAGATTTGGTATAGGGTTGGAATGCTCCACATCAAACTGAACTTTTAACCCAATCCTACATCAATATGATATTAATTTTTATGTAGGGTTGGAAATGCCCTTAACAGGATCCTATCTTTTGATCAAGTCTGGAGTTCATGAACGAGCTTGGTACGTAGAGATTCGTTCGAGTTTGTTTAGCTATTAATCAAGCCAAGCCCAAACCTGGAGTTTAATATCATTTAATAAGTGAGCCAGCTTTAAACAGACGAAAGGAGTCCAATTTCACAAATACCTATGATTACAGAAGTCACCAATAGGGGTGTCTCTGCATTCCAATCCTAAATATTACATAACAATGATAAGATCTTGCTCAGCCAATGATGGAGAATCAGGCCGAGGGATCACCATAAAAAAGGAGGAAGCTGTGACCGGCCACTATGCATTTATCTTTTTTTGAAGGTGACATATCTAACCCGGTTAGAGCAACGTCTGTAAGTAGGGGTGCAAGTCGGGTCGGTTCGGTTCGGTTTGGCTTCAAACCAAAACCAACCCAACCTAGGGTCGGTTTCAACTTTCTCAACCCGGAACCAAACCATTGATCTATTGAACCAACCCAACCCAACCCATAAAAAGTTCGGGTCGGTTCGGGTCGGTTCGGGTTTAAGACTATTTTTTGGGCAATCCGAAATCAAACGAAGGAAAACAAAAATAATATACCCAGTCTTTAAAAAGTGGAAACGGTTTAGACAAAGGCATCGTGAAAAATGGGACAATCAGACACTTGCATCAAGAAACAAACAAGAAAGCATAGTAGTGACTCCAACAAATCTATTGCAAAGTTTTTTAACAAGACCATTCATTTGCTTATCCTAAAGATGGATTAGAAACGAAGTGTTAAGTGATCAGTATAACATGTATTTGAATCAACACCATTGGTAAGCTGAATGCATATCTTACCAAAGTATTAAGTAATACAAAGTCGGGTCAGGTCGGGTCGGGTCATATAAACCTCGATCCATAACCGAACCGATTTAGGTCGGGTCTGCTAATAACGAAACCGGATCCGACCCATTATAAACTAGAAAACCGACCCAAACCAACCCAATGCGATCGGGTCGGGTCGGTTCTCGGTTTGACCCGGACCAAGTTGCACCCCTATCTGTAAGTGTCAATGCACAAGAGAGACCAGCATGTCACGATTCGAAGCCTGCCAACCATGGTAGCGCAACATATTTTTTTCCTCGCCAAAGATCGAGCATTGTTTCTACCCACAGATGTACCATTTTATTTATACACCATACAGCGTAAGACACACCTGAGATACAATTCTGAGACCACCCGGGAGGAAAACCGCAGGGTTAACCATTGGGATACAACCGCAGTGGATCACTATCATTGCCGGCCTTTTTTCCTTCCAGATGAAGCAGAAAAAGGAACCAATTAACGCAAGCAATCATCACAAGCCTCAAATCCAGCTCGATATATATTTCCTAGGAAACAACCAACAGGTACATGTTGTTTTGTAGTTCATGAATTGTAGTAATCCGAATACCTTCTTCTTCTTTAACGTGTCGATCTTTGGACTATAGTCCTTGGATCGATCTCTCCCAGCTAATTAGTCCAAGGAGTAACATGTCAATCCTTAAACTCTAGTCCACCCCATCCATCCAAGACTTGGTTTGTTCCTCTCATGTGATGGAATTTGGAAGGGTACGCTTCTTTATTTTTTTTTAGCACTGCTATTCAGCCAACCTATTTTTAAAACAATTTCACATCAATTTGACGTGGCATCTGATCATGACCGTCTCCGAGCTGGGTGCAATGGACTGTTGTGATCGTGTCACGTTGGTTTGGTGAAAGAGAAAGTTTGAAAGTGGGTTGGCTAATTGGAATTTTCCTCTTTTTTTTTTTTATAACTGGGACCGGATCTGGGAAGTAGTAGTCATAGACGTCGAGGACTTATCAGAATACACTCAAATTATTGTAGAATATGCTCACAAGATACTGTAGTATAACTTCTTTTTTTTTTTGGTATATCAGACATGGCTATTACACAACAGCCTGAAGGTCAGCTGCCACTAAGCCGACAAGAACAGAAGGAAAATCAAAATTCCACCAACTATCACTACCCGAGCGCATTGCTTCTTGGGCGAGCCAATGAGCAGCACTATTGGCCACTCGAGGCAGCCATTGCACCTGCACATCTGTTAGCAGCTGCCAGTCTCGGTGACATGATAATAGAAGTGGACAAAGTTCGGTCGTACCTCCTTTAGTCAAAACCAGAGCATCCCGAGCTTGCTTTGAATCCGTGAAAACAATCACCTTATTGGCTGATCTTCGAACTAGCTCGGCGAACGCCCCTTTTAAGGCCCAAAGTTCCGCTTGAAGGGGAGAGGATGCGCGACATAGGAAAGCTGATGTAGCATATAAATAACCAGAAGGGAAAGCAAGAACCCATGCCCCACTCCCGAGAGTAGCTTGGGTGCGAAACGCTCCATCAGTCCAGATGATGTAGTCTACCTTTCCCCTACTAACCTCATCCAAGCTAACAATCACATATTTAATCTCCGGCAGGTCGGTAATCTACATAAGCTCCTTCAACTTCTTTAATGCCAATGTGGGATACTGAAGACTTTGTTGATGGCGTCGAAGCAGCGAGCGCCCAAGAGGGACCAACTGAGGGCAAAGTCCGCCGGGGGGGGAATTGATTGTCAATTGTGATTGTCGTCGTTTGTCGAAATAGCAACCGTCATAGCCATTGTAGAAATCAACACCAAAGTCAGAGTTCTCGGGGAAAATGCCAGCACAGAGGAGGTTCGGGGAGCAAATGGGGAGTTTGTGGAGGTTTCCCACCTTCTGGGGGTTCATCAGTTACGGACTTGAGGTTGGAGACGATGGAGGAGGGGAGGGATTAGGATTAGGATGTCTGGGCATGATGTTTCCTCAGCCACCCACAAGAGGGAGGATTTCTTGTCTAAAACCTATGAAATGGGAGATTTTTTATGTACGAGGTTCAACAATCAAATTCTAACTTTTGTATGCTCCCAAAGTACATTTGTACGTGATCTAACCGTTCATAAACGGGTTGGGTACGGGTTTAGGATCTAAACACGATTAGTTAAACGGGTCGGGTCCAGGTCTAGGGGTTTTGGACACGACCCGAAACTAGACACGATACGAACCCGACCTAACACGACCCATTGCCACCCCTGCCCGAAACCCAAAACGTTTTTTTTTTACGGTTGGGCTTTATCAACGATTCCGTAATAAATGTCAAGTAATAATATCTTTATTGACGGTTTTGTTATCTTCAAGCTAACTTTGAGAATTAGATGATAGTTTATTTAAAAATGTCAAGAAACCATGAACCTTGCTTGAGGGTTTTATATATATTGTCAAGAAATATTAAGATTACTTGACCGTTTTTAATAAGCGTCAAGTAATAAATTTCTTTCTTGACGGTTTATTACGAAACCGTCAACTCATCTGGTTCCTTCTTGGGCTTTATATTTGGACAGTCAACAAAACCATATTTCTTGATGATTTACTTAAATCCGTCAAGAAAGACTAAAATCAAAGCGTCAAGTAAAGGCATTTTTGTTGTAGTGGTACCCCTAGGGTTAGGGGGGGAGGCTTTCATACCTGGAGGAGGAGGAGGAGTGGCAATGCTTCATGAGAAGTACCTTAACTCCACCACGACATCTCATAGGGAATGGACAGGCGTGTGGTGTGCGTGATGACTGACAATGACAGGATGCCCAAGCCGTCTTGTGCAACAAAGGCACTTGGGACGATATTTGCTCATAAGCTAGCCAGTATCATGCGACGGGTAGTCAGTACAACCAGGGGGCTATCTCTTGGTGGAATGCTCATGGCTATCCTATCCGTGCGAGAAGCATTGCCATAGCGCCAAGTGCCAACAAGTGATAGGGGACAATCCAAAGATAAACACTGTACGGTAGAGGTGGTGGTAAGTAAGATCACGAATTTGGTGAAGCTTTGGGCTACCGCGCTCCCGACAACTTGACAAGAGGAGGTGCTTAATATTTGCTGCTTGTAATCATTGTCAAATGTTATCCTTTTTTCTTGTTCTGTTATTTTGGTTTGGACTTATTGTAATTATATATCTTTTTATTTCTAATAAACGGGTAGAGGTCCATGCCAACCCCCCCCCCCCCCCCACACACAGAGAGATTTCTCAAAAAAGTGATAGGGGGCAATCAAATAAGATTTGGCTTGCCTAAACATGCAAGTCTTGTATGCACAATGGTGTGTGCAAAGATCCATAGCGCTAATGAGATGTGGGGAGAACATTGGGGTTTGGCGAGATCGTGTTGTAACGTTGTGTTCCTTGAAGCTAGGCCAATGAGTTGAACAATACGAGTGTCGATCAAATGAGATGGATAGAGGTGGAGATTTGCTACACCTGTGCGTTCTCTCTCTCTTCTCTCTCGGATCCCCCCTCTCTTTTACTTGGTACCGGACGGCTGTGATCTGCTGTCGTTTGCTGCACCGAACGGTTGTGGCTCCACCTTCAATCTGGTTGGCCTTTCATCCATCGGTCCACTCTCTTCTCGCGCTGCCCGGATCCTACGCTCGCTGCAACTAGCTGCTCGAGTCTCGACCCTTCCGTACCTGGCCGGCTCTTTGCAACACCCTCTGCGCCTGAGCCTTGCACCCTACGCTCTGACCCATTGCGCTCTCCCTGCGCCATGCATTCTGTCGGCCCGCTACGTTTTACACTTTGTTAGCCCGCCTTGCGCCCTGTGCCCTTGCGCTTTGTGGGTTCACCTGCGCCTACACTCGCGCCTTGTGCCCTTGCGCTTCCTTGGTACTTTTGCGTCATGCGCCCTACCGACCCGCCTTGTGCCCTACGAGCCTACCCCCTTGCGCCTTGCACTCTACCGGTCATGCCTTGTGCTCGGCGCTCTACCAGTCCATCTACTCCCTTCTTCTCTTGCCAATCGAGATCTTCTCTCTCCTTCTTATTGAGTTTCTTTCCTTCCGGTGTCTCTCTTCTTAGCCGGTTAGCTTTTATATCCTCTTTTTCTTTGGTAGTGTGACCCTTGGATCTCCTCTCTCCGATCATAGTTTTGCCGGCTTTCAGATCCTCTTTCTCCCAGGTCGTGTGACCCTTAGATCTCCTCTCTCTGGTCATAGTTCTACCAGCTTTCAGATCCTCTTTATCCCTGGTCATGTGACCCTTGGATCCTCTCTCTCTTTCTCTTCGGTCACACTTGTGCCGGCCTTCGGATCCTCTCTTTTCGATCACAATTGTGCCGGCCTTCGGATCTCCTCTCTTTCCGGTCACACTTGTGTCGGCCTTTGGATCCTCTCTCTTATCGGTTGCACTTGTGCCGGCTTTCGAATCCTCTTCCTTTCCTTGATCATGTGACCCTTGGATCCTCTCTCTCTCTCCGGTCACATTTGTGCCGGCCTTTGGATCCTCTCTCTTTTCGGTCACTCTTGTTCGGCTTTCGGATCCTCTCTCTCTCTCTCTCTCTCTCTCTCTCTCTCCGATCACACTTGTGTTGGCCTTCGGATCCTCTCTCTTACCGGTCATACTTGTGCCGGCTTTTCGGATCCTCTTCTTTTCCTTGGTCATGTGACCCTATCAGAGCTACGACTCTACATTCTCTCCTTCCTCTATTTTTTCTTTTTTGTATGTGATGATTGAGATATTCTAGGAGGTGTCAAGTGCTTGCTTTGGCTGGGTGCCTGCCTCCTATAAGGTCTCGTGCATCACAGTCGGCTTCCTCCGCTCCATTCCTTCGTGATCATTGTCAATTCCCCCGATTGACCTGCTTGCAGGTTAATCGGGTTTCCAGGATGACTTACTTACAGGTCGCCCTGGCACTATCTTTACTTTACAGCATAAAATAAGGGTTATTTGATGTATTTTTTTTTCTTTCTCCTTTCTTTTATTAAGCAAACTGATATCGGTTTGTATCTTACATCAGTTTGACGGGGGGTATTAGATGTATTGTGTTAGTATTCTATTAGCCCCACCTCGATTGTGGTAATGTAAAGGTGTGCGTTCTCTCTTTATATAAGAAGAGGTAGTCTTATGTAATGACAATGAGATTGATGAGATAATACAAGGAGTTTTTCTCCCCAAACCTATTCTCTCTCCCTCTCTCTTCGTAACATTCCCTATTCTTCAAAGCTTATAACTGCCACGTAGGCTGGGAATGGAAGAGCACTCCAACGGCTCTCCCTATTTTTGCGTAAAATTATCAAATCAGATCCATGAAAATAATCTTTACAAGGGTTGCTCTGGAAAGTACGAAAGTTAATAGACTTTCATTCAATGTAAATTGGGGCCCACTATTCTTAGTTTTTCCTACTTCTCTCCCCAATCTCAGGGAGAGAAGTAGGAAAATATCAAATTAGGGAATTTTGGTGGCGCCCGTTGGAGCCCACTTTTGATTGCTTTTCTCTATTTCTTTTGGTAAAATAAGGAAGGAAGAAATCCAAAGGAGTCCATTGGAGATGCTCTTATATCTCTTAGTGGATTCCTTAAGTGTGGCGAGTGTACGTCCCCATACTCTTATCTCTCTTGGTGGATTCTTTGAGGGTGGCAAGCGTTATCCCGGTGCTAGCTCGTGTATTTCTCCTTCCTTCTCCAACCATGGTGTTACGTTTAAGGTATGGTGGGATCAGATCATACAAGGTTCTCTTTTAGATACAGAGGGCATAGTGGTGGCACATGTCTCTCCTCTAGTAGAGCTTGTTGGTGATGGTACCATTGATATGTTAGCATTGTCCTTTTAGAGGAACTACTTGTGGTGTTGAGGCATTGCAAGAGTTTAGTCCTGCGGGGATTGGATTAGGAGCATCAGCATGCACGTTGTTCAGTGTGAGGGCGCCCAATGATGGCATAGTGCGGTGTGTGGCATGGGAGCACGACGGTGCTTGGCTGTGCCGAGAAAGACAGTTTGGTCGTATGATTCTATTGTGAAAGGACTCGTAAGACTGACCTTGGTGAGTGGCACATTAGAACGCATCATGAGCTTTAGAAATGCCAACACAATTAGTCTGTAATAGGGAACTGTGGCAAAAATCATGGACGAGTTAGGCAATGAGGGTGGAGACGAAAAAAAGAGTGCCCAATCCCTGAGGTGATGAGAAGAGCAATAGATCAGAAATGTTTTAAGATAATATTATTTTAGTATTCTAAAAATAATATTAGCTCGGGTAAAAAGTCCACTTAGCTCACTCGAGACTAGCTCTAGTCTTGCATAAACATGTCGTGCTCGAGTCGGACCATACCCCTACCCATACCCATCCCCATTCAGATAAATGGAGTGTTCATACATGACCCATACCCCATTCGGGTATAAGAGGGTCCATATCCAACCCAGACACTGACACACATCCGGGTTTCAAGTTTTGGTTCGGGTTTTGTATACGAATGGAGTATAATTTTGCCTCGTTTTTGTCTACAGTTACCTTCATATTCAATTGCTTGATGAAAAAAATCAAGGTACTGCACCATAGAGCTAAGAAGCACTTATTCTTTCCTACTTTCTTGATTTTAGTAGGGGTTTTTTCAGATTGTATTGTTGGTAATATCTTTTTAAAAATTAATTTTTTTATTTAATATTTAGTTCTTTTCATTAAATATTTTATTAGCCATTTTTTATAAATGTTTAAATGGCTAGCAATTAAACAAATTATAGTCATTTGCATAAGAGACGTTACAAAATACCAATCATTGCTTAATGGCTAGCAATTAAACCACTTAAAGCCATTAATTTGTATAGGAGACGTTACATTTTTTTAATGGGGCTTAATATCCCTACTATGTCTCTTCACTAGTGCATGCCCGTACTTGTCGATATTGCAGCGGACCGCCTACGGCGGCAACACATCTGTCGGCACTGCAGCGGGCCACCTTCGGCGGTAACACACTTGAACGCCTTCGGTAACAAAGCACTTTCAATGACAACACCAGCATTCATATGGACACCTATTTCCTCGCCTGTGCCAATTGGTACAAAGCGGGTGCCTTAAGCGCGACCAACTCCCCCTCCCTTTATAATTGATCAATCATAGTTGTCTCTATTCGAACGGACTCCTCGAGATCGACCCGATGGTTTGGGACAACCGAAATTTCAGTAGGCGGGTTTATAGCCGTTGATGCGAACAACGATCACGGGATGAACGATTAGGCTTAGTGCAATTTAAATGAGCCGGGATTTTAGGGGTTTAGTGCAGTTTAAATGGGTTGGGATTTGAAACTAAGGAGAGATCTTGTGTTGATTTTTAAACGAATGGTTAGATCTATTCGGTTTACTTTTGTCCAATTAGCTTGTCCTAGTCAGCTTTTTTGTTTCGTTTTGTCTAGTCAGCATAAAACCGACGTCCCTCGTTATATAGATCTATAAATAGAGCTTAGTGGGGAGAAGCATGGTAGATAAAATATACCATCTCTTCTTCCTCCATATTATGAGCAGTACTTGTTTAGATGGCTTGAAGCTTTCACTCTCCTCTAAAAATTCTGTCAAAAATCTCTTGATCTCTTCTCAAAGTTTTATCGATTAGTTTTTTGTCTCTAATTGTTGGATTTTCTGAAGAGGCGATTGGAGTTCGCCAAAGCCTCCTTGAAGCCGTGCTGACGAGGAGGAGTGCACCTGCACGAGGGTCGTTGTATCTCTAGAAGCCGGTGTCAGTTGTCCCGCACGTGAGGAGGCAATTTGACTTTTAGGACAGCGTTTGCGTGTCTCGACTTCATAGGCCACATCCTATTCCTTTATTCTTTCTTTTCTAGTTTAATTCCACATGTTTTATTAGCAAAAAAAATTAGTATAATATTTATAAAAATAACTTATTATATTCACTTTGACATTGGAATTAAATACTAAATATTACAATTGATTAATTAGTTTGGTGACAAATCTTCCAACAATCTAAAAGTCGAATCATTTTTGTATGCTAATTAGACTCTCATCACATGCTAAATATATATTTAAGTGAATATTTACTAAATGCTTGATTCACGTTAGAAATCCGTAATCATCATTATTGTAATTTTTTTTAAAATTAAAATAACTTGTCATCTTGATCCAAAATTTGAAAGCTTAGAATTTAAAATTAGTTTAAAATTTGAATGCTTCTTGAATCCAAAATTTTAATACTAATGAATAATTTGTCATTAAAGCTTGATAAATGAGTAATCCGAATTCAATTGTTATTTTCATCATCAAAGCTTAATCTTTCGCTAAGTCATTAGTTCTAAACAATTGGTTTAAAATAATTAGTTATTAAATAAATAAGTAAATTATTTCACTAAATAGGCTAGACTTTAGACTATAAGTTTGTTATGAATTGTTCTACTGAGTGTCGGTGTCTAGAAAATCTTGTCAAAAAGACATACGTGCCTAAGACATACTGGTATTTAAGTGAGCCTAGTGCTCCATCACCCATCTGGAGCTGATTTGGCCGTCACACTTTGAAATATTTAAATGAAAATATAAATTCTAACCTAGCTTAATACGTAAGATGAAAACCTTTTAATCAACTAATAAAGACTCTAGTAGGGAGAGCTCGGCACATACACTCGTGTATGTGTGTCCAATCTGTAATCCCCACAATCTAGAGATTTTAAGAAATAATTAAATTATTTGGTGAATTATAAATTTTGACAAACATCATCTTTTGCATATTTCACATTGCCTACACAATATTTGAAAATGGTTTCTTCTTCCCGTGAACACCTTAGCATAAAACCCAAAAAGTTTGATGGGGATTATAGAAGGTGGCAAAATCAATAAGATATTGGTTAACCACACTCGGGTTACTATCAGCCCTAAGTACTAGTGCAACCAAAGCTAGTCAAGGGTCTAACCCAACTATCAACCGTCGAATCATTCAACGAATCCAAACCCGTCCGAGGCATTTCATCATCCCATAATGAGCCAGAACCCCCAAATGACTCAACCAATACCACTATCTCAAACAGAACCCCACGGAAAATAAAATACCACTGCCTTCACCATATTCTAAGTGCTCTATCTGATAGATTGTATGATATCTATTACACCATCACTGATGCAAAAGAGTTGTGGGATACCATAGAGCAAAAGTATGTTTTGATGATGCTGGAATCAAACGCTTTAAAGCATCAAATTTTAACAAATTCAAGATAATCGATTCAAAACCTATGAATGACCAAATCCACGAGTTTGAAATCCTTATCCACTATTTTAAAGCCAATGGGTTTAGTCTAGATGAGACCTACCATGCAGCTGCTTAATAGACAAATTACTCTCCTCTTGGTCTGAATTTGCCAAGACCCTTAACCATACACAAGGAGAGTTGTCCATGACCCAACTCTTGAACTTCATCCGGATAGAAGAACAACATAGACTTAGAAAAAAATCCATAATTGAGCACACTCCTAAGGAGAATCTTATAGCTGATCACACCCCTAAGGTGAACATGATAGAAGATGCCCCAAAGTCCAACAAGCCGAAATACCAGAATCGTCCCTTTCGCTCAAAACAAAACCAATCTTTCAAAAAAAAAAAACTTCGTCAAAATCATAGATACAACTCCAACTATCAGAAGAAAGAAGATGAAGTTTGTCGCTGCTTTGTGTGCAGAAGGACCAATCATCTAGCGAGCCAATGCTTCTATAAGAAGACCTCAGCACCAGCTCCAAGAAGAAATGGTCCTAACTAACTGGCTCTCAAGTCAATACGGTGACTTCCAGGGCTGGTCCATCTGAGACAACCTCCAGGTCAGTTCACTTCATCCCTGAAGTCAACTTGACTATGCAAGTATAAAATTGGTGGATTGATACCGGAGCAAACATACATTTATGTTCTGACTGCTCCTGGTTCTCCTCTTATTAGGTCTCAGGTGGAGGAGCTGTAAGAATGGGGGACGATGCTGAGACACGTGTACTCAGAGTCGATCGAGTGAACCTGAAGCTTACTTCTGGCAAGACCTTGACTCTACATGGCGTTAACCACATTCCAGAGATTAGGCACAATCTAAATAGTTGATCTCTGCTACTGCGGAATGGTTATCGCCTTATATTTGAATCAAATAATTTTGTAATAACCAAAGGAGTATTCATCCAATGGCTTATTCAAATTGAATGCTTGTATTCTCTATCCAGTTCTTACTATTTTGAATGTTTAATTTTTTTCAATTTAAAATTGGTGCATCTAAATTGGTGTATCAAATTTGTGTAAGTTGTTCTGGTAACCTTAATAACCTAAAAATATAAGGGTGCCAATACCCAAAAATATGGGGGTGCCAACGAACTAAATAATTATATCTTCACCGAAAATCAGTTTAGAAGCTAATTAATAAAATTCAAAATCACCTGTAAGCCGTTCTGAATAAGTCAACTTACTCTTATGAAAGAACTAATGCAATATCCATATTTTTGTGTTGTGTGTTTATCCTGCAGAACAATAGGTAATATCACCTAGGTGAAGACAAAGATAAAGTTAATTAACTACAAAATTAATACCTAAAAGGTTAAAGTCTTGAGAGGATATTAACATACACTTCTTAAAGTAGAATCAATGTGACTGATTAATACCAAAAATGTCTATCTATGAATTATGTCCTAGAAGCGTAGTGGGGGATAGGCTGAAGCATATATGAAAGATCACCACGGTAGGAACCCAACCTCACAAATGTTTAATGGGTAGAAATAAGCCGCAATGGTGATTATGAGGAGCACTAATCTCACCTCCCATCCTTAGGGCACTAGTGCTCATAAAAGTAAGGGATTAGCTTAAGTTTATACTCTTAATAAATCCAAGACCCATGAGACAGGGTGCGACCTTGCTCGCACCTTTAAAGGATTCACCAGCATGTGTGGAGTCGTGAGGGCCGCAACAAATGGAATAGAATAATTTCTAAAACACACATGAGATATCTTGCGCATGCCGTGTACGCGCAAACCCGTTTAGAACTCCAATTTTTTCATACTATGTGTGTTTTTGAAGAAGTTTGACAAATGGACCTGGTTCAAGGCGTAGTCCACTAAGGACCAACAGATGGATCCAATTATCATTAAGTGGAGGTTCAAATCGGAAGATACCTTTACTTATTGCATAGTATAAAGAATCCATCAAAAGCCTTTTATTTTGAATTTAAAATTTTGAATATTCATTATTTGATGTTTTTAAAAACAAGTGGAGGATTGTTGGTGGTGTTTTTTAAAAAATTAATTTTTATATTTTATATTTAGTTCTTTTTATTAAATATTTTATTAGCTATTTTTTGCAAATGTTTAAATGGCTAGCAGTTAAACTAACTATAGTCATTTGCATGGGAGACGTTACAAAATACCAACCATTGCTTAATGGCTAGCAATTAAATCACTTGAAGTCATTTGCATTAAAGAAGTTACATTTATTTTTTAATAGTGCTTAATATCCCTACTATGTCTCTTCATCTATCAATAGAGCCTACTGGAGAGAAGCATGGTAGATAAAAATATATCATCTCTTCTTCCTTCATATTATGAGCTCTTGTTTAGATGACTTGAAGCTTTCATTCTCCTCTAAAAATTATATCAAAAATCTCTCGATCTCTTCTCAAAGTTTTCTCGATCCGTTTTTCGTCTCTACTTGCTGGATTTCTGAAGGGGCGATTGGAGTTCGCCAAAGCCTCATTGAAGCTGTGCCGACGAGGAGGAGTGCACCTGCACGAGGGGGGTTGTATTTCTAGAAGCCGGTGCCGGTTGTCCTGCACATAGGGAGGTAATTCGACTTTTAGGACAGCGCTTGCGCACCTCGACGTCACAGGCCACATCCTATTACTTTATTCTTTCGTTTCTAGTTTAATTCTGCATGTTTTATTAGCAAGAGAAATTAGTATAATATTTATAAAAATAACTTTTTATATTCACTTTGACATTGGAATTAGATACTAAATATTACAATTGCTTAATTAGTTTGGTGACAAATCTTCCAACAAGTATATCGATGGGTTAAATTGTAAGCAATTTCCTACACGAAGCATGCAAATTATCTCTATTATCGAGAACCATTAACCTTGAAAATGATTAACATAGAGACTATAGGCAGGAGCGAAAGATCAAAACATACCTCCAGTTACAATGTGCCGGGTGTTGAATTGTAATTGATTTGATCGAGACGAATTATTCCTCTCACGAGATCCTAATCACCGATGGAGGAAGATGTAGCAAGCAATGAGATTCGATGATCTCGGGTGGAAGCCTTCAACTCCGATTCTTCTTGATGACCAAACGCACGTGCGAAGACCCTACAAAGATCGATGAGATGAGAGAGGAATCAGGAGGCCCTAAGATCCGCTCTCTCTATTGTGATCTAATGAGGAGCGAAAACCCGAGGGAAGGGGGAGAAGCGGGGCAGCCATACCTTCTCTCTCTCTCTCTCTCTCTCTCTCTCTCTCTCTCTCTCTCTCTCTCTCTCTCTCTCCCCTTTTGAGCCAAGATGATCAAATGAAGGGGAGGGAGGGCTGCGATTTCCTGCTACAGCGCTCTCTCCCTTTCTCAGCTTTACTCTTGGGAAAAAGAGGACGAAAGGGAGGAGGGGGAGTTGGACCTGATCGCACCCCCCTCCTTTATTCTGCGATTTTCTGTACACGAATGAACGGAAGGAGAGAGGGGGTAGCGATCTGTTGGAAAAATTCAATGGTAGAGGCCCGCAACAAAAGCGATTTGTCGGTCGGAGAACTGTGCATGGTGCACATTACACGATAAAACTTTCATGGAAACTAATGTGCATGCACGAATGTGCATATGAGTCGAACGCCCTAATATTAATCTAGCGATACGAATATCTAGCACGTATGCAATTCGAGTCTATGTTAAATTACGAGTCAGAGCGATGCATATTTTCGTGTTGATCTTTTAACCACGGAGGATTGTCTTATTTGTCGATGGAGACGGAAGAGTGCCCACGAAGATAAACGATGATATGTGAGAGGATAAAGCCCTCTTCATTCACCCGATCTCACACGTTGCACGAAACATCACTCCAGGATCTCTGAGTGCGTAACAACCTTTCTCCGCCTTCGAATTACTATGCGAGAATGAAGTCCAAGGTCGCACGCAAGGGAGAGACAAAAGACGAGAGAGAGCAAAGAGGTGGGGGGGGGGGGGTCGGGTATGGCTTGCAACAAGTGGCTAGCCCCCCATTTTCTGGCCTCTTCTCCTATATAGTGGTTGGCCCTCCTCTTGCGTATGCAAGTTGCAGTGGGGATCGACCCCCTTAATTATCTCCAGTCCTGCGTGTGTGTGCATGGGCCGGCCACACACATGCCTTGTGTGGTCGGCCCCCTGAAGTCAAAATTAAAACCAACCTCCCCCTCCTACAAGCTTGCATACAAGCCCTAGAAGCTAGGCGGGTCGGCCATTGTGTCTTCTTATGCTAGGGGCGGCCACCCTAGTGTATGGTGCTTTAATTTCCCAAAGCATCCCTATACCTCTAGTTGGTTGCCTCCCCCTTGTGACTTTTGACTAGTGTATTAGCTATTGTTGGGATGCCCTCATAAAATACCTCGGGTGCCCCTAGTAAAGTTAACTAGTCAACTCGCAACACGTATCGGTGCATACCACCCATGTAGCGAACCTCAATAAGGTTAGGGAATGACCACATGTGTATCTGCACTACTCTAGACTTGCATCTTAGTATACACGCGCATACGCAACTACCGTGCACTAGTGTGAAGCACACATGGAGCGTATTGAACTTGGACTGATTACTTCTTTTAATATGTCTCGTGAATCGAGGAGATAGTTTGAGAATCATATAAGATATGGATAATGTGGAACCTTCAAGGACCAGGGTTATGACTTTCAACTTGAACTCAATCGACACACTTTCCGAGTGTATCATCGATCCTTTGAGTTCGAGTTAACCTACTGTTCGATCACTGATCTGTGTACCATGTTGATTCTGTTCGGTCATAGACACTATGCCTAGTGATGACCATGGTAAAGACTCCCTATGAACTGTCATCCCCAATAGCTTATCATGATGAGGCGACCAACCTTATCATAACTACAAACTGATTTAGGTTATGAGATCAATCCATTTAGTCCTCAACTCAGTTGATTGTCATGTAGCCATGGCTCTCTGTTCTAATAAGAACACGTAACTGTATTACATATCAATATGTATCTCAAATAATAACATTCATCCTTTATTATTAGATCAAAACCTAGAGTTTTATAAGCTTAGAACACACCAATTCTAACAATCTTCCACTTGGTCTAGCAAAACAAAATGGTTTTGACTCCAATCGAGTCCACATATCGCTCAAATGCCTTAGTAGGTATCGTCTTGGTGAAAGGATCAGTAATATTATTTGCAGATGTAATTTGTGTCACCGTTACTCGCTCTTTCTTTTGAAACTTCCGAATCAAATGGTATTTGCTCTCGATGTGTTTTCCCTTTCTAGTGGTGCTTTGGCTCCATGTGCCACCGCTCCACTATTGTCGCAATAAAACACAATAGGTAACTGGGTCTCTGATACGCACTTCGAGTTCATAAAAAATTTCCTGAACTGTCTCGCAGGTGTTGGAATTAAATCCTTTTATCAGAGTCACAGCGGAAGCAAAAGATAGATCCGAGAATCTCATAGTGTATGTTTTATTACAATTAACTCTATAAAAAATAATCTATATGAAAATCGATGAACTTAGCATATGTGCGGATACCCTAGAGGTATACTATGATCTACGAAACATATGCATGCATCTAGTTAGGTGTTTAGAATCATCATACCTAGTGGATCTTGGATCCAAAAAGAACTGGACAATGGTTGATGATGAACCACACATGAATTGAGAGGGAAGCTATCGGATAGCACCTTGTCCTTTGAGAAGGGAGGAATCCTCGAAGTCCTATCTCTGAGTGCAAGAACTACGAGCCAATAGATGATCATGCTGTGAAGACGATTACGCTTTGAATCATTCTCTTCTCTTTCTCTCTTCTTCTTCCTTCTCCTTTATTTCCTCCTTTCTTCCTCTTTCTTCTTCCTCTTCTTATTGGATAAAACCACAAAGGGGAGAGATAGGTAGTGGGGCCGATTGTTCCAAGGAGAGGGAGGGAGCCTAGGGCCGGCCTCTCCCCTCCTCTTTTTCTTATAGGGTCGGTCCCCTACTTGCACAAGGAAGCTAGGGCGCCCCCCTATAGAATAGGGATGAGGGGGAGGGATAGAGCAGGTCGGTTTGGGTTTCCCCTATCCCTTTGATACTTTGGATGAAAATGCCCTTATGTCAGGATACCACTGATAAAGAGATAGAGTGAGGTACGATTGTCAGAATCGAGTTTCGTCAATGCTTACGAGCTTCTGAAATTATTCTGCTCATTTTAAGATCCATATTCAATATGTTCTGAGCCATATTTTAGTATTTAACAAAATACCCCTATGGCCCCTTAACACATGTGAATTAGGTTCTTGGGCTTCGGGTTTGCACTCCATCGTACTACTTCGAATCTAATGTGTCCAACTGGGTCGGGGAACAATTTATATATGTAATGACAGGGTGGAACCTATAGGGTTCAGGATCTCTAGCTTCAACTGGATCTCTGATTAACTGTTCCAGTGACACATCGAAAGTTCTGCTAATAAGCCCTAATCCAATTAACCCACGTAGCCACCCAGAGTGCAACGCGAGTTGAACTCTAGTGATCCTAAACTTATGTTACTCTCTCAAAACCCTATTCTCTACTATATTCTGATAATCTTTAGTCCCTTCTATACTAGTGCCATGATTTGACTCGGGCAGTGCGGAGCACCATCAGACCCGATCGATCATCTGACTAGGATTTGATGACTTGTCAACTATAACATCACACACCTTCCGGTGCTATGCTTAGCATCCGGAACATAGTCAGTCATACTGACAACCACTAGGCCTGGATCAAATATGCTTACCACTAACCAAATTAAACATACGTAACCAAATTAAACATATATATTAAAATACTTAGCAAGTCTAAAAATTTATTAGGATGTGTTAAACACAAAGGTAGAAGTTTAAACATAATCATAAACCTTCAAACCAACATAAACTATGATCAAACATCACAAATGTGTTTCAAAAGCCATGGCTTCTTAATCAAGGATCAACGTGTTATCAAACTCCTCTCTATATATTTATAACCTTATGACCAACCTTTTCACATCAATCTTCTCCGAGGTTGCTTGGATTTCTTCGTTGAGTATCCTCATTGTTGCAACAACCTCCGTTGTTTCCTCTCCCCATGTCGATTCTTCTTCTTTATCTTCTTTGGTTCTTCAAAAGTAGCCTGGCTTGATGAAGCTCATGTTTGCAATGTCAATGATGGAGTCAGAGTCTCACCAATCCAATAAAATCATGTATCCAATAACTCCAGTCCATCCCCCAATGTAGTTGCTTGTTCCGTAGCAACTTCAATATCAATACCAAACATAGCACCAACACTAGTTGCTTGCCTATGATAATCGTCAGATTATCAAAGTCTAGAATCGACCGATTACACGATAGTGTTGCCGTCGGGTGACTCTATAACAAGTTGTAACAATGAAAATACAATATGTATGTGAATCCATCATAAAATATAATGCTTATTTCAAATTTAAGTATACACATGGTGCTCAGCCCAAGTCACATCATTTGCATCTACCATCTTTGTGATGACATTCTACCCAAATCCACTCACATTAAGAAGCACAATCACATCCAAGTAAGTTCTCTTCTAAGTCTTCATACAACACCGAATATTATCCTTGGTCAACTTGGTGGATAACTTGGCATCCATTGTCTTAATCATGGCTTGAAAAGATTGTGGATTCCAACCAGTCTTGGTCTTACTTCCCTTCTGGTACTCCTCTAGAAAAGCATCCATAGCGTTTAGAGTGTTGTTGGCCTTAACTTCAAGGTTGAGTAGTTAGATATAAAAACGATGTTTATTCATAGAGATCTATATGAGGAGATCTACATGGTGTAGGTGAATGGTTTCATGATGAAGAGAAAATAGTATATGGTTTGTAGGATGAACAAGTATCTCTACAGGCTTTTTAAAGTTTGGTTCATTCATATTGAATCAAGGATATAAGTGAAAGTTCGCCGACCATTGCGTCTATATCATATGCTTCACGGAGACCAATTTCATAATCTTATTACTATATGTGGACCACATGTAGACAGTGGGCCAAAACGTGAATAAGATTAACAAGTTGAAGACGAACTTATTTAAGTCATTTTATATGAAGTACTTGAGGCCAATATAGCAAATCTTAGACATGAAGATCACATATGACAAGAAAGATCGAAAGATTTGACTGTCATAAGAGAGCTATATTGACCATGCAGTAGAACAATATAATATATAGAACATGAAGGTGATTGGAACTTCACTAGCTAATCACTTTAGGCTAAGTCCGAGTAGCTTGCCAATTACCAAAAAGGGAAAAAAGGAGATGACCATGATTTATTATGCGTTAGCAATAGAGAGTTTGATGTATGTCATGGTTTGTACAAGACAAGATATTGTTCATACGGTTGGTATGGTGTGCAAGAATCTAGAGAATCCCGGCAAGCAATATTGGGAGGTTTTCAAGTAAATTTTAAGGTACTTGAAGGGCACTTCAAAGATATGATTATGCTTTGGTGGTGAGAAACTAATTTTGAAAGGGTATACAAATTCAGAGATTATGAGAGACCTAGATAACAGAAAATCAACTTCAGGCTACTTCTTTACACTAGCAGGGGGGCTGTGTCTTAGCAGTCAAAGCTCTAGACGTGTGTGATGTTATTGATAAATATGACTGAAGCATGAAATGAGCTTATATGCATAAAGTGGTTCCTTCGTAACTTAGGCATGAAGTAGGAGCAATTTCTATTATTTTGTGATAGAAATAACTAAGTTGTGTTACCAACCAGTCTAGTTGAAGAGTTAAGGGATCTCTTTTTCTTCTTGGAAAATAGGAAGGAAATGTGAGTCTTGATTAAATCGTCTATACCATAACACTAGGAAGAATCTTAGAAAATTTGTGAGAAAAATGCATGTCCTTTTCTAGCCTTTAAAGTGTGATTGAGTTGAGCAAGAATTCGAATTATCATAGGAGCACCAAGCATATTGACATGGTACTATTAGATCCATGATGAGTTGGAGAAAAATCATTGCATTTAATAAAGGTGCACACGAACAAGAAGCCAATGAACATGATGATAAAGATGATCACCAAGCAGAAGTATGAGCTATGTTGCAAGCTTATTCGGATGGATAGATCAGTTACAAGAGGTCTCCCCTTCATGAATCTAGAGGGGGAGACTATTGGGTTTCCATACACATGAAGACTAAAGTTAGGGTGTGTGCACAATGGGGGCATCGTGTGCACGATCATGGAAACACATAAACTAAACAGTGGAGCAAACAAAACATGTGCACGATGACCCCATCGTGCGCACAATCTAGGACAAGCATAGTTTGTGCACACAATGGGACATTCATGTGCATGATCATTTATGTCGTCATTTTATAAGACATGTTGCATTGTGCACACGTTTTACCCAACGTGCGCACGATGGCTACAAACTTTGACGAGTTCAGATTTTTTTTTCTTCTAGTGGGTTTCAGATATCTATTTATATATTTTGTTTAGAATTTTTTTGGGGGACACTTTTTTGGTACTATTGAGAGAGCCTTTAACATCTAGGTTTTCCACCACATGAGAGAGAAAGAGTGACCATTTGATTAGATTCTTCACGATGAGAGAAAATGGACCGGAAAGCTTCGTGATCGTGTGCTTTTGGAGTTGTTAGATAAGGATAGAAGGTGAGTCCTTTGTAGGAGAAGAGAATTGTCAGGTGTATATCCTTTGTTTCTCTTTCATAGTGAAAATCTTTCATGATTCGATGACGGTGGACGTAGTCCTAGATTAATTAGGTGAACCGTCTTAAAAAACCATGTATTCTTTGTGTTTATTTGTTATGTTATTTGCTTTGCAATAACCAGGTGCTTTCGCAACACAAAGGCTCTCTTATGCGAAGTTGTCTTTGTCTTTTTTTTTAGATAATTAACTTAGAGGGTTACACCAGACTTACAACTAATTAATAAATCTTGTTAATATTCCATAAAATCTGGCCATCTTGATCAGATAATGACTTGGATGATGATGATTGCTAGACCAATATGTTACGGATTAAGAATGAGTTAAATTGGTTACTTGGGTCTCTTCGAGCTTCCGTTGCAGCAACGGATTTATTGTGGGGAATGGGTCGAAGGCGCGGTTCTGGAAGGATATCCAGATTGGCGATATTCCATTACGAACTATGTTCTGCAACCTTTACGACCTGGCGCTAATCAAGTTGGCGATGGTCCGATCTCAGGCTTCCATCCGGGGCGGACTAATGGCTTGGAGCCCCAAGTTCGTGAGCCCTTGTCTGACGAAACACTTGCAGGAGTTGGGAGAGCTACTAGATGTATTGAGCAGGGTTAGCCTCAATTTTGATCCGAATTTGACGGGTTGGCGGTGGACTGTCTCGGGCGCTTTTTCGGTTCGTAACCTTTACAGTTTTCTTAACTTTGGGGGAGTGTACTGCCCACCAACGAAGGCGATCTGGCATGCCAGATGCCCCCACAAGACAAGGATCTTCATGTTCCTTGTGATGACCAAGATCCAATAGCCAAGAGCCAAGACTCCTGAGGCTGGGATGCCAAGATGGATGAGGTGAGGTGAGGTGTACAAGGCCATGAGTTAGCCCCATATCGCTTGGATAGAAGGAGATCCTGAGCTACTTATATAATTTTCCCTCCCAAATATAAAAGACGCGTTTTAAAACCATGCACTGCTTCGGATTTTGTAAGAACTTTGTAGTTAAGTATGCTCGGGCGAGAATAGTACTAGGATGGGTGACCACCCTGGGATGTTCTCGTATGGGCATGGGCAAAGCGGATAATATCTTGTGTGTTTGGGGCGGATGTTAAAAAATGATATCAAAGCCGATTCAACTCGTAATGGGGGGGTCTAACCCTACACGTGGACATATAGCCCTAAGGGGGGTGGATTGTGACGACCAAGATCCAATGCCAAGAGCCAAGACTCTTGAGGCTGGGATGCCAAGATGGTTGAGGTGAGGTAAGGTATACAAGGCCACGAGTTAGTCCCACATCATTTGGAGAGAAGGAGATCATAAGCTACTTATATAATTTCTCCTCCTAAACATAGAAGACGTATTTTAAAACCGTTCACCGCTTCGGATTTCGTAAGAACTCCGTAGTTAAGCATGCTCGGGTGAGAGTAGTACCAAGATGGGTTATCACCCTATGAAGTTCTCATACGGGCACGGGCAAAGCGGATAATATCTTGTATGTTTGGGGCGGATGTTACATTCCTTACCTTCCGGGACAGGATCTTGAACAAAGTGAACCTGATGAGGCAGAAACACCCGGGAGTGTCTGTGCCGACTTGTGATCACTGTGGGCAGGAAATGGAAACTACCGACCACCTTCTGCTCCTTTGTGACTACTCCCGGTAGGTTTGGTCTCACTTCCTGACCAAACTTGATCGGAACGTATCACCGGGGTTTGTCAGTGCATTGTGGGGAACCTGGAGATGAAGACAGTCCAGGGGTCCAGACAGGAAGAGGAGGGACGTCCTCGCTATTGGGATCTCATGGGCTATCTAGCTCAAGCGGAATCACCATACCTTCTAAGGGAAGTTAAGCTCGGTGGAAATCGTTGTCTTGCATATTAGAACCCTCATCCATCTTTGGGCTTGTATTGCAGTGACTAGTGCGCGTGTTTTTCTCCTTGATTTCTACACTGAGCCGGTCGGCTGATTGTATCTTTGAACCTTCCTTCCTTTCAATAAATAGATTGGGGTCTAGGCCGAATCTCCCCTCAACTCCGAGAGGGATTTCTCAAAAAAAAAAAGAAAAAAAGAAAGAGTTAAATTTGGATTAGGAAGTTAACCAGAGTTAAGATGCTAGTAGTTCATGAAATGACTCAAGCTCAGTAGATGAGCTAAATATTTTATTTTTTTGGAGCTTGGATGTAATATTACTATTCCATTTTACTTGGAGATTCTTGTGCACTTATAAAGGCCCACTTGGTTGGTCGTCCCAATCCACCTTGTATAGGGACAACCCTTAGCTAACCCTAGTGCCAGCCATATGAAGTTATTATCAGTGATCTAGAACTAGTAGTTAAAGAAAAAGTAAGAAACCATCCCCTCCTAGAAAACATACGTGTGTGTGTGTGTGTATCCCATGGAAAATTTCTTATATGAGAAACCTTGTGAGAAACCTATTTAAAGGTTTCATAATTTGATAAAACTTGGTGGGTGTGCCATGTATGACAAGTTGATCATCCTCACCAAAATTCATCAAATTCTAAAACCTTTAGGCATAACAAATATGCTATTCAAATTTATGATTTTTATGGATAGTCGATAAATCTTTTAACATTTGATGCTCCTAGGAATTTTAGAATTTGATAAATTTTGGTGAATATGATCTACTTGCCATATATAGCACACCTAACAAGTTTCATCAAATTTTAAAACCTCTAGGTAGGTTTCTCATATAAGGGGTTTCACTGAATCGGGATAAGATACAAAGGGTAACTGCATGCCTCGGTTTGAGAGTGTAGATACATGTTCTATAACACCTAAGCCTGAAAAATTGACATCTATTTTTATAATTATGAACAAAGGACCTGTGCATTGCATGTGAATTTACAAATTAACCAAAACTGCATCCAATTTGACGAGAGAAAAAGAGATAGACTTGGTCGGTTACATAATGTCAATGTGGGCTGTTTCGACCAGGGCTCAATGCGAGTGCCTGTGTGCTGGCTGATGCCCCCTCAAGGACATTATGTCCAAGAGTGTGTTCCCTTATATGTTTGAATAGCAGTACTTGCTATCCAATAGGTATCACACTCAACCGCAACTGCTCCTCCATCGGATGGCTATGATTCCTCCCACATCCTCGACCTAGTGGACAGAGGGAATGGACAATCGTAGAGGAGTCGAACTCCCTCTCATGTAGAGTTGGCAATCGAGTTGGGGTTATGGTTGGCAAGTTAGGGTTAGCAGGTTAGAATGCCTTAACTCTAACCCAAACCCGTTTATTAAACGGGCCATTCATCTAAACCCTAACCCACCTAACCCTATTAGTCTAACATTACATAACCGATAATTTAACATTTCATCTAGTATTATTTATTGCTTACCTTTGTTGAAGAGTAGATAAAAGAGAGAGAAATATCTGAAAAGAAGTTGCAGTGGATGGGATGATGTTGAAGGACTTCGAGACTATGATGCTAGGACCTCAAACTCTCCGAACAACATGTGGTTTTTGTTTGTAATCTGCCACTTAGGAATCCAAAAAAGAGAGGAGAATACAAATTACATGATATATCAGGGTTCCTTTTTTCTCATTGTTATGTATTGATGATCGAGCGACGTGTGAAAATAGAACAAGGGGCGTAGCTTTTCCCCCGCTCTTTAGCACCTCTCTCTCTCTTTCTTATGGTTTAATGATAAGGATGAACAAAAAGATGCTTTAGCTGTAGATCCCTCTGTTTGAAAAATATTTGTTTTACCCCTATGTGAGTTGTAGAAGGAATCACATGAAGAGTAACAATTCGGTTAAAAAAAAAAAACAATTTGCTACAGTGATTTTACTGTAGCAATTTTTTTTTAAGGAAGAGATTTCTTTAAAAAACCTACAATGAAATAACTATAGCAATTATTACTTTTTTATCACCGAATTGTTAGTCTTTGCTACCATTGTAGCAATTGCTACTCTTTATTACCAAATTGAGTAACAATTGCTACAATGATTTTACTGTAGAAAAAAATAGAGGATTTATTTTAAAAAAAGAAGCTATAATGATTTTATTGAAGCAAAGAGTCACTATTATGAAACAAAGAGTAACAATTGTAGATTGTTACTCTTTTGAGTAATATTTGTGATTTTAGTATTTGGGGTAGTTTTCTTATTTAAATGGGTGAAAAGTCAACATAGGGATTTGCTCTAAATGCATCATTTTGGGGAGGGACTTGGTGCAAAATCATCTTATTGCATGTCCTTTACTAAAAACGATCTTTCGAAAAGGGCTCATTGCTAAGTTTCCTCCATTTTTTTGGGTAATTTTATTCATACCCCAAAATTACTTTGCATACCCCACTTTCTTTATGGTTTCCCCTCCACCCCCTAAAAAAAAACCCCAAACTACCCTCCTCTACCTCACACCTTACCTCTAGCCCACCCATACCCCACCTTGTCGACGGCGAGTCGCTACCCTCCCATATCCGACAAGCATCAAAAGCAAAGGAGGGAGTCCCACCCTGTCTCCGACTCCGATGGGCATCCCCATCGCCCCCTCCTTGTCCAGGTCCATTCCGTCCTCCCCTTCCGACGCATGAACCATGAGCCGCGATGGTGGCCTGCTGGCTGCACGAGGGTGGGCTTGATATTTGTTTTTGGTTGGAATGGTTTAGGGTTTTCGGTGATGAAGGAGGAGGTGTCTCCAGCGGCGGGCTCCACAATAGGTTTCATAAGTGGGAGCTCCCCTCGTGCTCGCCAGAGATGGGGAGGGGGCACTCACTGGCGATGAAGGTGGTAGGGTGGGGTAAGGTGGGCGGAGGTGGTAAGGTATGAGGAGGAGGTAGGGTAAGGTGGTTGGAGGTGGTGGGGCATGAAGGGGAGGTGGGGTAAGGTGGCTGGAGGTGGTGAGGTAGGAGTAGGAGGAGAAGAGATGGTGTCCGATGGTGTGGAAGGGGAGGAAGGAGGTAGCTGGGTACCGTTTGGGGGTTTTCTTGAGGGTTGTATGTAAAGTAATTTTGTGGTATATTTTTTCCAAAGGGCCACTATGGTGGTCACTACATCAACTATTAGTGTTTCGGCACAAGATAAACTAAGAATCAAAACTCGATATTGGATCGAGAGAAAATGCCATTCTTTTTTAATATAACCCCATAGGTAGGAAAGCCCCCCATAAAGATGAGGGGGAAGCCCACCACGTTTCTAGTAAGAGTATCAATTCGTCTTTGGCATGAGTAGCCATTCGTTGATTAACACTATACATGTAGCGATTGCTACAGTGATTTCACTGTAGCTACTACAACGAAAAAACTTTAGCAAGAGTACACATTCGTCTCCAGAAAAGAGTATCCATTTGTCATCAACATGAGTATCTATTCACCTGGTGATACTGTGCATGTTGCAGTTGCTACAGTGATTTCAATGTAGCAAGAGTATCCATTCGACTAATTGATACTCTTGCTACAATGAAATCACTGTAGCAACTACAGTGAAATCACTATAGCAACAAACAATTCACGAAATTGATACTTTTACCAAATCGAATTGATACTCTCGCTACAGTGAAATCATTGTAGCAGCTATAGTGAAATCACTATAGTAGCCGCTACATGTATTGTCAACCAGCGAATGTATATTCTTTTTGGAGATGAATGGATATTCTTTCTGTAGCATGTGAGGAGGTAAATAAGAACAAGGGACTTTCTATAGCATGGAATGTTCGGGAGGGAATAGGTGTAATATTGAAGCATTGCATGTCCTTTAACTAATATAGTATGTGTTAAAAGGACTTAAGACTAAGTCTCTCTAAATTTTACTGAACCCTAAAGTCTCATCCGTTTCACGAACACGTCGAGCTAGGGTGAGGATGACAGCTCCGGTCAGATGTTGTCAGGCTTACTAACTAACCTGTTTGCTGTACCTGAAATCGCCACTTGTTAGCCGTTGAGCGACTGGTCGGGTCCTCTCCGTCCGAGTAGTAGACCGACCCGCGAATTGCTTGAACGTGTCCAGTAGCTTCAATCAAGCGTCAATTACCGCGCGCTCCATTTTCGGCCCTCTTTTCCCGGCGCATCTACTTCACATAAGAAAGAACACGTGAGTTTTTAACCCTTTTATTCCCAATTAAAAAAAGAAAAAAAAAAAAGAAAAGAAAAGAAAAGGGCGAGAGGAGGAGAGGAAGGACGACAAATAGAAATACTGATTTTTTTAATTTTCCCTTCCTCCCCCGACTCGTTGTGTTTTTGTGGACTGAGGCGTCGCCTAAGCTGTGGTTTTCCTTCGCTCTCACGATCCCAACACAACACCCCCAAATCTCTCCTCATCATTATCTCCCCCTCCCTCTCCCCCCTAATCCCTCAAAAATAAAATAAAAAAGATCCGAATTATTGATTTCTTTACTTTCTGGCCCCCTCCGCTTCGATTCCGATCCCGTGTGTTTTTTTTGGCAAGTTCACGGATCAGAGCAAAGGGCGCTCTTTCTTTTTAAGCAGACTCTTCATTTATTTCCATCATTTCCCTCTCTGGAATGGAAGAGGGGGAATTGGAGAGATGAGGGGACCGACACGGCGTGGAGGGAGGAGGAGAAGATGCTCTATCTGAAGCAGCCCAAGGGTAATCCAGCGCTCTGTCGACAGGCGGCGTTTTGATCTGAGGATTTGTATGCTCCAGTGATCTGTCCCCGGCCCGGGGCCCGGGATCCGGACCGGATGGCGGCAGAGGACGGGGTGGTGACTCGGATCGCGGACGTGCCTGATGCCGGGAGCTACTACCTGCAGAAATTCAGGCTATACGAGACTCGATCGGTGAGCATCTGTCACTCCCCTTACCTCGCCTTTTTTCCTTGAATCTTTAGCTCTTGTGATTTGTTTTGTGTTTTTTCGCTGCAAACTTGCGTCAATCTCTGAAACTTCTGCTGTTTGTGTCTTTTTTTTTTTTTTTTTTTTAATTTTTGGTGGATGTTCCCATTTCCTGCTACCACTCTGAAACATTTGATCTGTAATTAATCTTTCAAACTGAGTTTATTTTTGCTCTATCTGAACTAAAACATCTTTAATCCTTATTGTGAAGGAATTTGTTTTTAGTAATATTTCGTCGGCTTTTTGATTACACTCAGGTCAATACTTTTGAGTCAATCCAAGATATTTGTTCTCACAGTATTCTCGTGCTAATATGGTACCACATCAATTGTACAGATTGCAATTTTATCGCGTTATATTGCTAAATTGTCTCTTGATGTTTATACGCTGCGAGCTTTACAATTTTTTTTTTTTAATGTGGATATGTGAAACCATCACCCGTACAATACCGGATGCAAATCATTTATCCCCGTATCATTAGTAGCAGTTATTGTACATAACTTACAAGTCCCATCTTTCTGCATTGTTGCAAAATAATTGACCTCATTGGAATTCAGTGTACCTTTATGGGTTGGAATGGTGGTTCTACTTATTCTACACTTCATGTTGTGTTGGAATTGCTTTGTTTCCTCTGCTTAAAGGTTATTGGAAATGTGTGCCGTATATTAAACTCTGTTTACAAATAGTTCTTACTTTGATTGAGATAAGACTTTGTTTGTTGCTACTAAGCCCCAAATATCGTGTTTTGCTAGCTACTCTAAATTAGTTACTTATAGATGCCTGACGAGACGATAGCTTATGTTTGCCCTCTAGCAGCCTACACAAATTATTTCATTCATTCTTGTTGTATGCATCTATACGGTTGTGCTTATGTTCGCGAGTATCACAACCAGAAAGTGGTTTTCAGATTAGAGCCAAGTATGTGTGTGTTGTGGCTATAAAATTTAGTTGTATTTGTACCCTATGTTACATGTATAATGAATCTACCAACTGCTATATGGTCCACATGCTATGACGAGTTGATGAGTTGAGTCTTTTGCATGAACAGAAATTTTATATGGTTGGAAGAGACAAGAGTAGAACACTGTGGAGAGTGTTGAAGATTGATAGATCGGAACCTTCCGAGCTGAACATCCGTGAGGACTCCACCACATACTCCGAAAATGAATGTCACGATCTGTTGAACCGTATACATGAGGGAAACAGGTCAACTGGTGGACTAAAGTTCGTCACAACCTGCTATGGGATTGTTGGTATGTTTGGTCTTATTACTTATAATGCCATGCCTCAATTTAGCATATTATTTGCTAGTTCTCTTAGAATGTTTTTAACAAAACCTTTTTCTTTTCTTCAGGGTTCATTAAGTTCCTGGGTCCTTACTACATGTTGCTTATTACAAAAAGAAGGCAAATCGGTGCCATATGTGGCCATATGGTGTATGCAGTTACCAAGAGTGAAATAATTACACTTCCAAATTCTTCTGTGCGGTCCAATATGGTTATTTCTAAGAATGAAAACAGGTCTTTTGTCTTTTCTACATGTAAACGAGTGTGTATAATATCCATGACACTTCTACCGGAGACAGTAGCTATTATTATTCAAAACTCAATGCTATTATGTATCAACACTGTGGTGTGACATCGAACTTATGCTGTTGGTGTTTGTTTAAGTATTTCAATGTTTCTAAATTACAATCCCCATGCATTATGGAGGATATTCGTATGAAGTAAGAATGAATAAATTCTGAACATATTTTATCGGGATGTCTGTTTTTTTTTTTGTTGTTGTTTAATCATCCTCTAGAGTTCATTTCAATTCTGAATGATTTGACAGGCTCCTTGAGTCATTCTTCTTCGATATTGTTGGCATGAGATATAAATTTTTGGAAATAATGAACATATCCTTAATGTTATATCTTGCTAGAATCTGTTCTTTTATTTACAATTAGTTTCCTAGGTTTAAATGTTGAATTGGTTACAGTTTGTGTACTGTGACAAGGTTTATGCAGTTATGACTTATGAGGTTGTTACAAAATGTTAATTTGATACAGAGATTATAGCAGAGAACGCCAGATTTCTTTTTATTCTTCAGGCATAAATTTTTTTTTTCTGTTGTGTCAAACTCGCAATATGCTGTCATTTTGCTCCTTGTTTTCATCAGACCTTTCTGCACACATTCACATATTTTAATTTTCATTGATGTCATAGATACAAGAAGCTCCTATGCACAGTGGATCTTACGAAGGACTTCTTTTTCAGCTACTCATATCACGTGATGCGTAGTCTACAAAAAAACTTATGTGATTATAAGTCAGGGCAAATTTTGTATGAAACGATGTTTGTGTGGAATGAATTCATGACACGTGGAATACGGGGTCATCTGAAAAATTCTTTGTGGACCGTAGCATTGGTCTATGGCTTTTTCAAACAGGTAAGTTTTTGATATTCTGCTTTTATGTGCTCGTAAGTGGATTTTTAAGATTATTATTTTCTTCATAATCTTGTGAGTTGTGTGATAAATTAGAATGACCATATAATAGTTTATTTGTTGGACATACGACTAACTTATCTTGGAACCTTCATTTATGTTTTATTTTGTTGTTTCTAGTCTTCGTGCAAATCTCTGTGCTTATGAGTTTGCATTTGTTGTTACATCTTAGCCATTTATACGACGAAGCCAATCATGACTAGGGCTGGCAATTTTGGACCTGACACGGCAGTTAGTGGGTTTGGGTCTGGGTTAAACGGGTTCGGGTCGACACGATAGACCCGTTGAATAAACGGGTCGGGTCTGGGTTTAGGGTCTGGACACGATAGACCCGTTTAAAATTCAACGTGTCGGGTCGGGTCGGGTCTACCCGCAATCCGATACTATAATATATAGTACTAGCGGGTCTGTCGGGTCAGGTCGGGTCGAGTTGGATTGGGTCGAATCGGGTCAACTAAATAGACCCGTGTGGTAAACGGGTCTTATCGGGTCTACCCGTTTATAAGCAGGTCGGGTACGAGTTTAGGATCTAGACATGATTAGTTAAACGGATCGGGTCCGGGTCTAGGGTTTTGGACACGACCTGAAACTAGACACGACACGACCCATTGCCACCCCTAATTATGACTTAGTGTTGGTATGTGTGTCGTTGTTTGCTAATTTTTTTTTCTTATTGAGTGAACTGGAATGTGTTGTTAGTTGTTACATAGTTAAATTTATGAGTCTTGAAAGAATTATATTGCTGAGACATGTTGACAGGTGCGGAACCTAGCTCAAATAAATTCAAACACATCCAAGAGTTTTGTTACATTTTAAGGTAAAACGGTCACACAAGGCCAGTGTTGTAGAAGACACAGGTCAGAGAGATTTGAAGTTACCTGAGAGAGAGAGGTTACTTGCACCCGTACATTGTTAGTGGAATTGCATGTCATTGAGAAAAAACAGAGAACATATATAACTAACAAAGATCAGAAGAAAAGAAGAGAACATATACAATTGCAAGTCCATTGAGAGAGAGAGAGAGAGAGAGAGAGAGAGAGAGAGAGAGAGAGAGAGAGAGAGAGAGAGAGAGAGAGAGAGAGAGAGAGAGAGAGAGAGAGAGAGAGAACATATAGAACTAACAAAGATCCGAACCCATCTTCTCTTCTCCCTCCTTTTTATCTTTCTCAAATTCTAGTGCATGTTTGGTTGAGCACGATGAGAATCGTTGCCCTCTTTCCTTGTTTCTGGAAGAATCTCAAAGAGAAGGAAGCAGGAAGAAGAAGAAATATAGCAAAGCAGAGAAGAAGAGGATCCGGCCTCCCCCTCTTTCTCTCTTTTCCCATGCGAAGCAGCCCCTCCCGGCCCTATCTTTCTCTGTTTGCGTTTGTGAAGAAGCCAAGGGGCGTGACTTCCTGTTTTGCAATCAAACAAAGCACGGGAAAAACAATCCCATGCATGCTTCTTCATCAGGGCACTCCCATGGCTAGCGTTTTACCCTAGGCAACCCTGAAAACCTAGGAAGCATCGATACTGATACGGGGATACGGATACGAGGATACGGATACAGCAATACATGGATTTTTGAAAAACTAGGATACGCGATACGGCAGAGATATGTTTGTAATTATATATATATATATATATAATATTAATAATTAAATATAATATTTTGTGCTAGAATATAAATAGTGAATAGTTTGAAAATTAAATATGACCATGCTTATCATTCATTACATGATTTACATCCAATACAACCAAAAAATACAAATCAAGTGTCACGTTTATCCATTACAAAAAATAACGCTAACAACATTATGCAAGTGTCATATTCATTGTCCATTACAAATCGCTAACATTCATCATCCATTACAAAATACAAAGTTAGTGTCACATGCATCATGCAAAAAACAAAATATATAAATTATATCATTAAGCAAATAGTCACGTATATAATTTAGACCCATATCTGAAGTTCCGGACGGGTTTGGGTCAGATTTTTGGATTTTAGACTACATTACCATCCATACATATCTCGGCGTATCGGTCCCGTATCCCGACGTATTAGTCCCGTATCCTCGACGTATCGGCCCCGTATCCCCGACATATCGGATCTTTTTTTTTTTTGTTTTTTAAACTCCGATATTTTCTAGCCGTATCGGATACGTATCCCGCCGTATCGGAGTATCGAGAAGTATCCGATATGGGTACAACACCTGTTTCGAAGTATCGGTGTATCCCTGCTGAAAACTCATTTTTTTGTTTCACATGCAGAGAAGTATCCCGTTGCTGCCCAGATTACTGTGGGCACCCCCTGTGAGATTGCAGTTTTACTGAGGGCACCCCAATCTCTCGCACAACCTGATTTGTTGTTTTTGGCTGATTCGAAGCTCTTTTTTTGTGGAGAGTTCACGTGGTTCACAGATTTGCTTGAAGATTAATTCAGGTGACATTATTCCATTATTTATCTTTCTTTAGAGATGCTTTAGTGGGTTATTTGTTTGATTTTTGAGGGACCCCGTAGTCCGTCCCTCATCACGAGTGCTAAACCTAGAAAATGATGAAAATTTACCATAACCATGACTATCAAGACATGTCCTATCTATTTGGGACCAGCAAGCCATATCACACTGAATCAGCCCCCTCCACAACCACAAATTCTCTTCTTCTCTTATCGTTTTCTTTCTTTCCTATTTATTTTCTATTTTCTTCATTTACTTGCTTAGGCAGCACATCATGCCACGTGAGGAAGGCTTCAAATTGTTGGGTTCTTTTGTATGCCCACATATTGAAAACAGATTTTATGCAGAAATAAATCCAGAAATAATTTCTTCTTCCTTCTCTTCTTTGAATCTTTTCTTCTTCTTTTAGAGCTTGGGTTTGGCCTTTTTTGCTTGAGAATTTAAGCTATATTCACTGGAGTTACAGAAATTTCTGCACGAGTTTACCACCCTAGATCCTGATCCGGTACCACTTTTAAGAATCGAAACCTTACCAGGGTTATATGAAGGGAGCTGAATATTACTCTAATTTTCTTATCCTAACTAGAAATTCAAGTTGGATGTGTGTATGGTTATCAGCCTTGATTGCCACCCCTACTCCCAAGGAAGATGGTTCCCGCAACTGTGGTACAAGCCTTGAATTGTATTGTTGTATGTAATTAGAGATCGGGCAAACTCAATCCTTCACCTATTTCTTGTGAAGGTAGTTGTCAGACAATTTGAATTATAGATCTCCAAGCGCCTTGTGGTTTCTCATTAGATCGAGAGGTTTCATGTCAATTATTCATAGATTTGCAACTGATGCAATGAATTACATTTGGATTCACAACATTTCATCATCATCGTTTCATTCAAGATTTGATCAGTAAGATGGGTCAAGTACAAGGCACAACTCTAGCTAAGAAGGCCCAACCAAAAATTGATGAGACTTTTCAGTTTGACTGCCAACCTAAAATCAATTGTTTCTAGAAACCAACCAAGGGAACTTGACAAGAGAGGTGCATGTCAAGAAACTTAGAAGTTCAGTTCGTGGGTGGGGAGACCTACATTAGGTTACATACTTTAATCCCTTGATACAAGGGAGTAGCCCTGCACGGTTCCCGAAAAATCTCAAACATCCTTTATCCTGTGACATATAATTGTCACTATAAAATTTGATGTGTGGATTTTTATTCATCCCTATGACATGGACGTAAGCCAAAGTGAAATGACATTCCCCTATTTGGATTTACAACATTTAAAAGCTTAAATTGAATGGTTTGTAATGTAAACATTCTTCGCTTAATTTGATATACCTCTGGCAAATTTTCTATCCTGAATCATTGTTCTAGATATGAGCCTTCTTCTCTCAGTTCCAAACAGTTACGAATGCTTACCTGGTTGCCCACAAAAAACCGTTGGAATTTATTAGCTTAATACATATTAATGTTGAGTTTTTTGGGGAAAGGTTTTGTATTAACTACTAATTAGCCAAGGATAGGATATGGCTTCTGGTTTACTGTCAGTTTACAGGTTCTGAATTGTTAGCCTATGTCCAAACTTAAGTTGTTATTTTATACTCACACTTGCTACACGACACTGCTAATAGCAGTGATATAGTGCTTTGATCTGCCCATGAGAATTGCATTTTATTTTATTGATTTAATATGTGTTTATGCCCATATTTCTTATGCAGAAACCTGCGATTTTAGTGGCTTTTTGCTCGATCATCGCTCTATGATATGATTCTATGTTTTATTTATATTTTTCTTATAATCACATGGCTTTGTTTCTATTATTCAGGCCAAGTTTTCAATATCCGGGAAGGATTTTAGGTTGACACTCATTGCTAGGCGCTCACGTCATTATGCTGGCACCAGGTCAATTATAAATAATGGGCATTTTTGTTTTATTCAATTGATGTCAATGGATAGGCAAGACCAACCTGAATACCTGGGTTAAGGCTTGTTGCTTATGGTTTACTGTGGAATAATCAAAGCTAGGAAATTCTATGTTTATGATATGCTTTATGTACTCATCTTTTGTGGCAATCTCTTACATATACTGTTCTATTGTTTAGGTATCGGAAGCGTGGTGTTAATGAAAAGGGCAGGGTTGCAAATGATGTAGAGACAGAACAGATTGTGTTTGAGGACATTGCTGGACAAATTCCTACGCAGATAAGTTCTGTTGTGCAAAATAGGGGTTCCATACCCCTTTTTTGGTCGCAGGAAACGTCACGGCTAAATCTTAAGCCCGATATTATTTGTAAGTTTAAAACTGATAAATTATAGTATCCGTGAATAAACTTATGAGAGTTCATTTGTTTGCATTTCTTCCCTTTATCAGTGCAGAAGAAGGATAAAAATTATGAAGCTACACGACTTCATTTTGAGAACCTTGTAAAGAGATATGGAAACCCGATAATAATATTGAACTTGATTAAGGTATGCCTTTTAGAAGTATGTGGTGAGTTCTTGATTACTAGGTACATAGCTTTTTCTGGTATATTCATAGTTATCCAGATAAAAAATTTCATGTTTAGAGGAAATTAATAGTCACTTGTTTTCTTCTCTATTTTTTCTCCCTTTTTTTGACCCTTTGTTATTATGATTTATAAACAGACACGTGAGAAGAAACCTCGAGAATCTAAACTCCGTACGGAATTTGCTAATGCAATTGATTTAATAAATAATGATCTATCAGAGGAGGAACGCTTGAGATTCTTACATTGGGATCTTCATAAACATTCTCGAAGGTATTTAGCTTCTGTCGGTTTTCATCTATTTGTTCAAGGTTATGAGTTAAATTGCAATTTGTTTCCACTATAATGTCTATTTCAAAAAACAAAAGCAGTCCTAACTTGAGAAGGTTCTTTTTTTTTAGCAATGCTACAAATGTGCTTTCCTTGTTGGGCAAAGTGGCAGCATATGCTTTGAATTTAACAGGCTTCTTTTATTGTCAAGTGACATCAGCTACGAGACTCGAGGGTGCTTTAAAGTGCCCTGTCCTTCAGTAAGTATTTCACTTAATGTGCATTATCTTTGTAATTGGGTGTTTTTTTTTTAATTTCACGTTCCTTTTTTATTTAGTATTGCAAATTAGTAAGCAAATTATGAAAAATTAGTAAGCAAATTATATTCTTTTACACTAGAAATGTGATATATTCTTTTGGAAAATTTATGTGCATATAAATTGGTTATAATCCTTAGTTTAGTGATTAGAGCAAGTTGACACATGACAAATACAGGGGACCACTGAATCAATGTAACTATGCTCGAAACATGTCAAAGAGAGGATTAAACATGGAAGAATCACCTTGATGAATTCTCGAGTGAAGAAGTGAACCACGAACATGATTTGCTCGACGAGAAGGGCGTGAAGTATATAACAACAAGAAGGCTGATCGGGAGGCATGGGGGTGCCCAGGGCAGCCAGTGGGGTGCTTTCAATAAACAGTAGCACCTGGGTTGCCCTCAGCAAGCAGCAGAACAACAGACCCTCAGAAGAAAGCTAAGACATAATTTTTTAAATCCCATGTTTTTGCTTTACGTGAACATAACGAGGTGCTGGCCTGGGCTTTTTTCTTCATGCGAAAAAAAAATAGAGATGGTTGGGGTGGGGCTTGCGCATTGATTCGCAGAGGGAAGAAAGAGAGAGCGCTAAAGTCGGGACTCTACTTCTTTTCATGCGGGGAAGCTTCAAAAGGATGTTGGTGTATTGTTGATCTCACAAGGATCCTTGAGAGGAGAACATGCCATAGAGGATAGAGGGAGGGGGAAGAAGACTACTACGAGTCGGCACTGAGGGTTTCATTGGAGTCGGCACGAACAAGGGGATTGCATCCTTCATCAGGAACACAAAATAGTTTGTGTTCATCAATGCATAATCATAACTAAAGGCATGAGGACTTCAAATAACCCACCATGTGACTACGGAAGTACCCCATGGGCAATATGGGACTAAACTAAGAAAAGCCAAAATAGGTAGACTAAAATTAATTAATTAAATAACTCCGAAAGTGAAACAAATATAAATTAAAGCATAATGATAACTAGGCCTTCATGGCCTATCGTATTCGGGCTGCTTTTGTCTCGAAATTTGTGCGTACTTTATATGCTCTGCATCAATCGATATTAGATACCTAGGGGTAAACATTTTTTTAGATACAAGTATAGGTACAAATCGATGAAGCCCTAAAAGTGAAATGTAAGAACATACACATACATAAGAAATAGCATGTGTACAAACATGTAGGTAGAAGATATACAAGGACTCAAATAAGTCAGTATGAAAGCATGATATACAAGGACTCAAATAAGTTAGTATGAAAGCATAAATTAGGTACACTAGTAATATTTGATTAATTGATGCCTGATATTATACAATTTATACATAACTATACATATACTAGTATACTACTAAACTTGAGCCATAATTTTGATCAGAGTGCACAATGGTTTTTCAAATCACGTTAATAGAAAAATGTAGGGTATTGAATTATTCTCTTATACACTTTGCGATTTTGATGCGGATATTTTTTAAAGAGTAAGATGTAACATCCCATCACTGCCTCCCCTACCCCACATAACCACACATCATCACTTACTCTGAACACCATGGCCACACATCACCACCACACAGTCACAACACCACTATACACCTCAATCCTCCATTTCGCCCTTTTTGCACAACCCTAGCAGCCCTGACGCATCCCGATTCCCTTTTATTAAAGTAAACTCGGTCGGGTCATATCCAACTCATTTCACCCTATTTGACCCATTAACCTATATATATAGGAGCATGACTCTGTATGCCCATGCAAAGAATAGGGATGGCAACGGTGCGGTTTTGGGCAAAACCGAAACTACATCGCAACACCGAACCGCCACACCGAAACCGCATCGCACCGCGATGGTGTACCATTATGTTAAACCGAAACTGCACCATACACCGTGGTTTATCACTTGAATGGCCTAAACGGTGCGGTTTTGGTCAAAACCAAAACCGCACCGCTACACTGAAACTGCACCGCACTGCGGTGGTTTTATATTTTGGCAAACCAAAACCGCACCATGCGGTGCGGTTTACCACGGTTTTCGGTTTTAAACTGCACCGTTGCCATCCCTAGCAAAGAAGGCTTCAATGTATGCTCCTCTATTAACATACATAGAGGTTTTTGAATTTGCTAATTTTTTGTGGATGCGATATATATGTTAAGATGATCATCCTCACAAAAATATCAGCAAGTTTTGAAACCTCCAACCATTTCAAACAAGCTCATCAAATTTACGGTTGAAATGGACAGACGATACAACTTCTATCATTTTGATACACCTAGGGGTTTCAGAATTTGGTGATTTTTGGTGGGGTGATCATATTGCTATATATAGCATATACACCAAAAATCAACAAATTCTGAAACATCTAGGTCCATCAAAATATTAGAAGTTTTATCAGCAATCCATTTCAACCGTTAATTTGATGAGCCTATTAGAAATGCTTACAGGTTTCAGAACTTGCTGATTTTTTGTGAGGATGATCATCTTAACATAGATATCACATCCACAAAAAATTAGCAAATTTGTAAACCTCTATGCATGTTAATAGAGGAGCATACATTGAAGCCTTCTTTGCATGGGCATACAAAGTCATACTTCTCTATATGTAGATGGTTTATAACCGTTTATTTCTCTCGCTAATAGGAAATGTTTATTTGACCCCACTAGGGGTTTTCAAATTTTACGATTTTTTGTGAAGATGATCATCTAACCATAGAGAGATGATCAACAAATTTTTTTTTTTAAAAAAACCTCTAGGCGTGAAATGAGTTGCAAGCTAATTTCGGCTGAAATAGAGTGGCAGCTCATATCCCATATCCTCTCTTTCTCTCTCTCTCTCTCTCTCTATATATATATATATATATATATATATATATAGCGGAGGGATACTCTTACTCATGGCCTCTTACTCATATAGTTACCTATGATCCGGGCCGTCCATTAGATCCCGACGTACGGTTCGGATTAGATGGGGAGTTAAAGCAATGGTGTCCGCATTAAAAGCCCTTATTAAAAGCCCACATTTAATGCGGACACCATTGCTCTAACTCCCCATCTAATCCAAACCGTACGTCGGGATCTAATGGACGGCCCAGATCATAGGTAACTATATGAGTAAGAGGCCATGAGTAAGAGTATCCCTCCCCATATATATATATATATATATATATATATATATATATATATATATATAGGGGCATGCTATAATGCGGCATGCGGTAAGTGCGGCACCACACTACAATCGTCTGATGCACCGCTACGTGCATGTGATGCACACAGCGGGTGCATCAGATGGCTGCGGTATGGTGCCGCACTTACCGCATGCCGCATTATAGCATGCCCCTATATATATATAGGGTCGGGATCCATAAACCCATCGTTTTTTGACCCATATTTTTACTCGTCATCCAAACCGTTGGATAGAGGTTTTAGAATTTGTTGATTTTTTACGAGGAGGATTACATTGCCTTAGATTGCACATCCACAAAAGTCAGCACATTCTAAACCTCTAGGTGTATCAAATCTAAAAGGCTTTGTCGACCGTCCATTTTAACCGTTAACTTGAGAAGCACATTTGATACACCTAGAGATTTTAAAATGTGCTGGTTTTTTGTGGATGTGCAATTTAAGGCAATGTGATCCTCCTCACAAAAAATTAGCAAATTCTGAAACCTCTATCTAACAGTTTGGATGATGGGTAGAAGTATGGATCAAAAAACGTTGGGTCTATGGATCCACACACACACACACACACACACATATATATATATATATATATATATATATAATTTAATAACATTGTTGAAACCCAAAGCAATGCCAATGCAAGTAGTGTATAACTTAACATGTTTTCATTTGACAAAAATTGCGTGAATCATTCATTATTTTATCATAGTTAGACATCTTCAATTTTTATTCCGACTCATTTCTATGATTGGCAAATATTTTGTGCTTGCTAGTCCTTATGGAATTACTCTCTCTCTCCCCCTCTCTCTATGTGCTCGTGCGTGCGTGTGGGGTGTGTGTGTGTGTGTGTGTGTGACACTTTCCTGTCACTGCAAATGTTCGTAACATTGCATTGAACGTCTCTATATACCCATACAATTGTTAATTTAATATTTACTTTTTGAAATTACTATTGTTTGATGTTTTACAGGAATGTTAATGTTAGGGATTGGTCTTGTGACAATCACAGTGACAATAACAATGCAGATGATGCAGATATCACTGGAAATGGGTCCCAAGATGATAATCTTGGGAATTCTGATTCATCTGGAAATGAATTTTTGGAAGAGAAAATTGAAAATACTGAAATTTGTTTTGTCAAACCACCTATATTCCAGAAAGGTGTCCTGCGGACAAATTGCATAGACTGCTTGGATCGAACTAATGTTGCTCAATATGCCTATGGCTTGGCTTCTCTTGGACATCAGCTTCATGCCTTGGGCCTTCTCGATATCCAAAAAATTGATCTTGATGCCCCTTTGGCGGACAAATTAATGAGGTTCTATGAGACGATGGGTGATACACTTGCCCTACAATACGGTGGTTCTGCTGCTCACAACAAGGTACATTCTTGGAATGATATTCCTTTCTAGTGTAAAGATTGTAAAGACCTTACTAATTGTTCATTTGTAATAGCATAGTGATCATAAATTATTATTTTTGTGAAGCAATTTCCTGAAGTATAATATGCTTGTATTCTGGGGCGCAGAACCTAGGATCACCGATATAATCCTTCTTACCTTGATTCTTCTACTTGTCTAGATACAATGTCATACATGTATAAACACCAGTATGGGTACCAAGGTTTTTAGGTTGTTTCTAGATTCTTACTCATGGTACTGATTTTATACAAAAGAAGCCTACCACCTGACATATTAAATAACATAGGAAAAAATTGGCATTCTTTTACTACCTTTTGGTCTCTAGATTATTAAAAGGTTTAATTGAACACATATTTCCGTAACATTTGGATCATGGTTGTGAAACATATTTGTTCTGGATTTAAGGTTCCTTTGGATTTATATTGATGGACAATTGCATCTATTACGCATACTTATTTTATGTATAAACTCTATTTTTGCATAATAGTATGTGTGCTATAGATTTATGCGATCTCTTAACTGGTAACACTTTGATTATCAATATGACAATATATATATATATATATATATATATATATATATATATATATATATATATATATATATATATATATATATATATATATATATATATATATATATATATATATATATATATATATATATATATATATATGGGGACGGGGAGCCTGGACCGCAGGTGCAGCGTGGATGCTGCACCGGCTCCTGGATGCATGACATGCGTCTTTTCTTCGGAAAATCCCGACCGCAACCGTTCCCTCCGAGACCGAAACAGCCGGGCCAAAGCTCAGCCGTCCGATCGATTGAATCGAGCGGACGGCATTCCGTTCGGCCGGCTCTTACTGTGGCGGCCACAGTAATAGCCCGGGTGAATACCGTCCGTTCGATTCAGTCGATCGGGCGGCTGAAAAAATTTCGGGATTACTGTAGCGGCTACAGTAATCGCGAGAATGATTTCAACCGTCCGATCGACTGAATCGGGCGGTTGAAAAAAAAATCGCGATTACTGTAGCCGCTACAGTAATCGCGAGAGTATTTCCAGCCGCCCGATCGACTGAATCGAACGGACGGTATTCACCCGGGCTGTTACTGTGGCCGCCACAGTAACAGCCGGCCGAACGGAATGCCGTCCGCTCGATTCAATCGATCGGACGACTGAGCTTTGCCCCGGCTGTTTCGGTCTCGGAGGGAACGGTTGCGGTCGGGATTTTCCGGAGAAAAGACGCCTGTCATGCATCCAGCAGCCGGTGCAGCCTCCACGCTGCACCTGCGGTCCAGGCTCCCCGTCCCCTATATATATATATATATACATATATATATATATATATATATACATATATATATATATATATATATATATATATATATATATATAGAGAGAGAGAGAGAGAGAGAGAGAGAGAGAGAGAGAGAGAGAGAGAGAGGAATGTTACAGTGAGCTGTGAGTTGCAGTTTTAGAAAGTGAGCTGCGGGTATTTTCACCCTCCTAGAAGTTTTGGAATTTGATGAAATTTGGTGAGGGTGTTGTCTAGGGTTAGATGATCATCCTCACCAATTTTCATCAAATTCCAAAACTTCTAGGGGGGTCAAATGATCGAAGCAAAATCTGCTGTCCGCAGTCACCGCTAAAATCTGCAGATTTTGCTTCGACCATTTGACTCCCCTAGAAGTTTTGGAATTTGATGAAAATTGGTGAGGATGATCATCTTACCCTAGACAACACCCTCACCAAATTTCATCAAATTCCAAAACTTCTAGGGGGGTCAAAATACCCGCAGCTCACTTTCTAAAACCGTAGCTCACAGCTCAACGTAACAGCCTTATATATATATATATATATATATATATATATATATATATATATATATATATATATATATATATATAGGGGCATGCTTAGGTGCGGTCCGCATCCGCAGCCGTCCGATGCACGCGGCGCGGTGCGGTGCGGTGCACCGCATCGGACGGCTGCGGATGCGGACTGCACGGATCGTAGGATCGCGCCTAAGCATTTCCCTATATATATATATTGTGTATATATAAAGGTTCATTCATATTACTTTTTGGAGTTTTGAGAGTCCAACACCCCTTACAAGTGTCTGACATGGTAGACTTACTATGATCCATGCAACATAAGTGTATTGCTTTGTTATTAGGCTAAAACTACATGGACTGTGGAGTTTTCTCTGTTTTCATAGCAAGTGTAAATGTATTTGCCTAAGATTACTTGTCTTTTCTGTAACCTTCACACATCCTTTGATTAGTAAGCAATCAGGATCATATATTTTTGAAAGGATCACCATATCCAAATCAAGTTTTTCTTGGACATTAGTTTGATAATATTTTAAAGGATTTATAAATATTGTATAAAGGGCTGGACCTGAGACTAAGTTTTTCCACGACAAGATTTTGAGTTTTCAATTTTGCAATGTGAGTCCTGCTATCTACTTGATGACCCTTAGAACCGTGCATTTGATGGACAATCAAATGGATGGCTGATGGTCCTAAGATCATTCCATTCTGACCGGTGGGGCCCCTGGATCCACAATTAATTAATTCAATGATTAAAATAGTGGGCAAATGCGCAATAGATTAATTGAATCCCTTTAGACGTATATTAAATACTTACTTCTAGTTTGTCCCTTTATATAAATGTCAAGTTTTGTTGCTTTTATGAACATCAGATCAGAATGACAGGCTCTATTTCAATTTTGATTACATAGTTTTGAATATCTTTAGGCATGTATCTTCTGCTTTATATCCCATCAGAATATTAAGTTAGTGATTCTATAACACTTAATTTGGTTTCAGAACCTTACATCAATTGATGAAGGGTATATGTCACTGGGAAAGGAGCCAGATTTCCATCAATAGTGATAGAGCACTCAAATTCACATGCAAAGAAGAGAGGCACTAGCTAATATAAATGGATTTTAGGGAAACATTTCTCATCTTCAACCATTGGGGCATCGATCAATATAAAAGTGGGTACAGATCGACTCATTTCTATAGACCATAAGCCCAAATTGACCCAAGAAACAAAGTACCCACTACACTTCCCAAAATCTACCAAACATAGGAGTGAGAGAACGAAATATATATTTCGTCATTTAGTTCTTTAAGAAGTTCTTTTTGAGAGAAAAGAGAAGGGTTTAATGGCCCTTTCTCCTTTTCCTTATCCAATTTGACTTTCTAGATCCTTGAGATATAGGATTTAGCATGACAAACTCTACTTATTTCCCATTTTATTATTGTAGATAAGTTACGGCAGAACTAATCCCTGGGTCCATTGTAGCACATTAAATAGGCCCCAGTGCATTCCTTGATCCATCTAATATCACATTGTTTAGTTGAGTTCTAAGATCCTCCCAAAATATTTTATTCTAACCTAGGTCCTTGAGTTAAAATAAAATAGATTAAAAGACCCAAGTTAAAAAAAAAGAACTCTATATAAACCAATGACCCAACCTAGCCTTATGATCCTATGGACAACTTCGGCTCTATGGATCTTGTTTGCATGATCAACTCGTCCCTGCGATCAACTTGAAGCGCGTCGTATGTTTTTCTTTGGTAAAGTTGTGAGTACCTAACTATGACCAAGATTCCGTGGATTCTGTTCTTCAGTTTGGGAATATGCAATAACCATTGGATGAAGCTCATCAGGTGCTAAGAGTGTCAAGTGAAGCCCAGATTGAATGGATAGTCGGACCATGTTTGATCACAATAGAGGCTTTTCAATTCTATCCTCAAAATTTTGGAATCTATGACCTAATTAATAGTCAATCCTCTAAATTTTGGTCTCCATATATCATATCATTCGTGATTGGATTCTTGTGGTATCAATCTTGAGTAATCACAAAACCATCGAATCAACATTGTAATCGTTTCTTGACAAGTTCTCATGTCTTCAATCACTTCTCATTTGGGCCATTCCTAATATATCCTTGTCTGAAATATTTTATACCCATAATATCTTCTTATTCCAAATTATGTGCAGTTCTGTGAGAAGCCCTCACATTAGAGAGAAAATGACAATGATTCTCTTTTCTCCTTACCATATCGGCCAACAACATCTCTAATAAAGGGGTGGTTGTGTGATCGCTTCTTTACATTCCTTATTTTATAAACTTATCGGCTTATTAGACCACAACACATGCTACAGTACAAGTAGTATACACTGGTCCACATTAACAGGTAAAATAGTCTCCATTCCAACCCTTATTTAATCTAATCTCCACCGTTCATCCTAAAAGTCTAAGACCCTTCCAGAGCTAATAAGAAGTAATGACTCCAATTTAGAAGACAATACAGAATTAAAGGACATCAAAATATTTAAAGAAAATAGACTTGATCTAAACCTTAAACTCAAATGTATCCCTATGATTTTTCAGACTACCTTACCTTAGGCGGATACACTAGTTACAGATGGTGGAAGTTTCCTTTAAATTTGTGTCACCGAGTATCATGAAAAATTCCTTGTGGAAATTTCATCTTAGAAACGTAAGATTCTTGGTAATTGGTCTTCAGTGGAGGGTTCAACAACTTTTTCATAGCACTATAGCAGACAATTGAGAATGCTGTGTTTTAAGTTAGTCAAAGAAGTAACTTGAGATACACCATCCTTTTGCATCAAACACAGCAGATTAAGTTGTATTGCATAGATTTCTTAATTGTATTATTGTTTTGGAGAGTGGTTGTAAACAGACTCTCTTAACATAATCTTCTATGTTGCAAGACTGTGTATAGGTATACATTTTATTCCAATTTAAGAAGTTTGATGATGTCGTTGAATGTCAAGGACTATTTAAGTGGTGACCCCTTATTGATCTAGTAGTAGCCAATTTTGATGGACACCTTTGGTATCAAATGTTAGAAAAAACAATTGTATTTTTGAGAGGACCGGTGGTTTCAAGTTTAACCTCAATAGTTATTACTACAGGGAAGAAAGAAGTATAGATAGTGGAAAAGTTCAATTGTTTAACACTAATCTTGATTATCACCATATTAGTTTTGCTGAAAGAACTTTATTGGTTGCTGTAATTCTCCCAAAAAGATTTTTGCATTGTCTCTTCTATCGGCATGCTAACCTACCATGCCAAGCGGCTTTGAAAGATGTTGACGAGGCTGTGAAGTTTATCGGAGGGGATTGCTGAACCTCCTATGAGTTGTCATTCTTTGTTGGATGCAAGGTTTTTTTAGGGGAAGGTTGAACGTCATGTTGATGTAGTTTGGTTCTCCTTTGATGCATTTCCATTCCCTAATTACAGAAGGTATGAAAGAACCAAAAATGATTTTTATTAGGGAACCAAATGATGCAGCCTGTACCTCATCAACATCGTTAGATTTATTTTTATTTGTTGAAATAAAACTATAGTAATAGTTTTTGGATATTCTTATGCTTTTTTTTATTTTTATGCCATTTTACCTTTTCTACAGTATTAGTAGTTTAGAATATTATCTGAATTATGGGGGATGCCCATAATCATATTCTGGTTGCTTTCGGATTATTCGGGATAATTCAAATATTTTTTCATTGTTATTATTAATAAAATATGACTAACATGAGCCTTGAGGGCGTCGTTGGTCGAGATTAAAAGCTCGATCCGACGGTCGGATGGGCACGACTTAAGTCATTAAAAATGGGGCTTATTTTGGTGGACTTCTATGATAATTGTGGGCTCATGAGACCTTCACACCATAGTTACCAAATTGGGCATTTTTTTAAAAAAAACGCGATCCGAAGTCGTATCAAACAGGAAAAAAACTCGTTTTTTTGGAAAAAAAACGTACGTACGTGTTTTATACGCGTTTAAAACGGGAAAAACATGTATAAAATACGTCAGGTTTGGTCCGGGTTTAAATTGGGTTTGGGTTTTATTTTGTTCGTGCTTAATAAAAGCATATGCTATATGTTTTGAATTTTTGATTACTTAATGTTGGAAAATGACATATATACACACTTGGTATAATTTTTAAGATTTTTTTTGTTTTTTCCGATGTTTTTCACGCTTTTTTTTTTTTTTTTTCCGTTTTTTCCGTTTTTATCGTATCTTTCCGATTCTTTTCCTTGCCGTTTTTTTTTTTTTTTTCTGTTTTCCGACTTGGTAACTATGCTTCACACCACCTCTCCCCTTCCTCACATTTGCCCCCCTCATTTTTTGTCGTACAACCCTTTGGATGCCCCCATCTGCCCCTTTTTTTTCTTCTCTATTCGACATCCTCTCTCTCTCTCTCTCTCTCTCTCTCTCCTCTTCTTTGATCGTCTGATCTGCACCCTTCATGCGTCCTTTTGCTTGCATCCTAACCTTCCATTGGAAACCTACACATATAAGAGAAGAGGATTAGCAAAAAGATCTCATATTTTGTTTAAAAGAATGAAAATCCTAAAGAAGATGATAGCTCATGCCCTCCTCATTCGTAGACTTCGCCTCGAGAAGTCCCTCGACTATGCTTCGAGACGCATTGACTTTGCCCTGAGAAGAGTTTTGGTTTGTGATTTCAAAGGTTTCTGGCGAACCGTCGACCGGCCTTGCTCCACGAGCACTCGATGGCTACTCCTTGCATCTACGGTGGATCTGTTTCCAAGATATATCTTTTTTCCTTTGTTATTTTCTTTACTTTAACCTTAATCATCCATCCTTCATTCATCGTTATCGCTGCCCCTTCCATAATTGTCCCTCTTTTGAGCCCATACAATGCACGATTATTGTCTGAACAACTTACAATCGTGGGGCCCTTGCTAGCCTGTTAGGTCATGATTTTTTTTTATGAAATTCTGATTGTTTGGCCTCTTTAAAATATAAATTATGTTGCTGCAATTTTTTTGTTAATGCTTCTTTTTCAGCATTTGTGAAAGCTTATGTGTTTCATTGTTCAATGGTAGTGAACCCATAGGGTTGCCTACATCAAGTCGGTATCAAAGCAATCTGACACCATGGCCCATCATTGCATCCGATTACCTTATTCTCTTCTCCCACGCTATGCAAATGTCTATAAATATTTCATCTGGCTATATAAGAGTGATCATTCTTGTTATCTACAATCTCTATTAAAACAATTATTTTGTTCCATCAACGAGGAGCGAATTTTTGATCTCGGCCTTCCTGCGAAGCCTTTCATTAAATTATTTTTGAGTGTGCACCCCTCTTTATTAGTAGAGGCTAAGAATTTTGAAGTCAAATTTATCCTTGAGATTGAGGCATAGTTGGCAAGGCAAGAGCGGAAGAATATGAGGCTTGTCGGACGCGATAAGCCACCACGTCTAGCAGAGCCTCCACCTGCTGGGGAACCCTCGACTTCACTAGCATCACCTGAGGAAACTCCACCTCCAGTGGAGCTTTTCCCTTCAGTTCCTGCATAGGAGCCACCTCCTCTTGCAATGACTTTAGTGGTGTTCCCTCCACCTTTAGCAGTCTAACCAGAGGAGCCACTTCCTCCATCAGTACCTCCAGAGGAGCCCCCTCCTTTTGTAAAATCACTTGTGGATCTTTATCTTCTGTGGAGCTTCCCCACCTGCAGATGGAATCTTTGGTAGAGCATCAACCATCATTGCCAGTGGAGATTCTGCTACAGACGGAGCCATTACTGGAGTCGCCAGAGAATGTTTATTTCATCAGAGTAGAGCGACCACCAGGGGTTCAGGTGCTCCTCCAGCAGCACTTGTGTCTGGGTGTTACTTGCCATGCCAGACTAACACAGTGGTTAGCTCCAGTTGACTGCACAGTGTACCAGCACATTCACATCTTCTGATACTAGCTCTATTATATCAACCTTTTCACTTGGGACCTGGGAGTTGCCTATAGTCCGTTGCGATATGTGTTGATAGGCCTTGACCATCACATCCTCATGCGGGGTGCTATCATGATGGTGGTTCTTCATATTCTCAGGAGATCTTGCTTGGCCCTTGGGGATGATACTCAAGGGTGAGTTTTCTAGAGTGGAAGTGAATGATGCAGCCTGAACCACATTAGTATAATTTGATTTATTTTTGTTTGCTGAAATAAAATTTTAATAGCAATATTTTTATAATTTAGACTTTATTTTCAATTTTTAGGCCATTTTTATGTTGTTTTGGGACATTTTCTACATTATTATTAGTTTAAAACATTACCTAAATTAGGGGGGCGGGTCCGTAATCATATTTGGGTTGCTTTAGGATCTTTCGGAGTTAATTTGGATATGTTTTCAGCATTATTATTAATAAAACATGGCTAAAAGGTTTCTACAGGATGCCAACGACAAGGTTTAAAATCACGGTATCGGTCGGCCCCGAACCGGTATGTACCGGCCGGATACGGACTGATACCGGTTGAGGAAAAAAACCAAAAAAAAAAAAATCCTGTCGGTACTGATCCGTACCGGCCTGAACCAACCCATACTCCCCGGTACCGGCTGGTACGGGCCAGGTATTGGGATCGAATGCAATACCGGTCTCGAACCCGCCAAAATCGGTACGTACCGGTATCGACCGAGATTAAAAGCTCAATCTAACGGTTTGTTGGGCACGACTTAAGTCATTAAATAACGTGGCATCTTAATGGGCTTAATTTAGTGGGATTTAATAATAACCGCATGCCCATGAGACCTTCACACCGCTTCCCCTTCTCCTTTGTGCGTACAACTCGTGCCACTTTCCTTTTTGCCATACAATCGTATAGCCCCATCTGTCCCTTTTTTTTTCTCTTCAATGTCCTCTCTCTCTCTCTATCTCTCTCCTTCTTCTTCTTCTTTGATTGTCCGATCCATTCCCTTGATGCATCCTTTTGCTTGCATCTTAACCTTACATTGGAAACCCTATCCATAGAGGATGATTTGAAAAATGATTTCAGATTATGATTAAAAGAAAGAAAACCCTAAAGAAGATGACTCTTTTCCTCTCATTACTTGACTACGCCTCGAGAAGTCATTCGGCTAGCTTCAAACCGCCGACTTTGCCTCTAGAAAAAATTTAGTTCGTTATTCTGAAGCTTTCTGGTGATCCCGTCGACCGGCTTGTTTCGTGAAAGGACTTGGTGACAACTTATTACATCCGCGGCGGATCTGTTCCAATGCTATATCTTTTCCTTTATTGTATTTTCTTTACTTTATCGCTAATCTTCATCCTTCATTCATCCTTATCGCTGCTTCATCCATAACCATCCCTCTTTTGAGCTCGTACAGTGTCCAGTTATTGCCCAAACAACCTACAATCGTCGGGGTCCCTTGCTTGCCTTTTTTGCCATTAATTTTATATGACATTTGATTGGTTGGCCTATGTAAAATATAAATTATGCTGCTGCAATGTTTTTATTCATGTATCTTTTTCAGCTTTTGTGAAAGCTTGTGTGTTTCATTCTTAAATAGTATTGAACCTATCGGGTTACCTATACAGTGCTTTACTTATATAAACAACCATCTAACAATATCATGAGCAGCTACTACCTTAAAGATTCTGTCATTCAGTGTAGAATATACTTTGGGAGATGCATTTATTTTGTTTTTTCTTTGGTGCTGTCCAAAAACCAAATATTTTTGTTTAGTTCTTCATCTTTCATACCCTTGATCAATTGTGTGTGAATTTGTATTTTGTTCCATGCTTAAGAAATTTCACCTCTGCTGATCATCTCATTTGGATATTCTACATAGATATTTTCGGAGAGAAGGGGTCAATGGAAGGCAACAACCCAGTCTCAGGAGTTCTTCAGGACACTTCAAAGATACTGCAGCAATGCCTATATGGATGCTGAAAAACAAAATGCAATAAATTTGTAGGTTCATAACAAGTTCATCCTGTGTATATGCATATGACTCATCCACTGTACTTCCCGCAAATGGAATTTTAGTTGTCAAGAAATTTAAGTTCCATAACATAGTGCATTTATGTTCCAATATATTTGGTTTTTTAATACAGGTTCCTGGGGTACTTCCAACCTCAGCAGGGTAAGCCAGCACTTTGGGAGCTTGACTCAGATCAGCATTACAATATTGGAAGGGATGGCCATGGCTTTGCTTTTGAAAATGAAAGGTATCTTTAGTGATTCAACTGTCATGCTTTTGTGCATGAACTGGATTTTTTTCAGTTACCTCTAACATCCCTTATTTTATGGTGCCACTGGACACATTTCCTTTCACCTCTCTAAAACTTATCATAGAACTATGCTGATCACATTTTCCTAATGCCCTATGAAATATTTGCATGTGAGGATATTACTTTGAAAGGCATAATGGAGAGGCTCTAGAAAATATTTGCATGTGAGGATATTGCTTGGAAAGGCACAATTGAAATAAGCATAATGTGTTATGCCCTTTGGTTAATGTATATAGATGGGTCGGGTTTTTTGTACAGTTGGGTTGGGTTCACTATGTAATACTGTGCTTATATATTGGGCTTAGTCCCCTAATGAAGAGTTATTTTATTCCATTCTCTCCAAATCCGAGCCGTCATCTCCTAACAACACTATACCTTCAAGCCTGTGTATGTTCGTGTATGCTCATGTAACATGAACACTGTATTCGTTTGATTAGATAGAACCTTAGAAATCATGACCAAGAATCAACTACAGTGCAATGGGCATTTAATAGTAAACGACTTATGAAATGTTGCAACATTTATATTGGTGTTGGATATTCATAATTCGGATGATCGGGTTAATGGTTCAATGTTATTCAAAGTCATGACAAATTATGAATTAAATAAGGCCCCTGCAAACATTAACTACATGCAGTCATGTTGTAGAAAGTTAAATGCACTTCTATGTATACATTGGCTTGCATTGTACTAATAAATTGCTCTTCATGTGACTCGTGCATAACAAAGCTTTTACACTTCTGATTAACATGGCTTATCAGTAATGGACAATGATATATACTATATAATAGTGCAAGTTTATGAAAGTGATGGGGACATCGAGCAGCGCCCATGGCGCGTGTACCAGCGCAAGAGGCGCCACCTGAGCCTATGGCTCTGATCAGACAGCCTGCACCAGCATGGATGTTTTCAGTTGTTTTTATTTTCTGCATTGTGTTATTTAGTCCCACCTCGACTTTCAGGGGTTTTCGTTTGTTATCGCAGGCCTTTATATAGGTCTGCCCATGGAACATGTAATGCACTGAATAATGAAATAAAAATTTTGTTTCTCCACTATTGTGTTGAGTGACAACAGGGTGAGGTGTGTGAAACCCCAATCCCAAACCCTAGGCGTGTGAAACCCTAGGTGGGTACTAGGCGTGTGAAACCCTAGCCCAACCCCTACCCCATCCTCTCCCTTTCTCTCTCCTCCCGCGACCACCTCCTCTCCCCTGCACCCGGCCGGCCCACCCAGGCACCGAAACCCCTCCCTCCTCTCCCCTCCTCCGACTGCCTACCCGACCCCAGTCTTCCCCACCCGACCCCCCTCCTCTCCCCTCCTGCTGCTGCTGCTACCCACCCGTCCAACCCCGGCCCCCCATCCCGAACCCCCTCCCCTCCACTCATCCCCTACCCGATCGATCCCTCCCCCTCCTGCCCTTGCTGCCACCCCGATACCCACCCCCCTTGGCACTGCCGGACCGGCCCGACCCCGACCCCCCCCTCCTCCTCCTCCTCCCGGTCCTGCCGCCCAACCCGATCCCTGCCCCCTGCCCTTGCTGCCACCCCGATTCCCCCCCCCCTCCTTCCTCCCTCCCTCAGCCGGCCACCACCCCGAGCCTTTCCCTCCACCCCTACCCGACCGGCCTCACCCCACCACCTCCCCTTCCCTCCCTGTAGCCCACTCGAACACCCCATGACCATCTCTCACCTGATTCCCTCACACCCCGTTCGGTATCGCACCTCCGGCGCCCTCGTCATGCGTGCAGGGCCGGGCCTGATGGGGATCATGGGATGATCGAAGACGACGACGGGTGCCTCGACATCAACTCTCCCTTCCTCGACTGTCAATTCTCGGAAGGAGAGAGCGTGGAGGAGTCTGTGCCTGTGCCACCATCAGCACATCATCAGTAAGGGTTTCCCTACTCAATCAGGTATCATCGTGTTTCACCTATCAGATCTCTGGTATATTATCATTGCCAACTGCTGCCCCTGTTGTGAGGTTGAGTGTCCACCTGCCTGTAAAGTTCATTAGTATTTGATATTGCGGGACGGACTCGTGCCGTTTAATTTAAGCATTATTTATTGTAATTCTTAGAACTGAAATCGAATCGCCTGATGCAAGTAGTTTCTGTTAAAACCCATTATTCCCTGCTGATGGTTTGAATAAACTTCCTACCTGAGACCTTTAATTCGTAGCGAAACATTGCTAGGACAATTAAACTACTGATTTCCTGCCCACCCGCATTTGTATCGCATCATTTTGGTATCAGAGCATGGTTGTAGGTAGGAACTGTCAGTTGTGTTGCATATTTGCATCTAGGAAAATTTTCTTTTAGTTATTACATTTGATTGCCATGTTTAACAAAATAAAAATAAAAAAATCAGCATGCATCATATTGTGAGTTTGTCTTTGCATACCAACCCGTAGAGTTATCTATTAGGAGAGTCGAGTGAGTCGGACAATATGGATCCCGAGGTCTTAACCAGGGCACTTGCCAAGTTAGCCCAAGGAATAGCAACTATGAACCAGAACCTCACCGCTTGTCAGCGTGGCACCAATGCCCGTTTTGACCGTTTGGACCAAGCTCCACTTCAAGCTCCCCCATCCCTGGACCCTCAAGATTTTCGGCCACCTTGGCAGAACAATCAAGACCCGGATGAACGATATCTCCGGAGCATCAGGTTAGAGGTGCCCTCTTTCGATGGCAGGCATGATCCCCAATTCTTTTTGGACTGGCTCCAGTCCATGGACCGATACTTTGCCTGGTACCCTTTAACTGAACCGCGAAAAGTGCAATTCACTGCCATGAAGCTTAGTGGACCCGCCAGCCAATACTGGACTAATTTAGAAGCCTTGAGAGCCGCCAAAACTCAGGACCCCATTGATACTTGGGTCGCCATGAAGAATGAGCTTAAAGGCAGGTATGTGCCCCCATCATATCGAGCCCACCTATTGGACCAGAGGCACCAATTCACCCAAGGCAACAAATCAGCCAGGGACTATGTCACCAAATTCGACGAGTTCCTAACTCGCTGCAATGTCCTCAGAACAGAAACCCCTGCCCAGGTCCTGGCACGTTTTCGATCAGGTTTGAGAGAAGACCTGAGAAGTGAGCTCTTTGCCCGAGATGTTACAGAGTTGGAAAGAGCCTATGCCTTAGTTCAGAACCTCGATAGCATTAGGTCCAACCATTTCCATCGGGAGCAAGATTCCCGAAGCAAAGTCCCTCGGCCTTTCTCGGATAGCTACCTAAGTCGGCCCTACCCCAACGAATCCCAATCAAGAGCCGACTCCACCAGTAGAAGCATTGAGAGAGACAACCATGACAAGGTCTCTGAGAAAGACTTCTCCAAAGTTAGTCCCCTCACCATGTGTTGTAAATGCCAAGGCTACGGACATGTGGCCGCAAACTGTGCAAGCCATGTCAAAGTCAACATCATTAATGGCAATCTCATTGAAGTGATAGAGGCTAAAGAGGCAGAATTCGTCTATCAAGCTGAAGAAGAAGATGGAGACTTTGATGATGATGACGAAGCCATCTTGACTTCCCTTAAACCAATGTCATCTCCCTCCATGTCAGTTGTTAGGTGCGCCCTGTCTCAACCCAAGGACAAGAAGGTCAAACTGGGTCCCTGCCAACCTAAGAGTAGTCAGGCCGAACAACAATCAACTCTAACTAAAAAGATTTTCAAGGAGCATGATTCGGTCCTAATCTTCGTAGACCGATTTTCTGAGGTGACCCATTTCCTCCCTTGTTCCAAGACGTCCGATGGCGTCATAAAGTTACACGGATTGCCTGAAATCATGCCCAACAAGGATGTCAAGACCACCAGTTTTTGTTGGAAAATCCCATGGCACAAGCTGGGCACTAGGCTCCAGGTCTCCACTACCTTCCATTCCCAGACCAATGCCCAGACTGAAGTTGTCAATAGGAGTCCGGAAAACCTTGTCCATACCTTGATGGGTGAACACGTTAAGACTTGGGATCTGAAACTGTCAGTAGCCGAGTTTGCATGTAGGTCCACAGGTATGAGTCCTCATGAAGTCGTGCATGGGTTCAAACCTAGGCAACCAGTCGATTTTATTCCCATATTTGAGCATCATAGAATTTCCGAGTCGGCATCTGTTTTTGCATCTCATGTGCATGAACTACATAAGGAAACCAGTAAAAAAATTGAACAGAGCAATGCGAGCTATAAATTAAGGGCCGATGCCCGGAAGCGAGTTCAGACTTTCAGTATGGGAGATTATGTAATGGTCCAGATTCGTCTGGAACGGCTTCCTTCGAGAGCCGTTAAGAAACTACATACGTGCAGTGCGGGTCATTTTCGGGTTCTAAAAGATATAAATAATAATGCTTATTTTATGGTACTACCCGAGGGTTTTGGCATCAGTCCCACCTTCAATATTAAAGATCTAGTGGCTTATAATGGCCCATATTTTAACCCTGAAAATCCACTGATAGTTGAGCCTACCCTGGACCCTGCCCCTGAGTGCCCCCCCCATCCCCACTCCCAGAAATATCCCCACCATATACAGCAAATGGCATTGATAATATTCTGGATGACGAGATTGTCTCGGCAAGACGACAGTGGAATCCGGCGGTACCTGGTTCGCTGGAAGGGAAGGCCCCATTCTGAGGACGCTTGGAGTGAGCATCAGGGACCCCAGCAGATGGACCCAGACCTGCTGGAGCTACACGAGAGCCGCACCGAGCCTTACTCGACGGAGTCGAGCTCTCTCCCACCCCGGGAGAATGATGGGGACATCGAGCAGCGCCCATGGCGCGTGTACCAGCGCAAGAGGCGCCACCTGAGCCTATGGCTCTGATCAGACAGCCTGCACCAGCATGGATGTTTTCAGTTGTTTTTATTTTCTGCATTGTGTTATTTAGTCCCACCTCGACTTTCAGGGGTTTTCGTTTGTTATCGCAGGCCTTTATATAGGTCTGCCCATGGAACATGTAATGCACTGAATAATGAAATAAAAATTTTGTTTCTCCACTATTGTGTTGAGTGACAACAGGGTGAGGTGTGTGAAACCCCAATCCCAAACCCTAGGCGTGTGAAACCCTAGGTGGGTACTAGGCGTGTGAAACCCTAGCCCAACCCCTACCCCATCCTCTCCCTCTCTCTCTCCTCCCGCGACCACCTCCTCTCCCCTGCACCCGGCCGGCCCACCCAGGCACCGAAACCCCTCCCTCCTCTCCCCTCCTCCGACTGCCTACCCGACCCCAGTCTTCCCCACCCGACCCCCCTCCTCTCCCCTCCTGCTGCTGCTGCTACCCACCCGTCCAACCCCGGCCCCCCATCCCGAACCCCCTCCCCTCCACTCATCCCCTACCCGACCGATCCCTCCCCCTCCTGCCCTTGCTGCCACCCCGATACCCACCCCCCTTGGCACTGCCGGACCGGCCCGACCCCGACCCCCCCCCTCCTCCTCCTCCTCCCGGTCCTGCCGCCCAACCCGATCCCTGCCCCCTGCCCTTGCTGCCACCCCGATTCCCCCCCCCCCTCCTTCCTCCCTCCCTCAGCCGGCCACCACCCCGAGCCTTTCCCTCCACCCCTACCCGACCGGCCTCACCCCACCACCTCCCCTTCCCTCCCTGTAGCCCACCCGAACACCCCATGACCATCTCTCACCTGATTCCCTCACACCCCGTTCGGTATCGCACCTCCGGCGCCCTCGTCATGCGTGCAGGGCCGGGCCTGATGGGGATCATGGGATGATCGAAGACGACGACGGGTGCCTCGATATCAACTCTCCCTTCCTCGACTGTCAATTCTCGGAAGGAGAGAGCGTGGAGGAGTCTGTGCCTGTGCCACCATCAGCACATCATCAGTAAGGGTTTCCCTACTCAATCAGGTATCATCGTGTTTCACCTATCGGATCTCTGGTATATTATCATTGCCAACTGCTGCCCCTGTTGTGAGGTTGAGTGTCCACCTGCCTGTAAAGTTCATTAGTATTTGATATTGCGGGACGGACTCGTGCCGTTTAATTTAAGCATTATTTATTGTAATTCTTAGAACTGAAATCGAATCGCCTGATGCAAGTAGTTTCTGTTAAAACCCATTATTCCCTGCTGATGGTTTGAATAAACTTCCTACCTGAGACCTTTAATTCGTAGCGAAACATTGCTAGGACAATTAAACTACTGATTTCCTGCCCACCCGCATTTGTTTCGCATCAGAAAGCTATAGGAATGTCGTCACTTTTATGTACACCCATGCTTGTTATGTCTACAACCAGTTTCCAAAACATGCCAGGGTTTTTGCGTTATCATATCCTTGGTTAAAATATCTTGAGCCTTAAACCCATGTGCTCAAGTTTAACCCAGCGCTCATATGTGCTTTCTCCATAGACGAAATCGTGGTGATGATTTCTTACTTCAAATTTTTAGGCCTTGTGCTCCCAGAAGCATTAGATGACAGTTTTATGTTATCATATTCTCAAGGACTAGAAATTTTTTACATCCATCATTTTCTGTTCTGGCCTAGGTATAAAATGTTTTGGTGGTTATATATTCGTAAGCAAATAAAGCATTGTGCTCTGGAGTCTGGACCGATTGCTCAGATAATTTATAAGAATGCCTGAGGATGTGGGCTTTAATTCAGCTCCATTTTAGAGGTTGTGAGGCTTTGTGACTTTGGAATTCTTAGGCTTGGAGTCTTAGATGCAATTAATGATTGTTTTGGTGTTTCTGATCATATGTTGGTAGTGAAATAGAGCTTATATTTCCGATTTCTTTTATAATGGGTTGCATCGTTGGGTAAAGACTAAAGAAAGAGAACCAAAACGTGGTTGCTTTTGGTGAGTTGTTGAATGCATATGCATTTTCCTGGTCGTAACATCTTCTAAGAATTTTATGTACATGGAACATGTACAACTATACATATTGACTAACCTGCATGATAGGAAGCACCGATACGGATACGGGGATACATATATGTGGATACGGATACAACGATACATGGATTTTCGAAAAACTAGGATACACGGTATGACAGGGATACGTTTGTAATTTTATATATATATATATATATATATATAATTAAATTAATATTTTTTTGTGCTAGAATATAAATAGTGAATAGTTTGAAAATTAAATATGATCATGTTCATCATTCATTACATGATTTACATCCAATACAATCCAAAAATTCAAAGCTAGTGTCACATTTATCCGTTGCAAAAAAGTAAAGCTAATTACATTATGCAAGTGTCACATTCATCATCCATTACAAAACGCTAGCAAAATACACTAACATCCATTATCCATTACAGAATACAAAATTAGTGTCGCATGCATCATTCAAAAAACAAAACATATAAATGATATCATTAAGCAAATGGTTACGTATGGACGTTAGACCTATATCCAAACATAGTCATCAATAAGTATCTCGGCGTATCGGTTCCGTATCCCCGGCATATCGGTTTCCGTATCCCCGACGTGTCGGTCCCGTATCCCCAATGTATCGGCCCCGTATCCTCGGCGTTTTAGTTCTTTTTTTTTTAAAATCCCGATACTTCCTAGCCGTATCGGATATGTATTCCGCCATATCGGGCCGTATCGGGAAGTATCCGATACGAGTACGGTACCTGTTTCGAAGTATCGGTGTATCATAGCTTGCATGTACTGAAAAATGTTTTTCAAGATACTAGATCAGAATAGAGCTTTTACACTTTTGACTACTTGGCCTATCAGCAACGAACAATGATACAATATAATATTGCAAGTTATGAGATCCGTAGCAATGTTGTTACTTCTATTCACACATGCTTGTGATATTTCTACAATCAATTTGTAAAACATGCTAGGGTATTTTGTGTTATCAATTCCTTGGGTATAAATCCTTCTTTGCCACTTGTTTTTGTTATAGGCTATATCTTTTCAAACACAACCATCGATGTTATTTTAGGTCCATTCCTCGTCCTTATTGATCCTTCATCGATAATCCGAGACCCTCTCTTTACAAGTGTCACCTCTGCCCTTCGTTGTACATCCCCATACGATCTTGAGATGTTCACCATTTTTTATCCCAAATTGGTGCCACTTCAACACTCACTCGAAAATACTCATACCATCCTTCATAGTTTTGCTGCACATCAACCTTGAATTTCCTCATCTTTGGCACATTCATGTGCTTGATCTCTTTTTATATAGTACTCCTGTAGGCATCAAAATTAGCCTGCATTAAAAGCCCGGCCTATGCAAAACGGCCCGCAAAGGAAAAAAGGTTCAAACCCGACTCGGATGAGCCCGAGTGGGCCCACCCCATGCAAGTGAGGCCCACCGGAGCCACCCAATCTCCAAAAAAGGGCCGGAGGGGTCCACCGGTCCCTCATGCAAACCACGGCCCGCTCTCCCATGGGGAGGTGTGGCCGGCCAAAAGAAAAGGAAAGAAAAAGAAAAAAAAAAAGGAAACAAAATTGCCATACGCGCGGGGGGGGGGGGGGGGGGGGGGGGGAGGGTAGCTCGGACGTCTACGCAAGTTGCGGATCCATGTCGATCCCTCGATCCGACGTACAAGATGAGAAGTCGTGTCGCCATCGATTAAATATGCAAAATCAGCTCATATCCCAAAAGATTGAGCTCAATCTAGCCCATAAACGCATGCTACAAAAAAGTAAAGGGATAAAGATCAATTTTCCCCAAAAGGGAAGGAAAAATCCCAATGGTTATATGAGAGATATTCAAGGGATTTGAAAATCAGTCATTTCTCTTCCATCCCCTCCCCTTCGCCTATAAATATAGGGGCAGGGGGATGGCTTAAGAGGTCTGAAATCAAGAAACGTGAAGGCTTTGCAAAGGAGGCTCGCGCTTGACGAACCAGGACTTCACGATGCACGGGCAAGCGCATCCCACGGGAACGACTTAGTCCACAAAAGTCCTCGTCAACATGAAGACCCTGCACAGGAAATCAAAGCTTCAACTCCGTTCACGAAGAAGAAAGCTCGGAGAAGAAGATCCGGAGTCGACACCACCCCATTGTCTCCAACAAGCCTTCAACTCCGACAATGCCAAAGAAGCCCGGGGAAGAAGACACGAAGTTGGCACCACCCCGTCGTCTTTAACAAAGTCTTCGACTCCGACCACGCCAAAGAAGCTCGGAGAAGAAGATCGGAGTTGACGCTACACTTGTCGCCTTCAACAAACGTCCGCTTCATTCACGAAAAAGAAAGCTTGGAGAAGAAAATCCGAGGCGTCGACGCTACACCCGTCGTCTTCAATATCGGAGTCGACGCTACACTCGTTTTTAACAAAGCTGACGCTATAGCTGTCTCACGGAGTTGGCGCTACACCTGTCATCTTCAATATCAAAGTCGACGCTACAACTGTCGCATGAAGACCGGCGCTACATCCGTCATCTTCAAAGGAAGTCTTCAACTCCGATCACGCCAAAGAAGCCTGGAGAAGAACAAAGTCGACGTCCCAATCGCTGCCGCCGCCGCCGCCGCCAAAGCTCTGTCCTTAAAAGGAGGATGCCAAAGGAATAAGAAGACTCGGAGACGTCACCATCGTCGTTTGAGTTGAAGATCAAGGCCAAACTAAAAGGTGAAGCAAAGGTTAAAGCCAAAGCCAGATCAAAGCTAAAGTTACGTCCGAGTTAAAGCAACGCACGTGCTAAAGCCAAGCAGCTACGAAATTCCACGACCAAAACAACACACATTTTAGCCGATACGACGCGAAGTCCGGAAGAAGAAAAGCACCGCAATCCTTTACCTCTTCTACGTTCAAGCGCTAACGCCAAAGTAACACCAACGCCAGAGCTACGCTAAAGCCAAGCAAGTCGTCAAAAGCCAAAGCCAGACGCCAGAGGTTAAAGCCAAAATCAGACACCAGAAGCCAAAGCTAGAGCTATGCCCGTGCTAAAGCAACACATGTGCTAAAGTCAAGTAACCACGAAGGATCACGAGCAAAGCAACGCACGCTCTAGTCGATATGACGCGAAGTCCGAAAGAACAAAAGCACCGCAAGTCTCTATCTTTTCTACGTTCAAGCGCTAACGCCAAAGCAACGCCAATGCCATAATTACGCTAAAGCAAAGCCAGTGCTAGAAGCCAAAAGCAAAAAGCAAATGTAAAAGCAAGATCGACGCTGCAAACCGACGATCGAGAACGTCGAGGTCTAGCAAGAGCCGATGAAAACCCGAAGATCGAGGATCACACCGAAAGCCCCCTAGCTGACGAAGGCTCAAAGCACGAAAGGGACGAATGCAAAGGCTAAAAACCACTCGTCCTCTCAAGAAACTCTCACCCTTGTAAAGACCTCTGTCCTAGGCAACCCTCAAGAGCTCTTGCACGAAGAATCGTGGAGACGCGGATCAAAAGGACCATCGAGAGGATCTCTCCCACAATCTCCTGATAAATCTTCGCCGCCCTGGCTCACTACCCCCGAGTCTCGGGAGCAGCTTGTAATCTCCGTGTTTGCAATAAAGAGACCCATCTTTTTTACGCCCACAACTCCGAAGCTCCTCTCCACTCCATATATCCTATTATATTAGGTGTGTGCTTATCTATCTCTCCATTCACTATGAAATAAACCAAAGATACAAAAAATATTCACATTGTTCTTTTTTTTGCCATCATTATGAAGGTCTCTATTTCGGTTCAATTAATATTTAGACCCTTGGCTTCCAAAACTTTCCTTCATGATTCTAATTTAACATCTAACCCTATTTGTAATACTATATCATCTTCAAATAACATAAATTATGGTACTTCTTGAATATTAGCAGTAAGTTCATCAATGATGAGAAAAGATTAAGACTCGGTATTGAGCCTTGGTGAAGTTCCCCCGTAATTGGGAATTGATTTGTCTTGTTGTAGTTGCTTCTCACACTGATAATTTCTCATTCATACATGTTCTTGATAACTACAATATAATCTTGAAGTAGTCATCTCCTTCAAGTTAAATCATGTGCACCTATTATAAGCATTCTCTAAGTCAATAAAAACCATATGAAAATTCTTTTTCTTCTCTCTAAATTTTCCATTAGTACCCTCAACAAGAAAATAGCCTCCATTGTTAGAACTTACTGGCATAAATCCGTATTGGTTCTTTGAAATGTTTGTCATCTTTTTTAAGTTTTGTCCCATCACCCTCTCCCACATTTTCTTGGGGTGCTAGTAAACTTAATTCTATAATAGTTAAGTCAGTACATCATCTATATTCTTATATATAGGTTTTATGTACACAACTATATTCTTAAAGATAGTTAGCATAATACTTCTCCAACCATTTGGTATCCTCCTTTTATATAGTAGCTAGCCCAGTTATCCAAATTAATATGGTTCTACGATTTTATAGACTTCAATTGGTATCCCATCGTGGCCAATTCCTTTTCCCTTTTGCATCCTTTTCAAAGCCACCTTTGTTCCAGTTATTTGGGTTTAGCAATGGTAAACATGCCTACTCCTTGATTGTGGTTTTTCTAAAAACATTTCTCCAGTGGAGTTGTCATTAAATAATTTCTGAAAATAGATTTCCCATCTCTCTGTAATCTCATCATTATTCACCATGTAGCTCACCCGTCTCACCTCACTCTTCATGCACCGAACTTGATCGATATCTCTAGTTTTCCTTTCCCTAATCCTAGCTAATTTATTAGAACCTTCTTTGAGGCTAAATTATCATACAAGTATTTAGGTTCTACAAACTTAGCCTGATTAACTGGCTTTCGTTCCATCCATAGTTTTTATGCCTTTCCAAGTTCTCAATGTCATTTGTTTTCCGTCATTCCTTGAAGCATTCTTTCTTTTTCTTGATTGAATTTTGGGGTCATTCTTCCACCATGTTTTCTTTAAGCATGATCTGCTTTCCTGATTTGATTTTGGAGATTCTTTTTTTTCTTTTTTGAGAAATTTTTAGAGTCATTCTTCCACCATGTTTCTTTATTCCCACATGGTTTCCTTTAGATTTTTCGAGTACTATTCTAGCAATCCTCTTGAAGCAAAGTTTGATCACACAGCATATTTGGTTTACTTCAAAGGTTTGAGCTTTAAGAGACTAAAGGATTAGGTGTAAGTTTTATATTGACATATCCTCTAGGCCTAGAAATTTATTACATCCAGCCTTTTCAGTTCTGGTCTATGTATAAAATCTTTTGGTTGCAATATTCCATTGCTCAGATAATTTATAAGAATATTACAACCTGAGGATGTGGGCTTCAATTCAGCTCCATTATAGACCAGTGAGGCTTTGTGACTTCAGGATTCTATCCCTTGGAGCTCAGAGGCAGTTGATGATTGTTTTGGTGTTTCTGATCGCATGTTGAATCTGAAACCAAGCTTTTAATTATCACCTCTGTCAGAACTTTGCATCGTTCTGTAAACAAAAAGAACCAAAACATGGTTGTTTTTATTTGTTTGAATGCACTTACGGATTTTCCTGGCCATTATATCTGCTAGAGTGTTTTACATACACAGCTAAAGCCTGGATATTTTGACAGTAATCTTTTTTGTTTTCATAGGTCATTCATGAAAAGATCCCTATCAGATGGCAACATTCTACGTGAAAGCAATACACCTGTAGCCCGTTGTAATATTGGACAGGAAAAATATCCTAACTCAGAAATGTCTGATGAAGCACAAGTTGGAGTTAAGAGTCTTTCTGAATCGACACCTGAAATTTCAACATGTGGAAGTGATGTATCATATTCCAGGTCAGCCACCTAAGTTTGTCCATATTTGATCTTTGTAAATTTATTTTAAGTTGTTTCTGATCTAGGGGCATAGTTTAACCAAGTTTGACAACAAAAAACAATTTATGTAACTTATGCATTAGAATAGGTTATGTTCATGATCATATTTTCCTCCAATTTTCCAAATATGATTACCCACTTTTATATTTAGTAAATTTTTTTTTGTAAGTTGATTTAACGTTATCTTACCCTCATTGTCTGGTACTAGTACTACCATTGATTTTTTTTATATTTTTTCTTCATCTATGGCCTTGTGGGGGAAACTCCTTTGCTGTCCAGACTTCCCGCAGTCTCCTGTTGTCAGGGCCCAATGACAGGCGTCCGTGACTGTAGAATCGCACTTAGACCCCTCTGTGGACTCCGGATGGCTATGATGCCGTTCATGCTACATAGTGCTTATTGGGGCCCGACTGCGGGAGACTGCAGGAAGCCCAGACTGCAAGGGAGCCAAGCCTAGTTCTTGCATATGAAATAGGGATTTGTTATCGTGGCATTAGTGTTATTCAAGTTTACCTTAAATTACTCCTCCCTGATCCACTGGGGAACATTTTTGGTTTTGATTTCTTCACTGTTACCCAATAAATGAATGTTGTATCTTGTTTTTCCTAGGTATGCCCCCATGATGTCTCGCCGGCAGATTTTTGCAGAAAGTGAGCACAGTTATTTCCATGAGCACGAGCTTGATTCATCGAATTGTTCCAATTTTCTGGATCTTGATTGGCTTTCATCATCGGGTAATTCATGCGAGGAAGAAATTTATGAGAGGTGATCTTCTATTTCATTCTTATATGCTGCTTATTTCACATCAGCTGCAATGTCCACATAGGTCGATGTTTAACTTAGTTATGTCTGAACTTTGATGTCCTAGTACTTCAAGGGAAAATATTAGATCTTTTATCAGTTATGCTCAGAAAGGCATCATATCTTCATGTCACCTATGCTAGTAATGCATATTTTTCTTATTTCATAAATGATAAATTGTGAACTTTCATTTGTCGTAATTCATGTTCTAGCAGTCATTAAAGTGCATGCTGCATTAAATGACCAACAGTTGGAGGAAATACAGTGCATTCAATGATAGGTTGAATGCCCAACTACTGTTGTCTATTGTTGGCATTGTTGCAAAGTGTGTACAAGCACCTCCCATACTCCTTGTTTATTGTTTTAGATGGATATATACAAGGCACCAATGCGTAGAGGGTTGATACTAATTGTCAAATGTTCTTTATGGATAATACCTTGATCTATCAAGCTGACCACAGATAGGATAAGGATTCTTAGTTAAGGTTTAGTCCATACTCGTGTACTGTGGCATGTGGGTCAATGTTATGTTTCACCATTGTATGATTTTATGGATCCTTTGTAAATCGTCCATTGTCCAACTGTTACTACCATTTGGTGAATAATCAATATCAGCATTCAAAACCATTCATTCGTAATGAAATTTTCTATGTATAGTACTTTACTTGGATTGTATATAGTTCATGTACAAGCATGTTACCAGTACGATATATTTATTTTTATGTGCCTGCAGATCCACACTGATGAGCTCTCCAATTGAGAATCTTTCCACCGAAAATGTTGTAAATGGCTTGACTGCTGAAATGACCCCACCTATAAGTGAGAATGGTTCGAGCATAAAGGTTAGAATTCCTTTTCTGCTTAATTCAGTTTCATTTCTTTGCCTTCTGCAATGGATCAAGTGCTACATTCTTTAAAATGTGGGTTCGTGTATATAGTTTTACAAGCAAGTGTCTTTTAGACTACCTTTGGCTCTATCAAGGACTCAATAGAGTCAGGTTGGCTGTGTGTCCTACAACCGTAAATGATCTTTTTGTCTTGAGCTAATATTATCAGATATTATTAGCAGAGAGGCTTCTTGATACACGGAGCCATATTGTCCATTAAATATTCTTCGTGTTGTTAGTTCTTTAGCACGATGAGTGATATTTGAATATGTGACTTGACTTCATACTATCTGAGCAGGATCGATCTCTGTATAGTTTTTTAGTTACGAGCCATTTGACAGTAAGTTGTTTGTTTTGGAAAAACATGTAATACATACGATAAATCATTCATGACTCACGATAATAGTGATAACTCCTCCTCGAATTCTGTTAAACAATTAAAATGTCAGAATAATATGTCGTTCTTTTTTTAGTGGAACTTTGGTTGCTCCCTCCCTGGTTGCATGAGCTTAAACTACGTAGCCAACAAGGTAGTTCTCTCTACTCGCCAATTGATCTTTTAGGTTTATTGTCATGCCCATCTCTCACCAAGTCAACCCCATCTTGCTGGGAGAAGATTTGGATGATGATAATGATCATACTCAGTTCGAGCCATGCTATCTTGGGCTCTCACTCTAGAGTATATTTTTTCCTGTGTTTGTGTAATGATGGTCTACTCCCAAGATAAATGACCGATTCGGAGCTGATCTAATGTACACTCAAATAAGAATGGTTGAGGACGAACGAACCATATGCGTTCAAATGCAAATTAAAGACAACAAAAAAAGAATCATAAATGGTTATGAAAGATGAAAAATAGAGAGATGATTTCAATTCCTTTCAAGACTCTTAAATGTTAAAGACTGCTATATGGGTATTTATTGAGTCCAAAGGAAGTGATCCAAAGGGTGGGATGTTCCTAGTGGGATCTCTATTTTTGTCTTAAAAAAGAATGCCCTTTAATGACCATAAATATAAAGTGTCGTGCCCCGTGAACATTCACCTCTGTTCAATAAACATGAAGAAAATATGACAACAAAGCTAATTTAAATGTTGAAGAACCACAATAATATAATATCAACAAATTCTAGCAATCCTCTGCATTATTTAGAGTTGGCCGTCAAAGCCGAAATTAAGTTGTGGGTGAATGATATTATTCCTAGGTAAATGTACTTTGTCTTTAAATGATCACTTAGTTATAACAGGTGTAAACAAATGTCTTTGAAGTTGGTCAACTTGCAAGTTTTTCCATTGAATTGCACGAATGAAATGTGCTACGCCTTGGCGATTAGGACTTATTAGGCGAGGTGCATAAAAACTAAAAGTAATTATATAGTCATTATATAATATTATTTAAATGAACATGACACAAAACTATAATCTATACATAATTTGAAGTTCTAAGCTAAATAGAGCAATACAGAAGGGCGAAGGAGGAGAGAGGAGAGTGATGGGGGGGTGGAGAGGGAGGGAGGAGAAAGATATACAGAGAAAAAAAGACACTTGATCATCGGAATCGTCAAAAGTTCTCTTCGTCCTCCTTATCTTCTTCCTTCTTCTCACTTTACCTATTTTGGGGGTGTTTTATAAGCCGCTCACTTTACCTACCACCTAGGCTGTTGGGGATTAAATCGCCAAGGCGATCCCTTGACTATACTGGTGATAATATGCTTTAGCTACAAGTCTAGACTGAACTTTGTCTTGAACTAGAATAATTAGTGCATACTTCACAAACTGCACATATAGTACAGATCATCATTAGGTTCATTCAGGTTGGTGCAATGATGGCTTGCACTATTATTTTGGATTCATGAGTGCTCTAGAGATGCCAACCACAATCTTATAGGTGAGCTTTACATGATTACTATGCAATGCACAAGTATCCACACTGTTAGCTATGGACTCGGTTAGAGCAAATACTCTTTTTATCATTTTCTATAAAAGAATTGGTACCATTGGAGGGATTGTCAGAATAACTTTACTCCAAAAATGTAGTTCTTCACTTCTTCTCCATTCACCTAAAAGGAAAACATCTTATGAACCAGTGTCCACTGAACCTTCTTCTTGGGATTTATAGTTAGGAAAGTTGGGTTGCCACACTTGGGTACTATGGGCTACAGTTACATCCCCTTGATAGATAAATTGCTTGTATTCTCAAAGATCGTTTAGTTTGGCTACCTTACTCACTGAGAGGATGTGAATATCCTAGTATCAATTGCTGCAGATTTCTTATCCTAGTATCCAATGCTATTGATTTCAATTCTTAGTATCAATTGCTATAGATTTTGACTAAGTCATAACTTATAGGTCAATATGGGTGACAAACAAGTGACATTGAGCTCAGATATTTAACTCTATATATGGTCATCTCAAAAAATGCAAAGTTAAAGCAAAGCAGATCACATGTAACCCATGTTACCAAGTCTGGCGTTTTTTTAAAAAAGGTGTTTAAAACGCGACTTATTGTCATAGCGTTTACATGACTTTTTCCTGATTTTTTGAAAATATCATGATTTTTTAAAAAATTATGATTTTTTTTGGAATTTTTTTGAAAATATCATGATTTTTTGAAAATATCACGTTTTAAATTCGCCGTATACCACTCAAAAAATTTATTGGAACATTTTTATATATTTTTTAAAAAAATTCTAACATTGTTTTCCTCGAATCTTTCCCGACATTTTCTGGATTTTTCCAACTTCTCCCGTAGCCGATTTTTTTCCGACTTTGGACTTGGTAGCTTTTCCTGTAACCTACATGTTATCATCTCTACATGTTCTATTTTAAGTAAGAAATCTCACTTAAGGTTATTCATCTTTTTTTGGGCTCTCTTTGTTTCCGTTCTTTCTAAAATTCATCATCTTGTTTTGGGCTCTCGTTCTTTCTTTGCATCGGGGGTTGTGATAGTATCTGGAATTTTTTTGAACATTGGGCCTTCTAAACATTTGGACTTCATTTTATTCTGCATCTTTAAGTGTTTTCTTGAATTAGATTATGTGCTTGTGCGTCTGGTAGAACTTTTTTTATCGTGCTTATGATTCCACGGTGTAGTATGAACAATGGCTCATGCAAATTATGAAGTCGAAGAAATTAAATTGCAAATGCTATTCAATCTGGTCTTATCATATTTTCTCTGAAAGTGATTATTTAAGAATTAAATTTTGTTTTGTTTCCTATACATAGGTTTCCAGATATCACTTGTTCACCGGATTGAATCAATTGAATGTTGTTCGAAGTGATGAATTATTAGTTGGAGATCTGGTAAATAGTTTTATTGGTTGTTTTGGTGTGATACATAAGGTGTCAGAGTCATCCTTTTCATCAGCTATAGGTAATCATAATTCAATACTTAATGGTTGTTTTGCCACCACGTTAAATTCGGATGCTCAGAATGCACTGATGTAGGAGATCATTCCATTTTCCAGCAACACTGTCGAAGTCCTCTCGCTTACTCTCCTCGTCCCTACTCCCCACCTGACGACCAATCGCACCTCCCTATGCAAACCTGGCAAGTAAACCAAACACCAGCATACATGTGTATCAAAGAGGGAGAGGAGGCGACAGAAGGTGGTTGCATTGCAGAGCTATATTGTGCCGATAGGCACGGGCATTACTAGTGTGTGTGTGTGTATATATATGGGGAAAGGGAGCCTGGACCTGAGGTGCAACATCGTTGCTGCACCTCAGACATTGTTTTGCTATCCTAGAAGTTTTTGAATTTGATGAAATTTGGTGGGGTGTTGTCTAGGGTAAGATGATCATCCTCACAAAAAATCACCAAATTCCAAAACTTTTAGGGGGGTCAAATGGTCGAAGCAAAATCAGCCGTCCGCAGTCATTGTTAAAATCTGCAGATTTTGCTTCGACCATTTAACCCCCCTAGAAGTTTTGGAATTTGATGAAAATTGGTGAGGATGATCATCTTACGTTAGACAACACCCTCACCAAATTTCATAATATTCCAAAACTTCTAGGGAGGTAAACATGCGAGAGGTGCAACAACGATGCTACACCTCGGGTGCAGGTTCCATGCCCCTCTCTCTCTCTCTCTCTCTCTATATATATATATATATATATATATATATATATATATATATATATATATATATATATATATATATATATATATATATATGTAGCGAGAGAGATAGAGAGCTGGGTTCCTATGACATGTTATAGGGAGTACCCTATGACATTCAGTGAATTAATAATGCTAGAATGTACCGAATTTTTTTGAGGATGATCACATTACCTTAGATAGAATGTCCAAAAAATATCAAACCATTCTAAAACTTGTTGGGGCATCAAATAATAGAAGCTTAATCGACCATCCATTTTAACCATTAAATTGAAAAGCATATTTGATGCCCTTAGAAGTTTTAGAATGTGCCGATTTTTTGTGGGTGTCCTATCTAAGATAGGTTGATCATCATCATAAAAAATAAGAACATTCTAAATATTCTAGGGTTACTAATTCACCATATGTCATAGGGTACTCCTTATGACATGTCATAGTAACCCATTTTCCATATATATATATATATATAATATATATATAGGGGAGGGATACTCTTACTCATGGCTCTTACAAGTGGGCTCTTACTAATGATCCCAGCCATCCATTCCAATCATGATGGTTGGGATCAATTCCCTCTCTCTATCTCTCTCTCTCTCTCGATCAAGTAACCCCCACCCCTCCGACCCCCCATCCCCACAGGCTCCGGCAGTCCCTTCCGGCGACACCGACCCCCGACCGCAGCACCTTCCAGCGACACCGGCGCTGAGCGGCGGGCTGGCGCGGGGTGCAGAGCAGCGGGCGCGGAGCTGCGGGGTGCTGCGGTCGGGGAGGGGGATCGGTCGGGGACGGGTACTGCGGGGCCTGAGCCGGAGGGGGGGTGGGCTGCCGGAGCCGGAGGGGGTCAGAGATAGAGAGAGATAGGGAATTGGTCCCAACCATCCATCAGATCCGAATGGATGGATGTGATCATTAGTAAGCCCCACTTGTAAGAGGCCATGAGTAAGAGTATCCGTCCCCATATATATATACTAGTGCATGCCCGTGCTTATCGGCATTGCAGCGGGCCGTCTTCGGCGACAACACACCTGAACGTCTTCGGCAACAAAACACTTTTGACGACAACACTGACATACATAGGGATGCCCATTTCCTCACTCGTGCCAATTGGCACGAAGCGGGTGCCTTCGGCGTGGCCAACTCCCCCTCTCCCTCCCCCTATAATCGATCAATCACAGCTGTTTCTACTCGAACGGATTCCTCGAGATCGACCTGATGGTTTAGGGCGGCTGAAATTTCAGCAGGCGGGTTTATAGCCGTTGATGCGAACAACGATCATGGGATGAACGGTCAGGTTTAGTGCAGTTTAAATGGGCCGGGATTTTAGGGGTTTAGTGCAATTTAAATGGGTTGGGATTTGAAACCAAGGGGAGGGAGTTGGTTGACGGGGAAATAGAGATCCTGCGTTGATTTTTGAACAAATGGTTAGATCTATTCGGTTCATTTTTGTCCAGTCAGCTTGTCCTAGTCAGCTTCCGTTTTGTCTAGTCAGCACAAAACCGACGTGCCATATATATATATATATCTATATATATATATATATCTATATATATATATATATATATATATATATATATATATATATATATATATATATATATATATATATATATATATATATATATAGAGAGAGAGAGAGAGAGAGAGAGAGAGAGAGAGGAAACGGGAAATGAGCTGCCAGCCCATTTTGACGAAATGGGCAGCCACCTATTTGAAGCCCTTAGGAGTTTTAGAATGTGCTGATTTTTTGTGAGCATAAGCACCTTATCGTAGATAGAACACCCATAAAAAATCAGCACATTCTAAGACTTCTAGGGGCTTCTAATGTTAAAAAGTTTTATTGAACGTCCGTTGTAACCGTTAATCTGAAATTGAACATTTGATGCCCCTAAAAGTTTTAGAATGTGCTGATTTTTTGTGGGTGTGCTATCCAAGGTAAGGTGTATATGCTCACTAAAAATCAGCCCATTTTAAGACTCCTAGGGGTGTCAAATGGGCGGCTGCCCATTTCGTCGAAATAGGCCGCCAGCCTATACCCCGTATCCTCTCTCTCTCTCTCTCTCTCTCTCTATATATATATATATATATATATATATATATATATATATATATAGAGGAATGCTTGGTTGCGCTGTGCGCTGCCGAGAGAAAGTGCGCTGTGCGCTGAGAGCCGTCCGATCAGACTTCATCCAACGGTGGCTCCCGCTCCCGCACCGCAGACCCGCACCGGACCGCAGATCTGATCCCGCTCCCGCACAGCAGACCCGCACCGCACCGTCCGATCAAAAAGGATTTGAGATCCGGTGAATCAAACGGCTCAAAAAACTCTGGCTGTTACTGTAGCGGCTACAGTAACAGCGAGTTTGATTTTGGGCCGTTGGATTCCCATCGATCCAACGGTTGGAAATTTGGTTTGGGTCTTTCGTTTTCCATCCGTTGGATCGATGGAAATCCAACGGCTCAAAACAATTTCGCTGTTACTGTAGCCGCTACAGTAACAGCGATTTTATTTTGGGCCGTTGGATTTCCATCGATCCAACGGTTGGAAATTTGGTTTGGGTCTTTCGTTTTCCAACCGTTGGATCGATGGGAATCCAACGGCCCAAAATCAAACTCGCTGTTACTGTAGCCGCTACAGTAACAGCGAGAGTTTTTTGAGCCGCATGATTCACCGGATCTCAAATCCTTTTTGATCGGACGGTGCGGTGCGGGTCTGCGGTGCGGGAGCGGGATCAGATCTGCGGTGCGGTGCGGGTCGATGCGGGAGCGGGAGCCACCGTTGGATGAAGTCTGATCGGACGGCTCTCAGCGCACAGCGCACTTTCTCTCGGCAGCGCACAGCGCAACCAAGCATTCCTCTCTCTATATATATATGGGAGACTTAGCTATAAACGGAGATCGTTTTTAGCTTTAGCAAAGACAATGTTTCATTATTGCACCAAGTCCCTCTCGAAAGACATGTACAACAAGTTCCCCATCGCAAATGTTGACTTTTTCAACCCCTTCAAATGACAAAATTGTTCTATTATACATCCAGGAATAGTAACAATTCGTCCTGCAAAAGAGTAACAAATCATCGATTAAAGGGTATCAATTCGGTTGGTTGATACAGTGCATGTAGCAACTGCTATAATGATTTAATTGAAGCTGCTACAATGATTTCACTATAGCAAGATTATCGATTCGGTTTGGTAAGAGTACCAAACCGAATTGATACTCTTGCTATAATGATTTCACTGTAGCCGCTACAGTGAAATCATTGGAGTAATTGATACATGTATTGTGTCAACCAACCAAATTGTTACACTTACGGCCGAATTGTTACTCTTGCTGGCCGAATTGTTACTCTTGCTTGATGGGTAATGGAAGGGCGAGTTTTAGGTGCAAGTGTAACTACTCGGACGTGTTTTGATCTAGTTTTTTAGTCTGACTCAACTCGGGAACATCTCGAGTCATGTTTTTGAGTTTTAAAACATTGTTAGCGGTTATGGTGAAATGAACTGCTAGTGCTAGTGGGACTTCACAAGGGTCAGCACTAAGCGCCATATCAACTTACTGCTAATACTCATGAATTTACAAATGATATAATGTTAGTCGATAACACAAGGATACAAACATATGGTTAAATGGTACATTGGAATTATAGAGGAAAGATTTGGAAGATAAAGGTTTAAAGATTGGTAGAACAAAAATGGAATATTGAGAATTTAACTTTAATGGAACAATGATGAAAATGAAGCCCTTTTCACAATTGATGTATATGATTGTTTATAGAAAAGAATGGAGTGATAGGTGATGATGTATCCAATAGAATTAGAGTTTGTTGGATGAAGGTGTGAGGAATATCAAGAGTGTTATGCGATCCATGTGACTTGAGTTTCAGAATGATGGCCCTTAAAAAGAGCTCAAACACATAAGATGAGGGTGATAGAGGTGAGGATGCTGAGGTGAATGTGGGAAAACTAGTAGGGTAGAGCGGGTAATGAGTAAACTAGAGGAAGAGCTAAAGGTGCACCAATTAAGGACAGAATGATGTAGAACATATTATGATGGTATGAGCATGTACAATATATGATGCGCGAGCAGATTCGACAAGCACGTGTTTCGAGGCTTGAATAAGAATAATATAATTATTTTCGGTTTTAATAATTCTTGAAAATAGTATTTTCGGAATAAAATATAAAATTCGGAATAAAATAATTATTTTACTCCGAAATTATTATTTAATCCGAAAATATGTTATTTTCGGATTTATTAAATATGGTAGTTTTAAAAATATCTTTTAGGAAAGATTTAGATAGATTTAGGTATTTTAAATTTGGTAGTAGTTATCTTTATTTATGGATAATTTTAAAGATAGAGATATGATGGATTAGGAAGTTAATTAGGTGAGATCTTTATCCCATTAGTGGTTACCATCTTTATCTCTTTATTTTAGGAAGTTGTTATTTTTGTTATTCTGTTAAATCATATGAGCTTATCTCTTATGATCTTATTTGTTAGAGTTTTTTTTTATTTAAAGGCCATGAAGCCCCCATTGTAATGGTATTGACTGAATGATTGAATGAAAAAAAAAAATTGTGTGCATTTGCCACGAGTTCCCCTGTGAGAGGAGAGCGAGCGAGAGGCTCAATGCCGATGTGAGATCGGATTTGGCGAGAGGCCAAGGGTGTGAGGCCCCCCTTTTATCTTCTTCTTTTTTCCTATCTCTTGCGACGACGATCGACGGCTGTCCTGCATCAGATTTGGTATCAGAGCGAGGCTGTGAAGGATTCTGTTCCCTCACGTGGTCTTGCCCGTCGTGTTCATCGTGCTCTCTGTCATCACCGACCATCCAAATACCAAACCTGCTTTATTTTCTGAATCCGATCCACTTGTGCTCTTCGTGTCTTTATCCAGTCATCTCAACACTACAGAATTACAACTCTGCTCCTGATAGCCATGTACCATCAGACTGTCCTTTTTGTACAACTCATGGATTGGGTAAAAACAATGGGGCTTAAACTACATCCTTCCACATCCGGTGATTCTATTTATGTTTGGCGCATCAAGGATCGAGCCCGAGAGCTGAGTATGCCAACCGACCCCTTTGTCCAATGGTTTCTACACCAAGGAGGATCGGCTGAAGAGCGACTTGATGATGTGATGCAACTGATTAGCGAGATTGAGCAAGAGGCTACGATCATACAACGACGCAGAGTCCGAGCCTCAGCCGGACCTCCATCAGTTGTGCTTCCTACACCGACAACCCCTTTCTCCCTTTCATCCCCTCCCCTACGCTATCGCCACGATCGTCCTGCGTCAGATTTGGTATCTGCACCGACGACTCCACCCGCACCAGTGGTACCACCTCCAGCAGTACCACCAATGGAGATTCCTGAGGATATTCCACATCCGGACGAGTTTCCGAGTTCGGCAGTCGATGATCTTCTGCCTGCTACAGTACCGCCGGTCGAGTCTCCACTTTCTACAGCATCTTCAGTGGATCTGCTATCTCAGCTTTTGCCTCCAGTGGAGCATTCATTTCCTGCAGAGCCGTTATCGGGTGTCGACTTCAACACACTAGTCCCGACAGTTGACTTCCTCGGGTTAGACCTTCCACCCTCGGCTCGGGTACTCCTCCAGTTTCACTTGTATGTGCCTTCCTCCGGACCGGACTACTTCAGCCACTACTCCAACATGCTGCTTGTATGGGATCCGAGAAGCAATTGTTTGATGGCACGACATCCACTACAGGGTCTTCACCATCAGCTACTAACTTTGCCTCCTGCCTGGGCCTCACAGAACTCGAGGTCGAGTTCTTTCGTAGCTGAGGAGTTTGATGCGCGAGCAGATTCGACAAGCACGTGTTTCGAGGCTTGAATAAGAATAATATAATTATTTTCGGTTTTAATAATTCTTGAAAATAGTATTTTCGGAATAAAATATAAAATTCGGAATAAAATAATTATTTTACTCCGAAATTATTATTTAATCCGAAAATATGTTATTTTCGGATTTATTAAATATGGTAGTTTTAAAAATATCTTTTAGGAAAGATTTAGATAGATTTAGGTATTTTAAATTTGGTAGTAGTTATCTTTATTTATGGATAATTTTAAAGATAGAGATATGATGGATTAGGAAGTTAATTAGGTGAGATCTTTATCCCATTAGTGGTTACCATCTTTATCTCTTTATTTTAGGAAGTTGTTATTTTTGTTATTCTGTTAAATCATATGAGCTTATCTCTTATGATCTTATTTGTTAGAGTTTTTTTTTATTTAAAGGCCATGAAGCCCCCATTGTAATGGTATTGACTGAATGATTGAATGAAAAAAAAAAATTGTGTGCATTTGCCACGAGTTCCCCTGTGAGAGGAGAGCGAGCGAGAGGCTCAATGCCGATGTGAGATCGGATTTGGCGAGAGGCCAAGGGTGTGAGGCCCCCCTTTTATCTTCTTCTTTTTTCCTATCTCTTGCGACGACGATCGACGGCTGTCCTGCATCAATATAGAACCAAGGTGACCCAATAGAGAGGATTTCATATTACTGTGGAGCCTAAAATGACATTGATTGAAGTTGTTAGAAAAGATATGGAAAAATTTTCATTGACAATTGAGATAGCTCTTAACATAAGTGAATGGTAAAGAAGGATTCATAAAGCTGACCCCAAATAGATGGAACATGGCTCGATGATTATGGTTATGGTACAAAAATCCTAATTGAATCTTGTGACGATCCGAGCTCCTCCCCAAAAGGTGCCTATTGAGGAGGGGACTAATCGGGTATATTAATACAAGGATCCTCACTCCCATTACCGATGTGGGACTAAGCGGTGTGAGGCATGACCATCTCAACACCCCCCTTTACACAGGATACGTGTGGCAAGGGCATTGTGACAACCAAGATCCAATAGCCAAGAGCCAAGACTCCCGAGGCTGAGATGCCAAAATGGATGAGGTGAGGTGAGGTGTACAAGGCCATAAATTAGCCCCACATTGCCTGGAGAGAAGGAGATCCTGAGCTACTTATATAATTTCCCCTCCCAAACATAGAAGACGTGTTTTAAAACCGTGCGCCGCTATGGATTTCGTAAGAACTCCGTAGTTAAGCGTGCTCGGGTGAGAGCAGTACTAGGATGGGTGACCTCCCTGGGAAGTTCTCGTGCGGGCACGGGCAAAGCGGACAATATCTTGTGTGTTTGGGGCGGATGTTACAAAATGGTATCAGAACCGATTCTTCTCTGGATGGGGGGTCTAACCCTACACGAGGACGTGTAGCCCTAAGGGGGTGGATTGTGAAGACCAAGATCCAATAGCCAATAGCCAAAACTCATGAGGCTGGGATGCCAAGATGGATAAGGTGAGGTGTACAAGGCCACGAGTTAGCCCCACATCGCCTAGAGAGAAGGAGATCCTGAGCTACTTATATAATTTTCCCTTCCAAACATAGAAGACGCGTTTTAAAACAGTGTGCCGCTATGGATTTCGTAAGAACTCTGTAGTTAAGCGTGCTCGGGCGAGAGTAGTACTATGATGGGTGACCTCCCTGGGAAGTTTTTGTGCGGGCATGGGCAAAGCGGACAATATCTTGTGTGTTTGGGGCGGATGTTACAGTCACAATCTGGCGGAGGTCCGAGAGTGGGTCCCAACTCTAATACCATGTGACGACCCGAGTTCCTCCCTAAAGGTACCTATTGAGTGGGGGAGTAATCGGGTATATTAAGACAATGATCCCCACTCCCATTACCGATGTGGGACTAAACCGTGTGAGCCATGACCATCTCAACACCCCCCTTCACGTGGGACACGCGTGGCAAGGGCATAATCGGGCGGAGCTCCCGGAGGAGGTCCCAGCTCTGATACCATTTGACAACCTGAGTTCCTCCCCAAAAGGTACCTATTGAGGAGAAAAGAGTAATCGGGTATATTAAGACAAGGATCCCCACTCCCATTACCGATGTGGGACTAAACTGTGTGAGGCATGATGACCATCTCAACAAATCTAATATTTCTTAACTATTTGGCTTGGCCCCTTCAAGAAGTTATAAAATGGGAGGCATTAGATCTTGAAGGTTGGTGTGTTCCTCTTGCTTCCCTTTCTTCTTACTTCTTCTGTCATGTTGTTTCTTCTTTCTTGTTTATGTTATCGAGATTTGGTTCTAGTTTGTTTCTTCTAAGTTATGTTCAGGTTTGTTTTTGATGTTATTTTCTGATTTGTTTTTGTTGATGTAGTCTATGACATTATTTCTTTCCTTCCTTTGCACTAGATCTTGGAAGATTTGCATTGAAAGTTACTCGAGTTCAGTGTAAATTGTCAAAAAGTTGCAAAAAATTGCAGAATACCAATCATATGGCTTGTTGAATCTTATCAAATCGCAATCTCTAAAGCCATAAATCCTTCGTAGAACTGTAGATCTACTAAACCCAATCCATCCTCTTTGTATATGATTTACGAATATGTACACAAACCTGAACCTATCCCAACCCTACTGTGCAGGTACGCTGCATCGTGACACTCGAGACCCGGGTGTGGGGGAAGGGGAAAGAGGAAGGTTGGGGCTTGTTGGGGAAGGGGTGTGATGGGGGAGGATTAGAGGTTTTAGGAGATGACGGTTAGGGTTTGGAGAGAATGGAATACTCTTTATTGAGGGACTCAAGTCCAATATATATGTACATCAATACACAAGCAACCCGACCCGACTGTACATAGAACCCGACCCGGTATATACATTAACAAGAAGGATGCATGAGAACTAAGTTGGATCAGATGATGGGGGAGGGGTGAGGAGATATGGGGATTGGGGCCTTTATATTGAGATTGGGGGAGGGTGAGATCACCATGATAACGAGCGGTGGGACTAGGGGTGCAACTCGGTTTGGTTGCTTCGATTTAGCCACAAAGTGGAACCAATCCAACTTAAGGTTGGTTCCAATTTTTCTAATCTATAATCGACCCATGACGTTTCAAATCAAACCATACTTCTTAAGAAGTATGGTTTGGTTTGAATCGGTTCAGTTTCACAAGGTTTTTTTGTTAAATATATCCTAGTAATCCTACTTGCTACGGAAAATAAGAGATAAGAACGTCCATATATTACCTTTCAAAAACAAAAAGAACGCTCATATATAAAGTTCTATGTAAAAATAGCCTAACAATATTATCTATTTTTTTTATCTAAACAACAGTAGGAGAATAGATACAATTCGCCAACAAATTAACATATTCTAAGCATAATGTTACATAAACTAATAATGTCATAAGTCATGCTACAAAATCTAAAATTAACAAACATCAAGTTATTAAACATCACAGACCCATACCAAACATTCAATAGCACATATTACAATACAGCAACAACTTATATACACTTGTCTAGTCCACATTGGGTTCTCAGTTTGGTTCGGTTCTACCAAATCCAAAACTGGAACCAAACCAATATGCATCGAGTCTCTCGGTTCATCGACGCGGACCAATAATGTCATAAGTCATGCTACAAAATCTAAAATTAACAAACATCAAGTTATTAAACATCACAGACCCATACCAAACATTCAATAGCACATATTACAATACAGCAACAACTTATATACACTTGTCTAGTCCACATTGGGTTCTCAGTTTGGTTCGGTTCTACCAAATCCAAAACTGGAACCAAACCAATATGCATCGAGTCTCTCGGTTCATCTACGTGGACCAAGTTGCACCCGTAGTGGGAACATATGGGTGGTGGGGATCTCGGTTCATCAACGCGGACCAAGTTACAACCAAATGTTTTTTATATATATAGTATAAAATATGTAATTCATATATAATGTGTATTTTTATTAAAAATAAAAAAGTTTATAAATATTTACTTGTAAAATCTTCCTAGAAATAATAATGTAAAGGGTTTATTTCATTCATATCGTTTTGCAAAAAACATTTCCGAATAATAATTTAAATTTTTTTATACTATAAAATGTTATAACAATCATAGTTGGTTACACTTTACATCCAACCCTCCTTCAACTGGATTTCGTCCTAAAAATTCTAACAAGTGCAAAATTTTTAAGTTTAGAGGTACTCCTAGGACCTATCATACTCATTTATCAAGATTTTCAGGATCATTTTGCGCTCTAAGATATGAGCACATTTACCATATTCATGCAAATGGATCATTCTCCTTGTATAAATTACTAACGTGTAACCTTGACAGCATAACTATTTATGTGTTCCACACCCGAGCTTCTAGGAGGGGCATTCATACATAGTTTTTATGTTCTTGTTGTCTGCCTAGGTTTTCACTTTTAGGTTCTTGAGCATCATGCTAACATGTTAATCCTAAGTCCTTGATGTTAGTTGAAGTTCCCATCCATATATTTAAGTTTGTATGCATCATATTTTTAGCTACTCAACTAAATGATATCGATCTAGATTCTAGTTCTCAGTTATGATCTTTTTTTTTTTTTGAATGGTATTCTCAGTTATGATCTTGATGTTTGGATGCTTGGTGGGGCTTGGAGAGAATGGGGTGTGGTGGAGGGGGACCAGAGGGTTGGTGAGGGCCTGAGTTGAATCAGAGGGTGGGAGAGAGGGGTGAGGAAGAGAACATGGAGTGCCCAGTTAGGGGGGTCTTTAATAGAGATTGGGAGAGGGTGAGGTCACCAGGGTGATGACGGTGTGACAGATGGGCCGTAATCACATTTTTTTTTAATAGATACTATATTTAATAATAATGGGAAAAGTAATGTAATTTTTTAAAAACATCCGCATAATAACTAATTTGTTATTCTATAAAAATTTACAAAATTTTGAGCTGTTAAATAAGTAAATACCAATGGTATTCCATTCTCAAAATGGGATGAAAGCAATAAGAACATAGATCAAATTTCTCGACTTAAAATCCCCACCTCTCCTGAATCTGAGGAAAGTCTAATTTTCAATGCTATATGGACTGCCCTCATGGCCCCTTTTAGTCTAGAGAATACTATCTGAAGGATGGGTTGTCCCTTGGATGGCATGCATCTCTATGGTTTTTACCAAAAAGACAACCCTCCATGAAAAGATCACGGAAAGTCTGTCCATGGAGATGAAGACACCAGAAAAAAAAAATGACACATGAGTCAAACTAATTTAAATTTCGCGTCTCCATAGATCTATTTAAGGTATCAATAATTTCCACCAGTAACGAGTTCTAAAAATAGTCTTTTCAATAATTTAATTAAGTTCTACAGTCTATATCTCCTTTCAGTGACAGAGCGCCAGAAAGTCCTTGCTTAAGGTGGCATCATTTGTTTTCAGTTGGTTGATTCAATTACAATGTAAGATATAATGCCTGCCTTCATGCTTTGTAGTTTTGCTCCATCTCTTCAGCATCTACTTTCTCTACAGGGAAGGGAAGCCTCAGAAATTCAATCATCCCGAACTTCGGATGTCCTTACTGAATTTTCTGAAAGCTTCGTCGATTGGGTCATCCATGGCGAGACTCTTTGTCATTGAGGACGAGACACGAGAGCCGAATTTTATTTTCTTTCCATCTGATGCTCGTCTCCAGGGATGCCAATCCTACCAGGATTTAACGACGAGTCGCGTGAGAGACGGGAATGGTGGGACAGGCACTCATTTGTAAGATATCCCTTATTCTGAGCCAATGTGCAATCTCCTTGACTCGGTAGTGCTGCCATCCTCGGTCACAATCCGATATAAGTACAAGTAAATAGGTATAATTCTTTCGGAGCTCTGTTCCGTTGTTTATGGAAACCTAGTAATTTCATCTTGTAAATATTTATATGCATTCTGCTCGGTTGAGCAGCTCAACATTCACGGCACCAATTTTTTTTTTTTTCCTTTTTATCAATTTTGGTATTTGTTGTGACTTGAAGGAGGTATAAGAAAGGCTGTTGGTAGCAAATAGTTAACTTTGCCTGGATTGAGATGTTATGATTGTTGCTGTTTGTTCCAACATTCAATTGCCTTTGGCGCTGCTATGGTAACTCTTTTTTTTTTTTTTTTTTTGAAGATGACATACCTGTCCGGTTAGTGCGGCATCTGTAAGTACCATTGCACCTGAGAGACCACGGTTAGAAGCCTGCCAACCACAAGAGCGCCATGGTAATTTTTTATAGGCCACACGGCGTAAGATAGACCTGCAAGAGAAACAACTGGTAAACCGGTTGATTTCGATCATACGACCTCTAGAGAGAAACAAGGGGGGGCATTCGATCATACGACCTCAAGCGAGGGACAACGGGTTAACCGCTGGTATACAACATAAGTTGTGCTATGGTAACTTATTGATATCATGCAAAAGTCACTCTGCAAGTCTCATTGTCAACTTATAAAAAAAAAAGTCTCATTATCAAGGAATTAGATTGAATGTGCAGTTATATTATTTTCATTTGATTAAAAACCAAAATACAAGATTCAACCATGATTTGTATGCAATTCGACCATGTTTCTGATGGACGAACCATAGGTCTAGTCCCTGTTGGTAACTCAAACTCACAAGCTAGGCTCTAGCCCCCGTTGGGTTAGCCGGTTAGGTATGGATGTACAGCCCCAAATTTTCTGTAGGGTCATACTGTGTAGAGCTATTCTGATTGTCTGCTAAATAGACCATGTAATCTACACCTAACTAAATACTGGGTCAAATCCTAAAAGTTTAATTCGTTAAGAGGGTCGGATAAAGAATAGGGTCAAACATTATTCTCCGAATTATTCAGCAATATACGTCACACCCGAATGCCTCCCCAATTATTCACGAATTTTTTTGTTTTTTTTTTGTATATTTCAGTTAGAAATATATATATTTATATCTATTAATATAGAATTACTAATGTAATATAATATATTTTATATTTTATGTTTCAGAACTTCTCCGGAATTTATTCTGAATTTACTGAATATTTTTCAAACTCCAAATTTTTGCCCCCTCGCCAAATTATACCTGAAGGCTGTATTTGTGACTATGCCCTGAGGGACTAGTATGATTACTAAATCAGATGCAGGTGAAGAAAGAGAAAGCCATGGCACGACTATTGGCACCTCGCATCCCCCTTCACATTAAAAAAAAAAAAGCTACAAGGGCCTAGTTCAAGAATGGGGTCAAGTCAGCAGCCTTGATCAGTGGTCCTCGGAACGCATTAGGCTAACTAGGCTTTCGGCCATGATTTCTCGTCCGGAAAAAATAATAATAACAATAGTACTTCTAATTGGAAAGAAGCCAACTTGGAAAACCAAACCTAATCTCTGTTACAGAACTTCAAAAATCCAGACATCCAGAAAACATTCGAAGACAACAAGAGCACCACACTCCACACCTACAAAACCAGGGACCAACGAAAAAGCATATGGGGTTCAACAAAAAAAATATCAAAATCGACAGTAGCTACGAAACATCATTTGCAACTGTTAATGTGTAGATGGGTCGGGTTCTATGTACAGTTGGATCGGATTATGTTGTATATATATTGGGCTTAGTCATTCAATGAGAAGTATTCCATTCTCTTCAAACCCAAGCCGTCATCTTATAACATGGTATTAGAGCTGGCCCGTCTCCTGCTCATGCTTCGGGTGCTCCCCACTGATCGTACCTTGCCACTTGTGCTCTGCGTGAGGGGGATTGTTAGCGGATAGTCCCACATCGGTGAGGGAGGCACCCATCATATGCTTAATATACCCATAGTGGACCTCTCATTACGATCCGTGTTTTGCTCTAATACCATAGTCCCACATCAGTGAGGGAGGCACCCATCACCGCTTAATATACCCATTGTGGACCTCCCCTTACAACCCGGGTTTTGCGGTGTGAGGGTATCTAACATGGTATCAGAGCTCTGGGGTTTCTCCGCAGTGAATGCGACTTCTACGGCACCTCCTTCGGCACCGATCTCATCCTCCTCCGGCCTTCCCCTCTTGCACCGATCTTCCCAACCACCACCTGCAGCCCCCCCCCCCGGCCTCTCCTTCACCCGCCGCCCCCTTTTCCCTGCAGCCCTCCCCAGCCTCTCCATCTACCCTCACCCCCCGGCCCTCTCCCTCTTAACCGCATCCCCCCTCTCCCTCTCACTCGCAGGCCCCCCACCTGTTGCTACCCTCCCCTGCTCTCCCATCCACCCACAGCACCTCCCCTCCCCTCCCCTCCACTTGCAGCCCCCCCCCCAGCCTGCCCGCGCCTCCCCTGTGTCCACACCTGTGCCAGACTGCCTGCCCCCCTTATCCCGGATCGCCCAGGCCCTCCACTGTGCTGGACCGCCCATACTGCACTGCACCAACCACGCATCGGTGGGCCTCACACCCTTCTCTCTCCCAGCAAAATAGCTTTGGGATTGTTTATATGACTTCCTACAGCATCTCTTGGCTCCCGTACTGCCTACACATAGTGGCTGATCGTCGAGTCCCTCTGTCTCTTCGTTTTGACGGTGTTCTCGGGCCACATTCCTCCGCCATGTCCGTCGACCGTGGACATAGTCAGGGTCCCCTCCGCCATGATGACGAGACTGTTGTTGCCGCTGATCTCATTACTTCGGCACCACCTGTCGCCACTCCTGCTCAGCATCGGTCTTACTCTGACCATCTCCAGCGCCTTGAGGAGCTACTTTTTCAGTATCTCGCCTTCACCAGATCTTCGACAGATCACAGCCTATTTGCCACTCCTGGTACTACTGCTTCATGGATCTTCGACTTGGGTGCCTCCTACCACCTTACCTCCGACTCTTCTACTCACAGACTGTGGCCCTGCTCCCACCCACCTGAGGGTCCGCACTGCTGATGGGACTCGTGTGTCCATTTTGCAGTGTCACCCCTTGCCTTCGATCCTACTGGTCGCCTGACCTTGCCTCGTGTTCACCATGCTCCACTCTTAAACATAAATTTAATATATGTTAGTTCTCTTTGTGACTCGGGCCTGATCAGTATATTTACTTCTTCCTCTTGTTCTGTGTAGGATCAGTGCACGAGGTCAGAGAGTTAGGCTGAGTCATAGAGCAGGGGGACTCTATCGGCTAGATCACCTTCAGGTTCCCACTTCCACTCCTTCCACTCCGTCAGCTTTGTCTGTCACCTCTGATGCCAAGTTGTGGCACAGAAGGTTAGGTCACATATCCAGTGATCGACTCTAAAATATTTTTTGCTTTGGTGCTTTGGGTTGGGTGTCATTCTCCCCCCTCTCTATCTGCACTGGTTATCGATTAGCAAAGCACCGTGCTCTTCCTTTTTCTGCTAGTGCTTCCCGTTTCAACACTCCTTTTGATCTCGTGCACTCTAACATGTGGGGTCCTGCTCTAGTTGCCTCATTTACTGTTTTTTTGTATTATGTGAGCTTTGGAGATGATTACTCCCACTGCATCTGCGTCGTCGCTATGAGATTCCTCGTATTTATAGAACCTTCACTACTTTGCTTCATACCCAGTTTTCTCGGTGCATTAAGACCTTTTGTCGGTGCATTTAGACTCACGGCATTCTTCACCAACAGTCGTGCTCTCACACCCATGAACAAAACGATGTTGCCGAGCACAAATATCGCCATGTCCTCGAGATAGCACGAGCTCTACTTCTGTCTGCTTTTGTTCTACATTCCTACTGGACTGAGGCTGTTCTGACTATCGTTCACCTTATCAACATTACTCCATCCTCTACCCTCTCTGGCCTTACACCGTACGAGCGACTTTACTCCACATCCCTTGACTACTCTCTTCTTCGTACCTTTGGTGCACGTGTTTCATCCTCCTACCTTCCCATGAACACACCAAACTCTCTGCTAGGTCTGTTTAGTGTGTCCACTTGGGCCTCAGTTAGGAGCACAAGGGCTATCAGTGCTACGATCCTTTGGCTCGCCGGATCCGTGTCTCTCGTCACGTTTCCTTTGTTACGGATGTCCTGTACTTTTCCACTGAGTCTCGGGATCTTTCCTCACCGCCTGTGCCACTCTCTACGCCTCTACCCTCTCTCACCATTTCTTTCCTACCTCCGTATCCTGCTCCCATATCCACAGATGTGGCCTTCCCTGTTGAGCCTTCCCTACCTTCCTCACCTCCACCTCCCCCGTCTCTAATACCTCCCTCACGACCTCCACCGCCACCTCTCCCTCCCCCTCCCCCGTCACCTCCACCACCACCACATGTCACGCGTGTCTACGTTCGTCGCTCCACAGTCCCTCCCATCGAGACTGTCTTTATTGGGACTCCTTTGCCTGCAGCTGCTACCACTTCTCCGGCCACGGATCCTGGTCCTGTTCGGTGCTACCCTACGTGCGAATATCACCCTCCTAACAGACATGACTACTCTCTTGATAGGTTTGGTTACTCTGCTTTTACCCCCTGCCTCTCCTAACACTTTTGGACACTCCGCTAATGCTTTCTAGTCTCTGTTATACCAAGCCTTTCTCACTATTCTCCACTCCCACCGGGAGCCCCAGTCGTACCTTGAGATAGTTTGCACCTAGAGTGGCGATAGGCTATGACAGTGGAGCTTGAGGCATTTCAATAGACTCAGACGTGGGACTTCGTTCCTTGTCCCTCTGGTGTGGTGCCAGTCAGCTGCAAATGGATCTTCAAGGTCAAGACTCGACCTGATGGTTCCATTGAGCGATACAAGACTCGCTTTGTTGCTCATGGCTTCTCCCAAGAGTATGGGATTGACTACGAGGAGACGTTTGCACCAGTTGCTCAGATGACCATCATTCGCACCCTTTTAGCTATAGCAGTTGCTCGAGGGTGGCCTCTTCATCAGATGGATGTCACTAATGCCTTTCTCCATGGTGATCTCTCAGAGAAGGTGTATATGCTCCTCCGCCAGGCGTCTATGCTCCTTTTGGCCACATCTGTCATCTGTGCTGGGCCATCTATGGCCTTAAGCAGGCCCCACGTGCCTGGTTTGAGGGATTCCACAGTGCTGTTCTGGCAGCTGGGTTTATTGAGAAACACTCTAACTATACTCTATTCACCCGCTTCTCTAGTCAGGGTATTGCCGTTCTGCTTCTGTATATGAATGATATGATCATCACCGGGGATGATAGTGCCACCATAGTATCACCTCCAGAGTTAGTTCGAGATGAAGGATCTAGGCCATCTTCGATACTTTCTTGACCTTGAGATTGACCGATCAGCTCGTGGACTGTTGATCTCCCAACAGAAGTACATCTCCCATGAGGCGTTGGACCTCTTTCTGATTGGAAGGCATTGGCATTTTCAAGATCTCTCAGATTTGATCTGGATTTGCTTCGATGCCCCTCTTTGTCACCAGGTGACCCAGGAATTTCCTTATTGCACTCTGTAGGCGCACTTAGCTGGATTCAGCTTCATGTGGTATCTTCTCAGGACTTGGAAGGTCTCGACAAGGTCAGAGAGATGATCACATTATTCACACGCGATCAGCTCGCACTCGGTCAACTATCACTCACAGTTCACTTAAGAGCTTGCCTTATCCGCATGCGATCAGCTTGCCTTCAGTTAGCCATCACCCGCTGCTCGCTCAAGAGCTTGCCTTATCCGCACGCAATCAGCTCGCCCATGGTCAACCTTCACTCGCAGCACATTCAAGAGCTCGCTTTATCCGCACGTGATCAGCTCGCTAGTGGTCAACCATCACCCGCATCTCGCTCAAGAGCTAGCCTTATCTACACTGGATCGCCTTGCCTGCGACTAGAAAGAGCTCGCATTCTTTGTTAGAAAGCTGAAATAATTTTTCTGGGCGCCGACCTCGCGGATCAAGACGCGATCAACTCGCCCACGGAAGAGACCACCTCCTGCACAAAGAGCCCAATATAAGGTGGCCAGCTCGCACAGGAGTTGTCCTTAACTGCACGTGATCAACTCGTCAATATCCCGCACTTGTGAGCGAGCTAGCTCGTTACTTCGGGCAGCTCGCCGATCTCCTGCACTCTCTGCAGTAATAGATCGACAGGTGCCATCACCCCCGTGGAACTACGTGGATGTTTGTGGGCCAAGTTCGTGACAAGGAGTCGATGCAGAACATATCCGACTAGAGCCTCTCAGAGCATCCACATGACGATGACAAGACCGGTGCATCCCCCCTCATGGCCGCTGGCCACCGTCTAACAGGCTAGACGATACGATCCATGTGGGTTGATACAAAAAGGTGTAGAAGGTGCGGGAACGAACAATGACGTGTCAACCTCCTGCGGTCTGTGGAAGGACAATAAAGATACGACTATGGGTTTCAAAATACAGATTCAAAACTCTGAAACAAAATCAATTTTCGGATTCTTTACTTCATTGTTTAAATTTTTACTGATTTGAACGTCGGAGGGTCTGTGCTTCTTACAAAGTCAGTCGTTCACTTCGTTCACTTGATTCTGTTGTCTTGTAGGTTGAGCGTCCTTACCAGAGAAAATTTTTCTGGACAGATCCCACCCAAAACCGAACCCTATTGTAGAGTAGGAGGTACGGTGCTGACAGGCACATGTTACGCGAAGCACATGGTGCACCGAAAGGTTGGGACCCAGCGGATCCGCCAATGGATTCCTCCTTATCCGTTGGTCAGAATGGAGGGAGTAGTCAAAGTCATTTCCCACGTGCGCAACCGGGGCTCATAATCACGAAGCCGGTGGATTCTCCGGATTCTGAGCCTAACGGCATCACAGCCGTCCGATGGAATGCCCTACAGGTGGATCGCACTCAACCCAAGCGCGCTCTCCCCCGGACGGCACTTGATGCCATCTGGCTCCAAAACTGTGAGACTCATGAAGGTCGGGAATACAGAGGAGTCGGGGGACAAGGGGTTTGGTGGGTGGCGGACCCCCCCCCCCACCGTGGGTTTTACCGTACGGAATGCCGGACCCGAGATTTCTGGCAAATAGATTTGAAGGATGACATCCCGTCCGATCTAAAGCGGTGTCTGATTTCTCCGCACCTGCTAGAAGGTCCACGAGTAGACTGTACCGATCCATGGAATTGGAACGCCCGGATGGGTGTGTCGCACGTACCGTCACCGACGAGCGCGATTCATTTCCAGTCGGCGGCGCGCAAAAAAGGAAAAGACGACTCCTTTACGTTTGTTAAATTAAGTAATTGGGTATTGATTAAGAAACAGGGGACGAAGCCGTCGGTTTTGTGGAGTGATGAAGAAGTTTTCTTCCCTTATTTAAATCCGGCACGGCTGGGCCCGGCCCCCATCTTCCACCCATTTCATTCCCGACTTGGTGCTCTCTGATTCCCGACCCTGTTTCTCTTTCGCTCGCTGTGGAGTTTGGTCTGCGATTCTCCTCCCTTCTGAAAGGCGATCCTTTAAGATTTGGGTGGAAGGTGTGGTAGTTAGTTTCCTTTTGATCACGGCACCGATTTACTGCGTTGTTCGTCTTTTCTGATTAAATGTATTATGGGGTTTTCTCCTCCATCTTTATTACTTCATATCATTTCCGTACAGACGGAGAGTTCCTTTTCATTACGATCCTTTGTTTTCCGGTGTGACGTTCTGTGAGTATTCGTTAAATGGGTCGACTTCTTCGATATCGTAAACCTACCGACGAGTCCTGCTCTTGGAATTTTTTTTTTCTTTTTTCTTGCGTCTTACAAAGACACCTTTGTTCCACTCTTCTCTCTTAAATTTTCTTCAATTGCGCCTCTTTCGCCTAACTATTTTTTTTTCCTGCTACATTGTTGCAAATATCCAATAAAATAAAATAAACCAAATGGGGAGTAGAGGGTGAGAATTTGTGTGTTTTTCTCGTTTGCATTAGAGTCTTGAAGAAGCTCTGCTTTTGTATTTAATGTTTAATAAAACTAAGAAAAAGAAGAAGAAAATGGGTATCTGAGTTTTGTTGTTTCTTTTTTGGGATACTGGTGACGGCATTGGTGAGCGAAAGAGAAGAAGCATTTCATAATTGATATTGAATAGTTAGTGACTCCCATTGACCTTATCTGTTTGTAATCTTTTTTTTCTTTTTAATTGAGCTATTCTCCTTCCACTGCCCACTGCCCACTGCCCACTGCTTGTGGTTTTTAATTGAGCTATTCTCCGTCCACTGCCCACTGCGTGTGATTTTTAATTGAGCTATTCTCCTTCCACTGCCCACTGCATGTGATTTTTTTTTCCTTTTTCTTTTTTAATGAATGTTGCGTGTTGATGGGGTTCTCCGGTCTGTAAGATATTTTCATGACAAAGTAGTGTGAACATTTTCCACCAAAAAAAAATTAAAAAAAAACCCTCTTGAAGTTGCTTGTTTCCGCCCTTTCCTTATCTCTTTTAGAGCTGAGCTGCATCACCCTTGAGAGGTTAGTTGGAAAGTTATTGTTTGATTGAGAAACGGTAGAAGCTTATTATTTGAGTTAGGTAAGTGATTAATGAGAGAGAGAGAGAGCGAGAGAGAGAGAGAGAGAGAGAGAGAGAGAGAGAGAGGTCTTTGTTGGGTGAGTTGGAGAATTATAGGGTTTGGTGTGCTTCTAGATGTTCCATTTTGTGGTCTGGTCTGGTTTTTCAGTCAATTCCGTCCGCCCCTATTAATAGACTCCAAGCTAGTTGTTTCCGATATGATCTGTCAATTAACTCTACTATTCCTTTTCTTGTGATCGGCAGTTTTGAGGGTTGAAGGAGATTGGGAGAGAAAGGCATGGCGGAGCGCACTTTGACTCGCATCCATAGCGTCCGGGAGCGCCTCAGCGATACTCTATCTGCCCATCCGAATGAATTGCTGGCTCTCTTCTCCAGGTCTTGGATCACTGCTCCTTACCATATATACTTCAATCATCAACTATGCGATTCTCATGAAGATTACTAATTTAGTGTCCTATAACACCCATTTGGGATATCTATGTCTTAATTTGTGGACTTGGGCTTTCCAACACATACCCAAATTGCTTGTTTTTTGATTGAAGCAGTTGGGAACTCATGAGAAATACAGTGGATTTGTTGTGTCGCATCTGATTGTGTGTTTTTGGAATTCACCAGGTTTGTTCACCAGGGAAAGGGTATGCTGCAACCCCACCAGTTACTAGCTGAGTATGAATCTGTAATTCCCGAGGGGGAGAGGCAAAAGCTGCAGGATGGGGTCTTTGAAGATGTATTGAGAGCTGCGCAGGTGGTTCCTATCACACTATTTTCGTGTTCCGTCTGCTGCTGATTTTGTTGCTTAATTACTTTCTTGCTCTGATGATGCAGGAAGCGATCGTCATACCTCCATGGGTCGCTCTTGCTATTCGCCCAAGGCCTGGGGTCTGGGAGTATATACGTGTGAATGTGAGTGAACTGGCTGTGGAGCAGTTGAGCATACCCGAGTACTTGCAGTTCAAGGAAGAACTCGTCGACGGAAGGTATTCAACAGATCTTTGTACTGCATGCTTTCCTCATACTCCTTGTTTGACCTACCCATGATGCTGTGTATGTTTTCTAGTTCTACTTGTTAAACATCGATCTGAGTCGTTTCTCTTTTCTCGCAGCCCCCAGAGCAACTTCGTGCTGGAGTTGGACTTTGAGCCCTTCAATGCTCACGTTCCTCGTCCCTCGTTGTCAAAATCCATTGGCAATGGAGTTCAGTTCCTCAATCGTCACCTTTCCTCGAAATTGTTCCATGACAAAGAATGCATGTACCCGCTGCTCAATTTTCTTCGGGCACACAACTACAAGGGGACGGTAAAATTTTCACCACTTCCTATCTCATCCATGTTTTTTATCCATTAAGTTTGAACCTCAGTCTTCATATTTGTTGCTTTTTATCAATGATTTTCATGTTTCCTATGATCATTATTTCCTGAAATATATTGACACTCGAACTTAACATGAAGAGTCTGATGATCCATATGACATGTGAGAAGTAAGATCCCATCCTCATCATCATCATTACTATCAAGCCATGTCCCATCTACTTGGGGGTGAGAAGTAAGATTCAAATGGAAATAACTAAAAATAACTAATGATGTTTCGGGATCTACAAACTTTAGAATTTCTCCAATCTTTAGTAATTATGACATTTATGTAAAATGTTACCAAATTAATGAAAAGTATACGGAAAATTAAGCATCAATTCATCTGAATATTGTCTATAAACGGTTACATGCTCTATATCTTAATGTCTGATGATGGTGTGCAGTCGATGATGCTAAATGATAGAATCCACAGCCTTAGCTCTCTACAATCTGCATTAAGGAAGGCGGAGAAACATTTGACGAGTATCTCACCAGGCACACCATACTCAGAGTTCAATCACAGGTAGTTTACTGTACACCTCTACTCCTCCCTCATTATTTGTATGAGATGTTAGATGGTAGCAGGGTGAAATGTAGTGTAAAGTTTGATTGGAATTTAAAAAGCTGATCGAATTGTTTCGCATGTGAATGATGTTTAGATTTCAAGAGCTTGGTTTAGAGAAGGGTTGGGGTGATACAGCAAAGCGCGTAAATGAGAATATTCATCTTCTCCTTGACATTCTCGAGGCACCTGATCCATCCAACCTAGAAACATTCCTCGGGACTGTTCCGATGTTGTTCAATGTCGTCATCCTTTCTCCCCATGGCTACTTTGCCCAAGCCAATGTTTTGGGGTATCCCGACACTGGTGGCCAGGTAACCAACAATAGCCTTGGACTATATTAATAGTTCTTTTCTTTCAATCACGTCCTTCCCTTCTTCCTGATGCTACTTTGCACACAGGTTGTTTACATTTTGGATCAAGTTCGTGCCTTGGAGACTGAGATGCTTCTCAGAATAAAGCAGCAGGGTCTTGATATCACTCCTCGAATTCTCATTGTAAGTTGGAAAATATTACCCCTGGCCTTTTTCTTATCGATTGATTCCTATCTCGCTGAAAGGGAATGAAATAGAGGCCTTCTACTGAGACCATCTTGCTATCCAACACAGGTGACCAGATTGCTGCCTGATGCAGTGGGAACAACTTGTGGTCAGCGTCTTGAGAAGGTCCTCGGAACGGAGCACACGAGCATTCTGCGGGTTCCTTTCAGAACGGAGAAGGGAATTCTTCGTAAATGGATCTCACGTTTTGATGTTTGGCCTTACCTAGAGACTTACACTGAGGTAAATTTTTCATTTGATCTTTTATTGTTTTTCACTGTAACATACCTTGTTCCTGCCGTTAACGACAGTTGTTTAAGTTTCTGGTGATGCTATTTTCTCACCCTTCTTTTTAATGACATACCCATTTGCATTCGTTTTGCCGGCAGGATGTTGCGAATGAACTAGCAGGAGAATTGCAGGCCACACCGGATCTGATAATTGGAAACTATAGTGATGGGAATCTAGTAGCATCCTTACTGGCACATAAATTAGGAGTTACTCAGGTTTGCATGCTAAAATAGCTTCCACTTTTGCTTCTGCTAAGCATTAGTTACCAAGTTGGAAGTCAGGAAAAAAATGTCTAGGGAAGAAATCGTTAAAATCGGGAAATGAGTCAGTAAACAGAAGATAGAAACTTAAAATTTATTTATATTTACATGTTGCAACATGTTTTTTGAGCAGTACATGATGGGATTAAAACATGTAAATCGGGATTAAAACGTTAAAATCATCACAAAATCATGATTTTCAAAATCTTGGGAAAGCGTCGTGTAGCGAACGTTTACTGAATAAGTCATTTTAATCCTGACTTATTAAAAAAATCGGGGTTTTTGGTAACACAGCTTCTAAGTATCAGGCTACCAGCATCTGCTTTGATCAATAACATATCCTCATTTTCTTTTATATGCAGTGCACCATTGCTCATGCCTTGGAGAAAACAAAGTATCCAAATTCAGACATATACTGGAAGAAATTTGATGATCAGTATCATTTCTCTTGCCAATTCACGGCTGATCTTATAGCCATGAATCACGCAGATTTTATTATCACCAGTACCTTCCAAGAGATTGCAGGAAGGTATTGTCTCTAGCAAATTGATGCTACTTCATCTTTCACGTCATCGTATGAAACTTACTACATAATTGATCTCTCCCTATATTCAATTATTTCAGCAAGGATACTGTGGGGCAATACGAGTCACACACCGCCTTCACCCTTCCTGGACTCTACCGAGTGGTTCACGGAATCGATGTCTTCGATCCAAAGTTCAACATCGTCTCCCCAGGAGCTGATATGTCCATTTACTTCCCATATTCGGAGAAGGATAAAAGACTCACTTCCCTCCACTCTGAAATAGAGGAACTTCTTTACAGTTCTGTCGAGAACGCAGAGCACAAGTGAGCTCATCAGATTTCTTTTTAAACACTACCAGATCACCTGCCTCTCGTGTATTAATCACCTGCCTCTCGTGTTCATGTAGGTTTGTTTTGAAGGACAGAAAGAAACCCATAATCTTTTCAATGGCGAGGCTGGACCGTGTGAAGAACATTACCGGCCTGGTTGAGCTATATGGAAGAAATGCACATCTCAGAGAGCTGGTCAACCTCGTGGTGGTGGCTGGAGACCATGGAAAAGAATCTAAGGATCTTGAGGAACAAGAAGAGTTGAAGAAGATGTACAAGCTCATCGAGGAGTACAAATTGAATGGCCACATCCGATGGATCTCCGCCCAGATGAACCGGGTCCGCAATGGAGAGCTGTATCGTTATATCGCCGATACCAAAGGGGCTTTCGTGCAGGTATATAGCACAGCTTTCACTTGTTTTTCATCCTTGTAGCTTTGGCAAAATGATCTCACGGTTCCTTTTGTTTTCTTTTAAGCCTGCGTTTTATGAAGCTTTTGGGCTGACGGTGGTTGAAGCCATGACGTGCGGCCTCCCCACATTTGCAACAGCTTACGGAGGGCCTGCGGAGATTATAGTGCATGGGACTTCTGGGTTCCACATTGATCCCTACCAGGGGGATAAAGCTGCTGAACTGCTTGTGAGCTTCTTTGAGAAATGTAGGGAAGATCCCACCCACTGGGAGAAAATCTCGCAAGGAGGGTTGCAGAGAATCTACGAGAAGTAAGTTCAATTTCTACTCCAAACTACATTAGTTTTGTTGATTCTCGTGAACGAGAATATGGGGATCTGATGAAGTTTTATTGTCCAAACCTTGGTGGTCTGTTATACTGCAATCGCATAGGTACACTTGGAAGCTGTATTCCGAGAGGCTGATGACATTGGCTGGTGTTTATGGCTTCTGGAAGTATGTGTCCAATCTTGATCGTCGTGAGACTCGTCGCTACCTTGAGATGTTCTATGCCCTAAAATATCGCAACCTGGTAAGTTACTTTCTGCAAATATATGAGAAGCATTATATTATTGATCGGTCATATTGATCACTCTTCATTGCCATGCGCACTAAATGGTTCTGGTGTTTTTCTTTGTTCTCTGAAACAGGCGAAGTCTGTACCTTTGGCTACCGATGACAAGTGAATGTTTGTGGAGGCGAGCTCTTTGTTTGTTTGTCCTCAGATTTAGTATTTGGATTGGGAGTTTAATTCGATCACACTTTATCTATCGATAGCTCCATTGATGTAAGAGCTCGTTTTGCATCAACTTGAAGACTGCTGTTGGGTCTTTTTTCTTATCTAATGTCACTGCCAATAAGGGCGCCTATGCCCGAGTTATGCCTAGAAAGATTTGAGTCAATGGAGTCTCTATTCACATGATTTTGTTTCTGGCTCTACCATGAAATGATTTGGTGTCAACAGATTATTATGCAGCTTCATTGCCAGCTATGGATAGCAAGGGACTCGGTCGCCATGACTCCGATCCCTTCTCTGATGACCCTGAAACTCTTCAGTATGTTGTGAAGCTGAAACCCTAGACGGATGGTTGGGTGATATAAGAAAGAATCAATTGGCAAGAGGTCAACGATTACGCCCGTCGGGAGGCCTCTGCTTATTATTCTACCAGTTGACATCAAAAGATGCAATTACGGCCGAGATAAAAATGTGTATTTGGGGAACGAAGAAACCATCCAAATATTGCCGCTATGCATCCCTTGATCAAAAGTGTTGTAGGTAATGCAACTTTGATGACAACATTAATCCCCCGTGCGCGCCAATAAATCCCCCCTATGATGGCGGGTGGGGTTGTGGTTGGAGTTGATCTCAGGCCTATGGTACAAGCACTAAGAGACATTACCAGCTAAGATTGCTGGCACCCTCATTGCCTCACATTTTCAACCATGGCCCTTGCCCATTTTTTTTTTTGAGAATCCCTCTCAGTGAGATGAGGGGGGGTTCGGCCTAGACCCCTACCGGTTTATTAAAATTAAAAGAAAGTACAGAGCATGCCTGAGAGGCCCTTGCCCATTATGATACATCCAGTGGAGTAAGCACTGCAGAACAAATGAAAACTTTTTTTTTTGTTGCTACAACAAAGGGTGGGTCACAATCGGACCATGGAGGCGCCATATGCTGGCCCTAACAGAGGACACAACTTTTTTTTTTTGGGTTGGGAGGTCACAATCGGACCCCATGGAGGCGCCACATGTTTGCGCTAACAGAGGACACAATTTTTTTTTTTTTTTGGGTACTACAAAGGTGAGGTCACAATCGGATCCCATGGAGGCGCCACATGCTGACGCTAACAGAGGACTCAAAACTGGCACCAGGTGGGGAAACATCATTGCCGGCGCACTCTGAGGCGCTACCGCGTTCTGACAAACAAAACTAACACAAACAAGACCCTTTTCGAATGGAAGGGAGAAACATAGGCTAACCATCAACACACAAAAAAGGCCCAAAATCCGACGACCCACCGTCATCTCCAGCAGCACAACAATAAAGGGTTGGAGCCGCAACCGAGCCTCCTCATTGCCGTCGATCTCCACCATTGCGACAAGCCGCTAGGAGCCTCTCACCGGCCCGAGGAGGCGGTTTGAACATCCACCGGCGGAGATCCTCAACGCTGGGACCAAATCCGACCAATTCTGTAGCATCCGGCAAGCAATCGACCCCCCGACACCGAGCTAGGAATTTCACCCGAGCATGGGAAAAGCCATGCGACTCCGCCACGATGAGGAAAAAAACACTGGTCACAGGAGAAGCCCTATGCACTGAGGGATTGAGGGGGGCTAGATCTCACCCCCAAGTAGGTGCGGACCCAAATCCCGGCCTCCCTGGAGCCGTCGACAGCGTCCAAGGAGGCCGAGAAGGCGCTCAGTAGAACCCTAACCTTAGAGAAGGACCAAAAGTAGCCAAAACTATCAAACTCAAATGTTAACAATCTAAACTTTTGTCTTTGCAAGCTATGGTTCGGTAGCCAGTACACTGCTTATTCCATTGACGTTCAACACACTACATTCTCCAATCATGAAAGTTTAATTTTGTTCATTCAACAACACACACACACACACACACACACACACACACACACACACAGAGAGAGAGAGAGAGAGAGAGAGAGAGAGAGAGAGAGAGAGAGAGAGAGAGAGAGAGAGAGAGAGAGAGAGAGAGAGAGAGAGAGAGAGAGAGAGAGAGAGAGAGAGAGAGAGAGAGAGAGCATACTTGTTCCATCATGAAAGCTCCATCATCTTTATTAGATGTAGTGTGTTAAGTATTCTATTAGTCCCACCTCGGTTGTGGTAACATAATGGTCTGCATTCTCTCTCTATATAAGGAGAGGTAGTCTTATGTAATGTAAGTGAGTTCAATGAGATAATACAAGGGTTTCGAAAATCCTTCTCTAGCCTCGGCCTCCTCGGTTGCCGTCCGCAACCTCGGGGAGGCCAGGCATAATAAAATTTTGTTTCTCTCACCTGTGCGGTACGGACTCGGACGAACAGGTGCTGCATCTTGTCTACGAGGTCGTAGGTGGATCGCTCTATCGTCTCAGGTGCTCTCTCCGGCGGTGGATGGGGTTGCTGGCGGTGCGCCGGCATCGCCTCAGGCTGTGGGGCCCACTTGGGAGCGGAGGTAGCGGTGGGTCCTCCGTGCCTGACTCGGCTGGAGGTTGCTGATTAGACTCCGGCGGCTGCTCCCCGTTGTGTTCTGGATCATCTGTGCTATTCTCCAGCGGGGGCGGAAGATCAGATTCCGGCGGCTGTACGAACTCAGCCTGTGCTGGAGCAGCGCCGTCCGCCGGAGCTGGCGCTGCCGGTTCATTGGCCTTCTCGGCTGCATCCGGCGGAGTTGGTGCGAGGTCCGGTACGGGCTCTTCGTCGACGTAGTAAATCCTCAGCCCGATCTCGCCTCGAACCCAGTTGAAGAGGCTCTTCTTCTCCAACGGGAAGTGAATGAGCGCCACCTCGCCCCTCCTCACAAACTGCCGGGAGTCCAGCCGGACCGGCCGGATCTGCCGCTCGCCGTCGGGGCGCCTGCCGGATCTGGAGCCCGAAGCCCGCGCTCGCCGTTGCCCTGCGCCGCGCCCGCCGGATCTGCCGCTTGCCTGGACACCCTGCGCCGGAGGGGCGCCGGCCTCCTTCCCTCCGCGGCGGCCACCTGCTCTCCGCACCGACATGTGCCGGCCCACCTGCCAGCCATCCCCTACATGATCGGTAGCCTCCGCTGCACGATCGTCTCTCCCGACCGGTTTTCTCTCTCTCTCTCTCTCTCTATGCTTCTTTCTCTCTCTTTCCCTATATATCTCTCTTTCCTTTTTCTGGTTTGATCACAGCCGTCCATACATCCGATTTTCCCTCTCTCATCCGAACACTCTCGCTGGATCTGTGGCTCTCTCTATATAAGTGATCACAGCCATCCGATTTGCCTCGGATGACTGTGATTTACGATTTGCTGGATCCCTTTTAGTTTGACTATGCGCCATGCCCTACACCCGATCCGGCCCTTCCGTATCTGGCCATCCGATTTGCATCGGATGACTCTACACTAGATCCGACCCAGTGATCTCCTTTGAGCCGGTGACTGCGCCGTGCAGTCGTGTTCTCTCTCTATATAAATGATCACAGCCATCCATCTTGCATCGGACGGCTGTGCTTTGCGACTTGCTGCATCCGACCCGACACGGCCCTTGCACCCGATCCGACCCTCTTTCACCTGGCCCTTTGCGCCGCCCGGATCCTGTGCTTATAGCATCTTGCCACCCGATCCAGCCCTTCCGTATCTGGCCGGCTCTTCCCATTTTCGCCTTGCGCTCTGATATGTTGCGCTCTCTCTACGGCCCTGCGCTCGAGCTGTCGCTCCTCCTTCGGCTCCAGCCCGCGCCCATCGGTCTTGTTGGCTGCCGGAGCCCTAAGTCGTTTGATTCGACCGCCTTAGCGTCCCGCGCCCGCTGTCCGCTGCACCTTAAGCTTTGTCAGCCCGCTTTGCACCCTTTGCCCTTGCGCTTTGCAGATTCGCCTGCCCCATCGCCTCACTTTGTGCCCTTGCGCCTTGGTATTTTTGTGCTCTGTGCCCTACCGATCCGCCTTGCACCTTTTTAGCTCCCCTCTCGTTCTGGTCACTCTTGTTTTGTGCCGGCTTTTAGATCCTCTCTAGTTCCAGTCACACTTGTTTTGTGCCGGCTTTTTGGATCCTTTCTCGTTCCGGTCATACTTGTCTTGTGCCGGCTTTTGATCTTCTCTAGTTCCGGTCACACTTGTTTTGTGCCGGCTTTTGGATCTTTTCTCGTTCCGGTCACACTTGTCTTGTGCCGGCTTTTGATTCTCTCTAGTTCCGGTCACACTTGTTTTATGCCGGCTTTTGGATCCTTTCTCGTTCCGGTCACACATGTCTTGTGCCGGCTTTTGATCCTCTCTAGTTCCGGTCACACTTGTTTGTGCCGGCTTTTTGGATCCTCTTCCTTTCCTTGGTCTTGTGACCCTATCAGAGCTATGACTCTTCATCTTCTCCTCCTTCTTTGTCTGTGATGATTGAGATCTTCTAAGAGGTGTCAAGTACTTGCTTCGACCGGGTGCTTGCCTCTTATGAGGTCTCACGCATTCACATCTTTTCTTAGCCGCTCTCTCTCCTTTCGGCCTCCTTTATTGCCGGCTTCCATCACCGTCGGCTTCCTTCGCTCCGATCCTTAGTGATCATTGCCAACTCTCCCGGTTGACCTGCTTACAGGTTGGTCGGGTTCCCCCGGTTGTCCTGCTTGCAGGTCAATCGGGTTTCCAGGACGACTTGCTTGCAGGTCGCCCTGGCACTATCTTTACTTTACAGCATAAAAAAAAGGGTTATTTGATGTAATTTTTTTTTCTTTTTTTTTTCTTTCTTTCTCCTTCCTTTTATTAAGCAAACTGATGTCGGTTTATACCTTACATCAGTTTGACGGGGGGTATTAGATGTAGTGTGTTAAGTATTCTATTAGTCCCACCTCGGTTGTGGTAACATAATGGTGTGCGTTCTCTCTCTATATAAGGAGAGGTAGTCTTATGTAATGTAAGTGAGTTCAATAAGATAATACAAGGAGATTTTCTCCCCAATCCTATTCTCTCTCCCCCTCTCTTTGTAACAATCTTATATGAAAGCAAGAAGCTTTACATATTGTTGGATATTGACTCACAAAAACCACCAAAGAATGGAGTACATGCCATCTTCCAGACTGTTGCATGCCCAAGATGAGGATACAGTTGGCTGTAGCTCAAACTTTTCAAACTTGTACGTGTAATTTCTATCCGCAATTCCGACAAAGCAGTTGGCTCTCTTGCTCAAAGCACAAAGGGTATAAATACTTTGAGACTTGATCTGGGTACGAGAGACAAGAGGGTAACCCAATGAAGATACAGCCCTTTTATTGATCAGCGATTGACCATAATAGTCATTTGCCCCATCTTAAGGGAGATTTTATTTCAAGCCATCAAAGTTAGCCGGGCACCCAAATTTTATTGCCGCACCCAATAGCTGAAGCTTGTATTAGCCCCCACATTTGTGTCGGCACCCGACACGAAAAACTTCTCGACTTTTAGGGGTGAAGCAATGCCTCCCTATTTTCTTCTACTCTTCGACCCTCAAACTTTTCGATCATCTTCGCCACTTGCTGCGCTGTTGGTTCAACACCATCTCCAGCACTCACTGCCTTCATCCCGGACCTCTTATTCTTCTATTTTATGATGCTCATCTGGATGCACCCGGCCAGCAACCTTGTCCACACTCCCCTGGCTACGTAGGATCCACAGCCAAGCATTAGACCATCATACCTACCCCAACCTTTATACTCGCTCCCATTTATTTACTTTACACCCCACCTTAAACCTTTACATCGACGTCTCCTGTCTCTTTTTTATTTTGGTTCATTGAAGGGGGAGGTCATCACAGAACCCCCCCGAATTGGCGCCACACAGCCGGCGCAAGCAACCACTGCCATCCGGCGGGAACAACAACCACTGCAACTCCGGCGAAAACAACAACCACCGCAACTCCGGTGGATACAACGATCTCGTCAAAACTAGGCTGAAGATAGGGAGACCCCAGAAATAGAGAAGACCCACAACAATAAAAAGCAAATTAACACCACCCAAAAAAAGGAACTCAAAAACTGAAGACACCATCCGCTCTAGTGGATCCAGCACCAGCAGCTCAATAACAGTTGAGGGAGCCGCAACGAAGCCCCGATATGTTGTCGAATCGCTCGCCGCTGCCATGAAACCACCGAGATCCACTCCACCGAGCTGAGAAGGGGATCTCGAGACCCAATCAGAACATCCGCCAAATCAGCCACTCCGATAGCAACCGGTAGAAGACCACTACCCCAGAGCCGAGCGTCCGAAGAGGTCAAGAGAAAGATCTAAAAAACGTACGTTAGTCCAAGAGGAAAGGGGGAAAAGGGGAAGTGGGCACTCCCGGCCCTAGCCTAACGCTTCCCAGTTCGTCTATCTCAGGAGGTTCGAGCTTAAGCTTTTCCGACTCCCCTTTCATTTAACGTTTAAACCATCCTATATTTCTATGGCATGCACACGTCTTTTTCAGACACCCACGCAATGTTGGACCCGCTTATTTCAGTTGCTGGTTCTCTTGGCGGAATTAACGTTTGTTTGGATGGCACGGACTACAATGTGTAGTTAGTATTAGTTCAATTTTTCTTGATGGCCCGTGGTTTGTGGAGCCACATCGATAGCACAAAGCATGCTCTTATTGCCTTTGATACAAAGGCTTTCACAGATTAATTGGGCATTTGATGATTACTCTGTTGCTCCTAACCTTCGACCACCGTTACATGGTCTTCCCACTACCTAGGATTACTTAGCTTCATGGCATGTACGTCCATTCCAGGCATGCTGGTGAGTATCATTTGATGCAGAAGCCTCTCACTGCCGGACAAGGAGATCGCACCAGTCAAGATTTCTTCATATACTTGAGTGATCAGTACTGGTGGGACGAGTTGTCTGCCATGCAGTCTCTGATCTGTACCACTTGTTCTTGCATGACAGGGTGTACCTAGTCTTATGTGAGTCTATTTCAATTTCTGATGCATTCGTGTCCAGAATTTGAGGTACTTCAAGGTCACATTGTCCACCGGTCTCCACTGTTGACTCTTGACTCGGCACTTGTCGAGCTTATGGCTGAGGAGATCTAACTACAACGTATATCATCTTCGACTGCTACGCCAACTATTGTTCTAGCAATTCCATCTCCTCCTACTCCTTCTCTGCGCCAACCTTCATCTCGTCAACCCAAATGGTCCTCTGTTGCTCTAACCTCATTAATTAGATCCTTCGTATCGTCACGATTGTCAGACTATAGGGCATCTGATCGATGTTTGCCCTGTGCTTGCTAGGAGGAAACTCTAGGATCATGGCTCTTTCTCTACTGCTGTGACTGCTCCTGGTGATACCACAACTGACATCTACAATGAGATCGCTACTCGGTTTGCACAACTTCCCTCATCCAAGCCTCTTGGGCCCATTGCTGCGGCCACATATGTGCTTCCACCAATGAAACATATGCTAAAAGTCAATCAGTGTACAACCTGTGCTTAGAAAACACGGGTTGATGAAGCAGATAAATCAGGAAAACCAATTAAATCAAAGATAGAATTGATGGACAGATAAGTTGGAGGACGTGAACTTCTTGGTTTCTCGATAAGGATTATCGAAATTACATTGAAAAAACAGACAGAACATGGGAAAAGGGAGATGTTAGGGCTATTTTGTAATATTTTTAAAAAATGCAATTAGAGAATTCATCTTATTTTTATGCAATGCAACTTGACAAGGATGATATGATTACAAATATTTCTTGGGCAGATGCACAGTTGATGAATTATTTTGGTCTCTTTGGAGATATATGCTTTGATACAACTTATACAATAAAAGATTATGGTCAATTGTTTGCACCAATTATTGGGGTTAATCATAATAGGCAAACAATGGTATTTGGTCAGCTTTGTTTTATAATGATACCACATATTCATTTAAGTGGTTGTTTTCAAATATTTTTCGGTGCTTTTACTGATATGTCTGATGCGATGGCTAAACAGTATTTGATATCTTTCCAAAAACATGTCACATGCTATGTGTGTGGCATATTTTACTAGAATGCAGTAAAAAATTTAAGTTGTGTGTTTAGTTCAAACGAATTTGTGCATGATTTTAGTGAGTAAAGATGAATAACTATTAGCATGGAGTAATATGCTTTAAGTATAATCTTCCAGAGAATATGTGGCTGAAGTCATTGTTTGAAGACAAGAAAAATGGACTTTGATGAATGGTCTGCATATTTTTTATGCTGACATGAAAACCACACAGCGTAACGAGAGCATGAACAATATCTTAAAAGAATACTGTGAAGCCTAAGCATAATCTTTTGCATTTCTTTGTATAATTGCATTATGAGAGGGTTTTGTCGGATCAACGATATGAAGAATTAATTGTTGATTTCAAGATGACGCAAACCGGTTTTTAAACAGTTTGAAAAAGAGTATATGAAGTTATGAACATTCTCAATTACATGTTCCAATGGAGTGAGTTTTTAGGGCTATAAATTTTATTCAAAAATTTATTTCCAAGTGCTGATGGTGATATGCAACTGAAAAAGGCACCTCAAAGAGAAGATAAATCATGATGCTCATTTTTCCCATCACATTTCTTCCAACAAAAATATAAGCAATTGATCTGTTGTAGCTAGTCCCTAGAAAAACACTGCAACTTGATTGCTTTATGATTTATGTGGTGCTAAGGTGCCCCAAGATGGTGATAAGTTTCTCTTGAATTATGGGCAATACTGAATAATTATTTATTGTGGCATGCAATGCGAAAAATTAGTTGTTTTCTTCTGCCTAACGTCGTAGGTTGTTGATTGGATCATGAGAGTATTTCAATTACAGCACGTCTACAACAGAGTTTGCATGATCTACTGTTCTATCGCAGACTATGTATGATCCATAACTCGATGGATAATAGCCGAGAATAAACAGTTGGGATTTAATCATAAAAAAATCTAAGCTTCATAATAATGCAAAAGATTCAACAAGATGCAGGTAAAGAGGCAACACAATAATACCGGTAATATTAATTAGGAGTAGCAGTCGATCCCCCTTATCCTTTATTGAAAACTTAGAATTGAGCCGAATGATGGATATTACTGCTTGAACAATATAATAAAGGAGGCCATCAAAGAAGGGGACTGGCTACACACCAAGAATTGATGCAACAAAGATGAATCAGGTAAAGAATCTGATCGATAGGAGGACACAGAGGGAGGTGAATCAACGTCGAAGGAGGAGGGAGCCGGAGCCGGAGCCGAAGCTGGAGCCGGGGGTAGAGGCGTCAGAAGTGATAGGCAAGGAGAGGTGGTGGTGGCAACGATAATGGAAGAAGGAGGTGGGACGCTGAGGGAGGAGGTGGGAGGTAGAGGAAGGAGGGAGGTGGGACACAGAGGGAGGAGGCAAGGTAAGGTGGGTAAGGAGTGGCGGAGGTCCAAAACCTAGTATACTCAAGAGATTCAAGCTTCAAGAGAAACACTCAAATACTAGTTCTAGATCTAGGTGTTGGATGACACTATAGATCCTTAGCTAGCTTTGCCATCTCTAACTTGAATGAACAAAGGAGTTTGATGACTCTCAAGTCTCAAGTGATCATTCAAGCTAGGATTCCAACCTCCATAGATTTGATTGGTAGAGGGTTGAAGAAAGGAGGAGAAGGGAAAGAAGAGAGGAGATAGAGCTCAAGAATAAACTCACTAAACCCTAAGACCCGCTTCTAATTTCTCACTAATTAAATAAGCATAGATCTATTATCTACAAACTCATTAGCTGGAATAGGGTGAAGTGGTGGGCTATTTATAGCCTAAGGAAGTTCTTAGATTGATCGCTAAGACCAACCAAGAGATACTTATCTCTAAGGGTCTGTTATAGCCAAGTCGTGCGCACGACCAAACAGTTGTGCACACGACCTACACGTGGCACAAGGGGATAGGTCGAGCCAACCAACTCGGGCCTTCCTGAATATTCCAAATCAATTCGTGTGCACGACTGACCACGTGTCCGCGTGCAATAAATCGTCCCATGTGGGGCATAAGGTAGACATCAAATAGTGTGTTACTGACTAGGATCGTGCGAATGGCTTGAGAAAGTTGTGTGAACAACTTTAGTCAGGTAGACACCCTTCTTTATCCATCAAAGACTAAGACAAAGTCATACACACAACTAGCGTGCTATGCTCACACTAAGCAGGGCATCGGCCCTTGTTCCGAGCAAAGTGAAATGTTGAAGTTTAGGCTGTCCATATGATCATTCATAATCTAAAAGATGCCCATACATCTTTAACATTGTATATGAAATGAGCATACATGAATTAGACAAAAACGACAAAAAACTTCGAAAGGAAACCAGGTGTGCGTGTGTGTGCGCTAGCTAGTCATGCACTCAAACTCTAAACACCTAAGTAAAGTCTATTCCCAAATAATTAGAATTGTACCTTCCATGCCTAACCATGGTGGAAGAGGATGATATGAGTGGAATTAGCCGTAACGGTACATCTTTATCACAAATGAGCCAAACCTAACTCTACCCTCCCGACTTTAGCTTGTAGCTACTTACTACACCGGTAAAGTAGGTTTATTTAAGTCGCTAAAAACTAATGGCAACATAAGGAGACCTACCGATCCCACCCACCCACCTCCGATCTCTCTCCGGGTATTATGTTTGCTACCCGATCATCCTACTACCCCATCTCCGGCGATCTCTCTTCCATTTTGGGCGTCTAATCACCTCTCTAATGTTATCTCATAGTTTTCAATCCCCTCTCAGGGTATTATGCATGCCACCTTCTTATCCCACGGCCCCATGTCCGACCACTCTCTTCCATCTACGACGTCTCTTTTTAGCTAAAAATGTTAGATGTTTAATTTAGCCAAATAGTTGTCGGTACACAAATCACAAAGATGAGGTGGTGTGTTCTTAGGGCCGTGAGAGCATCTCCAATGGGCTCCTTACTCTAGGAGCTCCCAAGGCTCATAAAAACGACCACATATGATAGGAGTGGGTGAGGGAGATGGGTTGTATCCAATTGGCTCCTAATAACAAGCTCTTAGAACTGAATTGAAAGAATTTATGTGGTGACTGATGGGTTCGACTCCTCTCCAATGATGATTGTCTCCTCTAGCGATCGCTGACGATTTGAGGAGCAACACGTGGCGATCAGAAAACCAACGACCACGATCTATGCTATGGGATGAATCCAAGGGGGAATGCCACCACCCTTGACCACTGGCCACCACCTGCCGCAGCCGCCAGTCATCATCCTCGTCGACCGCCACCATCCACCACCACCGTCGCCGACCACCCATACCAACCTGCGACGGGTGGTGGCCGGCGGATGTCCAGTGGTCGGCAAGAGTGTTGCCGGCGGTGGTGGTGACCGATTGTCGGTAGGGGTGCTTGCTGGCGATGACAACCAATAGGGACGATGGCCGGACGGTGACGATAGGTGGTGGGACTGATGCAGGAGATCGTACCCCTCCAAACGAAGCAGCTACAACTAGTTCATGCTTCGTCAAACGGGGCAGCTACAACCAGCCCACGCTTCCCCCTAAAGATGGCAGCTACAACAACTTAGAAGAAAGGCCATTCGATGTCAAAGAAGATAGATGTTAATGACGAATAATCGGTATCTGTGTGATCTTGCACCAAGACCAAAAAATTGGGCCAGATTCATCAAAGGCTCTTTCTTAAGGAATATTATTATTTTTTATTTTGTTTTGTTTTCTTTCCTTCTTAGTACTCGGCTGGACCCTATATAAAGGCCTACTACTAGCATGTAATGGCATCCAAATTTAGATATTCCTAATAAAGTGATTGTTATTCCCAAAGTTCTTGTGTCTGGCGAGATTCGTGAGAGTTATTGAGAGAATATTGTTGCATCTTTCCTCTGTCATCAATCGAAGAAGATTTGTTCCTCTTCGACCCCCGCTTCCGCTATACCAAGTTGGTATCAGAGCAGACGTTATACCGCTCCGATGGTAGCTCAGTATGGACCGGGAAACCCCAACTCTGCAGATGGTGATATGGGAGTCCAACCCTTGAGGGTCTTGAGGCTTCTCATCGGGAGGTGAAAGCGGATTTGGTCAGGATATGGAAGATCCTTGCAAAGATAACGTATGCTCTCGATCTCGACCAGATTTTTAGAGGACTTCATCGAGCGCACCAATCAAATCAACAAACCCACCGCGAGGAAGGTCCAGGCTCCAACATCGAAATTGCTTCGACGGGATGACATACTCCATGAAGACGCACAATGCCAAGATCGTAGGACTCCCTACGAAGATTATTCAAGTGACAAGGAGGCACCACCCCCATAATACGATCCCTACAGTGGTTACAATCACCTTATAGGAGGATATGGTGGTCGCTACTTGGAAGGTCATGGATTCCCCCGCGGACGGGGAGGCAACTAGGGTGGTCGCGACGGCTATAACGACGGCAATGGTGGTTAACAAGGCGGAAACGACGACCCACATGGTAGCCCTTACGATGGCTATGGCGACTACAACAGCGGCTACAACAGCCATCCTGGCAACTTCGGTGGAGGCTATTGAAATGGTGGCAATGATCTTGACTTCTGCATGAAGGTGGACTACCCGCCTTCATTGACCACCTCAACATCGAAGAGTTCCTCGAGTGGCTCTCTGAAGTTGAGCGATTCTTTGACTATATGGATACATCGGAAGAGAAGAAGGTCAAGCTGGTGGCCTACAAACTCAAAGGAGGCGCATCCGCATGGTGGGAGCAACACCAACAATCTTGTGCCCGGATTGGAAAGAATCATATCCGTTCTTGGTCACGAATGAAGCGGCTCTTTCACGCGCGTTTCCTCTTACCAAACTACGACCATGTATTATTCCAATAATACCAAACTTGTAGGCAGGGCCCCCGCATTGTCAACGAGTACATGACGGAATTCTTCCGTCTGGCGGCTAACAACAACATGGAGAAAACCAACGCTTAGCAGGTAGCGCACTACATCGGGGGACTTAGACTAGCAATCCAGGATCTCGTCCATCTATGACCTGTTTACACTCTCTATGAGGCGGTGCAACTAGATACGCATATAGAGACGCAACTGGAGCGAAAGGCAAATTCTCAGAGCAACTCCTTCAATCAAACACCCGCACCAACTTGAGCGAGTAATTCTTCGATCAATCGAGGAAAAACTCCTGAGAAAGAAGGAGCGGCTACTGTGAACAAAGGAGCCAACACTAGTCAAGCGAGGACGGCCGACACTACAAACCCCGTGCGAGCTCCGCCCACAAACCCTTACGCGGTTCAAAGGGGAGATAAGTGCCACCAATGCAATCAAGTAGGGCACTACTCCAATCAATGTCCATAACGGCACATGGAGAATATTGCCGAAGCAGATGAAGGCTACGGTGAAGAAGCATCTGAAGACGAGGCTGATGATGATGAGAAAGTCACGTACGATGATGAGGGAGATCATCTCTTACTCGTTATACGTAGACTTATGTATGCACTGTGCAAAGATCTTGAATCCCAGTGACACTGTATCTTTCGAACATGGTGTACCGTCTATGACAAGGTGTGTGATGTCATCATCGATGGGGGAAGTAGTGAGAACATCATCTCCAAATCAATGGTGGACAAGCTCCAAATTCCCATGGAGGTACACCTGACGTCCTACGACATTGGGTGGCTCAAAGACGTCAGTGGTCTCAAGGTAACCCAACGGTGCACGATTTCCCTATCTATCAGCAAAACGTATAAAGATGAAATCCAGTGCGATGTTGTGGAGATGGATGCTTTCTATATTCTACTTGGCAATCCATGGCAATTTGATCGAAATGCCGTACATAAGGGTCGGAAAAACATCTATGCTTTCATCAAAGATGGACAGAAGGTCATCCTAGGGCCGATGAAGGGGAATGGTCGTCCCAAAACTTCCAAAGTGGAGGGACGATCCTTTTTGGTTACTAATGATTTTGAGCGCGATTTGAAAGATATAGGTACCCTCTACGCACTAGTTGTGAAAGGGGAAGAAGCAAAGTGTCACGCCCCAGAAATCTGAAGACCGATCCCTGGGGTGTGAAATGGGAAAAAGATGGGGGATTTTGGGTCTGGTTACTTAACTACACCAATTTGGGTTCTCACAGGGCTTCTACGCTCTCTAATATGAAAAACAAGAAGGAGAGAGAAAAACAAGAGGGGAATCTTTTAAATTTGATTTTTCAAAAAAAACCATTTTTATTAAAAAGCAAAGAAAGAGAAATTATCAACAGAGAGAAGATATTATCTAGTCAAGCTCAACCTTCAAAAGTCATATCCTCTTAGTATGAGTGACCTGTCGGTGCCACTACATACTGATAGGAGTCTATCTGAGGGAGCAGGAGGCTCAAGCCTCCTACGGCTAGCCACGTAGTCTCATCCACTCCCTAACACTCAGGTGCACCAGTCTAGAGTTCCTATCTACAGGGTTAATCAATTTAGTCATTTATATGCACTTATATTTTCATCATGATCTATCCTAGGCTTGGGGCCTTGAGGAGAGGCCTACCCAAAAGAATTCAGCTGGAACCATTGCAACTACAACCATAGAATACTAACTAACCGATAAAAACACTTATTCCAATACAATTACAATGTCTAAAGAGAAAAGACGACAAAACGGACATACTAAGCAGAAAGGTAAAGCTGCTACCCCAACTCCGCCTCTGAACTCCTATTGCTACTCCTGAGCCTCCGGACCTGCAACTGAGCCTACTCGTGGGAAAGAGTAGCCCCCAATAGGAAATTGGGAGATTAGCCAAATTAATGGCTAGTGACATCCTAATAGTCTATAATAATATGAGACAACTAATCTTAATAAATTAAGATAAGATCTATCAGTTGTAGTAGAAACAAAGTTTGCAGAATGATACCTAAACCTATCAATAGTCTATATTCACATGCAATTCCTACTGTCACTAGGTTATCTAACATACAGTCCGTTAGATATTCTACAGCATTAAAGAACAAATTAAATAAGACGTTCATATAAAGTCACGAAGTCCTCATATAAACAGTCACACAATTCTAAATTCATATATAGATAAAACACACACTATCAAAATGTGAACCCCGGATATTTTGTTCATCTTGCCCCCGGTCGGGCATTACTATAGGGCCTTTTATTTCGATGTAGAGGGCCAACTCTCTCGCCGTGCATCCACCAACACCATGCACTAGTCACCCAGATGATCATAAGGGGTTTTCCGTCTTTCACGGTGGAGCTCTACCGCCCAACTTGCTTTACTATGGGGACTTCAACTCCCCGGGACAGGGCTGCTAGGCCAATCCCTACTCGAGGGCACCTCCTATTGGCTTTACCACAACCCTTGCCCGTGACCCCTAACCTACTTAACTTCGGCTGTACGCGCAGGGTGGTTCACGGCCCTTGCGCGCACGGGGTCCCTACCCTCTAATCAGGTAGATTCACACATAACATCTTTCAACATATTTACTGAAGCTACAAAAGGTATATTTAATGCTTAACAATTTCCAACAATTTACCCCTGGTCTCGTACTGCTCTCGCAACCCATGCGACATAATAAATAAATCAAATAAGACACTCATCCCAGTGACCCGTGTGCTAGGGTTGCCATACTCCTCTCAGGAGGGTGGTCCCGATAATTATTAGTTATTCAATTTATTGATTAATTTAAGGGAATCCTAATTACGGTGTCCATGCAATCAAAAGCAATCATTATTATTATTCTATTAATATTTTAAGCATGCGTCGCCGGACTCGCGACTCCGCATGCAAGGCGGGGTCCACTTGACCACATGCGACGATGCCCGGCGGGACCCGCATGCAGTGTCATGGACACCTACCCTTAGTCATTCTCATTTCCCACTATTAAAGACCACGCAAGGGTAGTAGATGTCACCTGGTTGTCGATCGCACACGACTCCGGCTTGCTAGTTGCTTCTGATCCGTCTCCGCTGGATCACCACGATCAAGGTCTGATAATAACCACAGCTCCGCATCACAACTCTATCGATTAAAACAAAAGAATCTACGATGAGGGTTCTATGCCAAGGATAGTCGAGCACCCTCGATAGGGGACCAACATTGAGTCGACAGCACGCAAATCCGTGCGACTGAAGAAGTCGAACCTAAACAATACTAGTTCAAACAAGTAATCAGAAGCTAAACCTACTCATCGAATCGGGCTCGAAGAACCCTTTCCGATGGTTCCAGTTTCGCTGGAATCCGACTTCGGTCGGATGGTTTCGGGTCAAACCATATAGAACCGATAAAATCGATCGCATGGCTGGTTCACTAGGGTAGAAGGGGTTCTAGGGTTATATTCTGGGTTTAATAGGTAGGACTCCATGTTCTGAGCACGATGCCGCTGGTTTCGTCCGAATCCGAGTTCGGACGATGAAACGGCGGTCAAACCACGGTACCACAATAATATCGGGTCAAAGGATAAAACAGGGTATTAAATAGTATAATTATTATTCTAGACTATGGCCAACAGGTAGGAATTTCCGAGCCGGTCGAAATGGCGCTGGTTTCGTCCAATTCCGAGTTCGGACAGAGAAATGGCGGCTGAATCAATTCTAGACGGTTAACGGGTCTGGTTCAGGTGAACCAGGCCGGTTCACTGTTGGGCCGGGTCTGCAGTGCAGTCGGGTCGGGTCTGCAGTGGTTAGGTCGGGTCGGGTCTGGGGGTTAAATATAACGTGGGAAAATTACCAAACCACCCCCCCTCTCCTTCTTCTCCACGAGACCAGCCCGAAGGGCTGGTTCCTGTGCGCCGACGGCCGACGGGAGGGGGCGGCCCGGAGCGCCGGCGAGCGCTCGGCCGGCCTCTCCCGCACCACCCCCACGGAGGAGGCGCGGGGGGAGGCGGCCGGAGCGGCCGTCGGACTCCCAAGGACTCGGACGGAGGGGGGGCTCGCATGGGGTTTGGAGATCGGTGGTCGTGCGCCGGCGATCGCCGGGAGAGGCTCGGTTCGGTGCGGCGGCGGTGTCCGCCCGTGCGGGCCGCAGCAAGGGAGGAGAAAGGGCCGGGGGTCGCGGAGGAGGATGGGAGGAGGAGGCCGGGGTGGCTGACCTGCGGTCGTGGGTGGCTCGCCGGAGCGCGGTAGAGTCGGGTTCCAGGTGGCCGGTAGTGTTGCTGCTCTCTTCTCCCTCCTTCTCCCGATCTCTCTCTCTCTTCCTCTGTTCTGTCTCTGTCTCTTTCTCTCACGTTCTCTCTCTCTCTCTCCCGTTCTCTCTCTATCTCCCGTTCCCTCTCTCTATTACGTTTTTCTCTCTCTCTCTCTCTCTCTCTCCCGTTCTCTCTCTATTTATAGAGGGGGGAGGCTGTTGTGATAAGAAGGGACGGGGATAGGGTTGGTTAAGGGGATAAAGATAAGAAAGATAGGGATAATGGCTAAAAGATATGGATTGTCGTCCCGAAATCTTGCCCGAAAATTACCATCCGAATTTCGGATTGAAATAAATGGGGAGGGAGGTCAAGAGAGCCTAAATCATGCTAGGAGACCGGGAGGTAGGCTCTAGGGCTGGTCGAGCTCGGTCCCGAGCCCTGAACCGGGCTCGGTTGGAATCCGGGTGCGATTCGTCCATCAACCGGGCTAAAAAGAATAATAAGCTGTAACTATCAAACCGGAAGTCGGAATAGGGCCTGAGAGGATTCTTTGGAAAGGTCTCGTGAACGCGAACGCGTCAGCGCTTGGTACATAATTTTTTGACTTCTGGATCTCCCGAAAAGAAGGAAAGACTCCAAAACTCAAAATAGCAATAACTATTCACCCGGGTGTCAGATTGACCCTAACTTAGGCTCATTGGAAGGCTCTCTCAGAGCCTCATCTAACGTATCTTGTTTCGTTACGATCCGATCATCCGATCTTTTGCAAGAAACAAAACAGCTACAACTATCGACAAATTATCGTTTTTCTAGGGTTTACCTGCCGGGCTGCCGAAACTGGCTGCGCATACACATGATCGTTGTACGGAACGCACCATCGTGACATGCTCGAAGTTACGGAGAATGTGAACGTAAAACATCTCATAGGTTTACGATCCATTTATTGGAAAAAAGCCCAAAAAAAAAGTCTGGCGGTAAAAAGACGAAACTAGCCATTGAGGATTTCTATTATTCTCAAATCTAACACCACAGGTGTTACAACCTACACACCTTAAAAAAAAATTTCGTCCCGAAAATTCAATTACTAAAACTGACGATACAATCCTACCAACCTACCACTAAAGTAACGAATACGAATTCACAACTGGTACCATATCCTTTCTAATACAGTCCACGAGAAATTAAATCAATACGCCAATCATACTAAAAAGAGAAAGACTCCGCCACTAACGAGACTACTAACCGAACTTATACAATCGAGTTACATAATTATTAGGATAGGATTAGAACATTAGGTTCTCGTGGAGCTCACACAATGCATAACGTTCAATCGTGGTCCTAACAATTATGGACTAATAAAAATTTCGTGACTTTGAATTATCTCCCTTCCCTGGATAAGGAGCGTCCCCCTTATTCAAAGTGAGGTAGCAATCTGATTTCACGAAACAAGATCACGAGACATTCTCAACTAACGATACTAACACGGAAACGTAATTCCTACAAATAAACATATACCTATACACCTATAGAATTGAATTGAAAACAACTAGATAATTCAAACTAGTACGCCTAGACTTAAGTCCTATGAGACTTCTCTCCGGAGCAAATGCGTCTATTACCTACACAACCACTACTACCCTATTAACCTACAAGAAAAACACCACTAAGATATGAATTGGATATCACAACATACACACTAACTAACTTAAAAAAATATTGAATTCCAGGTAACACACTAAACCACAAACGAGCGAGAATAAGAAGAGAACAATGAAAAAGCTGACGCTCAATGAAAGACCTAACACTAACAATTCCAATTATGTTATTATCGCAAGACTTAGAAACCTTCTAAAAGATACACTATGATGCACAATTCAGATATACGAGGAAACCTACTACTCACATAGAAAATATTGAACTACGAGAACAACTAACCTACTGGCCAAATAGAGCCGAAAACTAGGATACCGACACGACTACACCTTATACTGACAGTATCTTTCTACAAGATTGATTGATCGGTTCTAAACCAAAACAATTAGAAACAAAGCTAAGTGAATCCCCTAAATAATGATTATTCTTAAGATTAAAACTGATAATGCATTCTCAATTTCCAAAACCGTGAGCAAGTTCCTTAGCAGGATCACTATCAACACTCTAGTACTCAATTATCTCAATTTCATCTCAACGTCACTGCCCTATGGCTAGTGCACTCTCTCCCGCGAGTCCAAACAAGAACTGTGTAACTAGTTGCCAAAGTTCCTTTTGAGAGCAGTGCAAGCTCTGCCAGGTGCCAAAGTTTCCGAAGAAACAGTGCACGCGCTGCCGCAAGTTCCAACAGAAACTGCGTAACCAGCTGCCAAAGTTCCGATTGGGAACAGTGCAAGCTCTGCCAGCTGCCAAAGTTTCCGAAGAAACAGTGCACGCTCTGCCGCAAGTTCCAACAGGAACTGCGTAACCAGCTGCCAAAGTTCCGATTGGGAACAGTGCAAGCTCTGCCAGCTGCTAAAGTTTCCGAAGAAACAGTGCACGCTCTGCCGCAAGTTTCAACAGGAACTGCGTAACTAGCTGCCAAAGTTCCGATTGGGAACAGTGCAAGCTCTGCCAGCTGCCAAAGTTTCCGAAGAAACAGTGCACGCTCTGCCGCAAGTTCCAACAGGAACTGCGTAACCAGCTGCCAAAGTTTCGATTGGGAACAGTGCAAGCTCTGCCAGCTGCCAAAGTTTCCGAAGAAACAGTGCACGCTCTGCCGCAAGTTCCAACAGGAACTGCGTAACCAGCTGCCAAAGTTCCGATTGGGAACAGTGCAAGCTCTGCCAGCTGCCAAAGTTTCCGAAGAAACAGTGCATGCTCTGCCGCAAGTTCCAACAGGAACTGCGTAACCAGCTGCCAAAGTTCCGATTGGGAACAGTGCAAGCTCTGCCAGCTGCCAAAGTTTCCGAAAAAACAGTGCACGCTCTACCGCAAGTTCCAACAGGAACTGCGTAACCAGCTGCCAAAGTTCCGATTGGGATTGATAGGGATATGTTTAGGGTACAGAATATAACCCTAGAACCCCTTCTACCCTAGTGAACCAGCCATGCGATCGATTTTATCGGTTCTACGTGGTTTGACCCGAAACCATCCGACCGAAGTCGGATTCCAGCGAAACTGGAACCATCGGAAAGGGTTCTTCGAGCCTGATTCGATGAGTAGGTTTAGCTTCTGATTACTTGTTTGAACTAGTATTGTTTAGGTTCGACTTCTTCAGTCGCACGGATTTGCGTGCTGTCGACTCAATGTTGGTCCCCTATCGAGGGTGCCCGACTATCCTTGGCATAGAACCCTCATCGTAGATTCTTTTGTTTTAATCGATAGAGTTGTGATGCGGAGCTGTGGTTATTATCAGACCTTGATCATGGTGATCCAGCGGAGACGGATCAGAAGCAACTAGCAAGCCGGAGTCATGTGCGATCGACAACCAGGTGACATCTACTACCCTTGCGTGGTCTTTAATAGTGGGAAATGAGAATGACTAAGGGTAGGTGTCCATGACACTGCATGCGGGCCCCACCGGGTATCGTCGCATGTGGTCAAGTGGACCCCGCCTTGCATGCGGAGTCGCGAGTCCGGCGACGCATGCTTAAAATATTAATAGAATAATAATAATGATTGCTTTTGATTGCATGGACACCGTAATTAGGATTCCCTTAAATTAATCAATAAATTGAATAACTAATAATTATCGGGACCACCCTCCTGAGAGGAGTATGGCAACCCTAGCACACGGGTCACTGGGATGAGTGTCTTATTTGATTTATTTATTATGTCGCATGGGTTGCGAGAGCAGTACGAGACCAGGGGTAAATTGTTGGAAATTGTTAAGCATTAAATATACCTTTTGTAGCTTCAGTAAATATGTTGAAAGATGTTATGTGTGAATCTACCTGATTAGAGGGTAGGGACCCCGTGCGCGCAAGGGCCGTGAACCACCCTGCGCGTACAGCCGAAGTTAAGTAGGTTAGGGGTCACGGGCAAGGGTTGTGGTAAAGCCAATAGGAGGTGCCCTCGAGTAGGGATTGGCCTAGCAGCCCTGTCCCGGGGAGTTGAAGTCCCCATAGTAAAGCAAGTTGGGCGGTAGAGCTCCACCGTGAAAGACGGGAAACCCCTTATGATCATCTGGGTGACTAGTGCATGGTGTTGGTGGATGCACGGCGAGAGAGTTGGCCCTCTACATCGAAATAAAAGGCCCTATAGTAATGCCCGACCGGGGGCAGGATGAATAAAATATCCGGGGTTCACATTTTGATAGTGTGTGTTTTATCTATATATGAATTTAGAATTGTGTGACTGTTTATATGAGGACTTCGTGACTTTATATGAACGTCTTATTTAATTTGTTCTTTAATGCTGTAGAATATCTAACGGACTGTATGTTAGATAACCTAGTGACAGTAGGAATTGCATGTGAATATAGACTATTGATAGGTTTAGGTATCATTCTGCAAACTTTGTTTCTACTACAACTGATAGATCTTATCTTAATTTATTAAGATTAGTTGTCTCATATTATTATAGACTATTAGGATGTTACTAGCCATTAATTTGGCTAATTTCCCAATTTCCTATTGGGGGCTACTCTTTCCCACGAGTAGGCTCAGTTGCAGGTCCGGAGGCTCAGGAGTAGCAATAGGAGTTCAGAGGCGGAGTTGGGGTAGCAGCTTTACCTTTCTGCTTAGTATGTCCGTTTTGTCGTCTTTTCTCTTTAGACATTGTAATTGTATTGGAATAAGTGTTTTTATCGGTTAGTTAGTATTCTATGGTTGTAGTTGCAATGGTTCCAGCTGAATTCTTTTGGGTAGGCCTCTCCTCAAGGCCCCAAGCCTAGGATAGATCATGATGAAAATATAAGTGCATATAAATGACTAAATTGATTAACCCTGTAGATAGGAACTCTAGACTGGTGCACCTGAGTGTTAGGGAGTGGATGAGACTACGTGGCTAGCCGTAGGAGGCTTGAGCCTCATGCTCCCTCAGATAGACTCCTATCAGTATGTAGTGGCACCGACAGGTCACTCATACTGAGAGGATATGACTTTTGAAGGTTGAGCTTGACTAGATAATATCTTCTCTCTGTTGATAATTTCTCTTTCTTTGCTTTTTAATAAAAATGGTTTTTTTTGAAAAATCAAATTTAAAAGATTCCCCTCTTGTTTCTCTCTCTCCTTCTTGTTTTTCATATTAGAGAGCGTAGAAGCCCTGTGAGAACCCAAATTGGTGTAGTTAAGTAACCAGACCCAAAATCCCCCATCTTTTTCCCATTTCACACCCTAGGGATCGGTCTTCAGATTTCTGGGGCGTGAAAAATGGTATCAGAGCCGGTTCTCCTCGCTATGGGGGGGTCTAACCTTACACGAGGACGTGTAGCCCTAAGGGGGGTGGATTGTGACGACCAAGATCCAATAGGCCAATAGCCAAGAGCCAAGACTCCTGAGGCGGGAATGCCAAGATGGATGAGGTGAGGTGAGGTGAGGTGAGGTGTACAAGGCCATGAGTTAGCCCCACATCGCCTGGAGAGAAGGAGATCTTGAGCTACTTATATAATTTCCCCTCCCAAACATGAAGACGCGTTTTAAAGCCGTGCGCCGCTACGGAATTCGTAAGAACTCCGTAGTTAAGCGTGCTCGGGCGAGAGTAGTACTAGGATGGGTGACCACCCTGGGAAGTTCTCGTGCGGGCACGGGCAAAGCGGACAAAATCTTGTATGTTTGGGGCGGATGTTACACAAAGTATGTCGTCACCCCCGATACCGTGAAACCTCTAATGCAAGAGTTTTGCAGAATTATGCCAGAAGACATCCTAGACGAGCTACCACCGATGCGGGACATCCAACACCACATCGACCTCATCCCCGGTGCAAGTCTCCCGAACCTTCGACACTACCACAGGAGCCTGAAGGAGTATGACATCCTGCAAGGTCAAGTGGAGGATCTCATCCACAAAGGGCTAGTTCGCGAGAGCATGAGCCCTTGTGCGGTACCGGCACTGGTGACGCCAAAGAAAGACAGGATCTGGAGGATGTGCATCAATAGCCGGGCGATCAATAAGATCACCATCAAGTACCGGTTTTTGATCCCACACCTGGATGACATGCTGGACATGCTAAAGGGTGCCAAAGTCTTTTCAAAGATTGACCTCAAGAGCGGCTATCACCATATCTGGATCTGACCTAGCGACAAATGGAAGACAGCCTTTAAGACAAAGGAGGGCCTCTATAAGTGGCTTATTATTCCCTTCGGCCTCTCCAACACCCCGAGTACCGTCATGAGACTGATGAACCCAAGTCCTAAAGCCATTCGTAGGAAAATTCATTGTAGTCTACTTTGATGATATTATGGTATACAGTCAGACGGAGGAGGACTATATCCATCACTATCGATGGATCTTTTCAACTCTTCAAGAAGCCAACTTTTATATAAATTTTAAAAAAATATAGTTTCCTTACAGCTACCCTTATTTTTCTAGGCTATGAGGTGAGCAATAAAGGGATCAATGTCGATGAAGATAAGGTGAAGGCTATACGTGAGTGGCCTACCCCAAAGAGTACCACCGAGGTCAAGAGCTTCCACGACCTGGTGACTTTCTACATGCGCTTTGTACGAATCTTTAGCAACATTGCCACTCCCTTAACGAATTATATGAAGAAGGGGAAGTTCCAGTGAACCAACGAGGCTGAGTATCAACACTATCAAGGATAAGCTCATGACGGCCACGATACTAGCTCTGCCAAACTTCAAAAAGCTATTCGAAGTTGACTGCGATGCTTCCATGATAGGCGTTAGTATAGTATTGTCCGAAGAAGCGAAACTAATAGCTTTCTACAGTGAGAAGCTCAGTGAGGCGAGAACGAAGTGGTCGGCCTACAAACTGGAACTATATGCAGTGGTCCAGGCACTCTGGCACTAGGAACATTATCTCATTCAGAGGGAACTCCTCTTGCACACCGACCACCAAGCCCTTCGGTACCTCGACAGCTTGAAGCATACCAATCGGACACGCTTGCTGGGTAGCCCATATCCAAAAATCCAACTACGTGATCAAGCACAAATAGAAAAAATTGAATACGATGGCCGATGCTCTCAGCATAAGAGCAACCCTTCTCGTCATTATGCAGGCGGAGGTAGTAGGCTTCAACTACCTCAAGGAATTGTATCTAGAAGAAGAAGACATTCGAGACGCTTGGGAGTGATGCATCACTAACCAGGCGAGCGCCAAAAATTTCCACATCCAAGTAGGCCTTAGGCTTTCTCTTCGAAGGTGATTCAACTTTGCATTCCCCACAGTTCCCTTCGAGAGCAATTGGTGCGAGATCTACACTGCAGAGGACTCAGAGGCCATCCAGGGTGGGACAAGTCTATCTCCCTCGTGGAGGATAGATACTACTGGCCATAACTTAAACGGGATACAAGCGACTCGTGCAGCGATGCTAACCGCTAAAGGACAAGCCCAAAACACTGGGCTATACATATCACTTCCTGTCCTGGATGCCCCATGGATCAATCTCTCCATGGACTTCGTCCTTGGACCCCCTCGTACCCAGAGAGACGTTGACTCCATCTTCATGGTAGTTGATCGCTTCTCAAAGATGAGCCATTTTGTGTTTTGCAAGAAGATGGCGGATGCGGTCAACATCGTGAATCTTTTCTTCCGAGAAGTCGTTCGACTAAATGGCATGTCGAAAATGATCACCTCCGATAGGGACACCAAGTTCATCAACCATTTTTGGAGGACCCTCTGGAAGCGCCTTGGTATCACCCTCCAGTACAGCATCATGTGTCACCCGCAAATCGATGGACAAACAGAGGTGGACAAACAGAGGTGGTGAACTGCACCTTAGGCAACATCCTTAGGTGTCTGGCCGTGGAGACACTGAAGCAATGGGACCTGGCGCTAGCTCAGGCCGAGTTCGCCTTCAACAATATGCCCAATAGGTCAACCGGCAAGACCCCGTTCGAGATCGTGTATGGCCGATCTCCCTCATACCGTTTCCAAAACTCCCGAGCATAAATATTTCGGCGGACCACACTGTGAAAAAAATCTCTGACATTCATGCTGAAGTAAAAGAAAATATTTAAAAATCCAACGCTAGTTACAAGCTAACTGTCGACCATCATAGGCGAATAAAGAGCTTCAACAAAGGTGATCAAGTAATGGTTCATTTGCGAAAGAAGAGATTTCCGGTGGGCACTTATAATAAGTTGAAGATGAAGAAAATGGGTTCTTACAAGATCTATAACAAAATCAGCGATAACACCTATATCGTGGACCTACCAGAGAATTACAAAATTTCGAAGACGTTCAATATCAAAGATTTATACGACTTTCATGAGCCAAACTTTGTTCAAGGAAACTCGGGGCCAAGTTCTTTTCAAGAGGAGGACCATGATGCAGGAGATCGTGCCCCTCCAAACGAGGCAGCTACAACCAGTCCATGCTTCGCCAAACGAGGCATCTACAACCAACCCACGCTCCCCCTAAAGATGGAGGCTACAACAGCTTAGAAGGAAGGCTATCCGATCCTAAAGAAGAAAGATGTTAATGACGAATAATCGGTATCCATGTGATTTTTCACCAAGACAAAAAATTGGGCCATATTTATCAAAGGCTCTTAAGGAATGTTATTAATTTTTTATTTTGTTTTACTTTCTTTTTTTCTTAGTACTCAACTGACCCTATATAAAGACCTACTACTAGCATATAGTGGCATCCAGATTTTGATATTCCTAATGAAGTGATTGTTATTCCCAAAATTCTTCTGTTTCGTGAGATTCGTGAGAGTTCTTAAGAGAAGATTGTTGTATCTTCCCTCTATTATCAATCGAAGAAGACATGCTCATCTTCGACCCCCGTTTCCGCTGCGCGTAGCGACAGTTGAGAGTGGTGGCATCCCCTCTTGGGTTCATCCCATGGCCATAGATCGTGGCCGTTAGTTTTCGGATCGTCACATTTCGCTTCCCAAATCATCAACAATTGATTTGGAGACAATCATACGTGGAGAGGAGCCCAACCCTACAAATTGGGAGATCTAAATTGAAAAGAGTTACAAAATAACCATAAAAAAAAGGAAAATTCTATGGTACCGAATTGACAAATGAGATGGATGGTGGGGGATGCCGGATGGGTTGGGTGTGGTGCCGAATTTTTGCTATTAGGTACCATAGTGGAACCCTAAGAACAAATGATTGAACTGAAAAGAATTTATGTTGCGATTGGGAGCTCTGAGGGTTCAGTGGCCCGATGATTGCCGTGGGGCGATAATACATTAAGGGCTATGATACAAACCCGTTGACACCCTAAATTACTGACGCCAAAGCGGCCGCCTGCCGATTCCGTCTTGCCCTCCTCCTACACGTCGGCTCCAACTCCACCCACGGCGTCGACGCCGTTTTCGACTCCGGCCTCCAGAGAGGGACAGACAGGAACGAAGGAAGGGGGAGAGGCGGTCGTCCGGTTTCTCCACTGCGACCGTAATCCTTTCTTCATCCCGCCTCCCGCATTCTTCCTGTCGTCCCACAGACACCGGCGACCGGATACGGCGCCAGTGATCTCAAATCGAAGTCCTTCTTGGATGAGCTAGAATTATAAAGCATTCTGAACAAGGTAAAGATTTTATATTCCTACCACCCCTTTCTTCTTTCAGTTCAGGAGAAGAGATTTTGTTACCTTTCTTGCTTTCATCTGGTTGACACGATAAGTGACCGCTTCTTTTCCCTTGAAACCCCTTTCCCGCCTCATGGAAGCTCTTTCTGTCCGGCATTGTAATTCCATTTTCAGAATTATAGATTTGGGTTCTTCTGATTTTCTTCTTCTTATTATTATTATAGAAATTTCTTTGCTGAGAGAGGAACACCAAAGTCTGGGAAGGTACAACTTAGTACAAAATTGAGCTGATGAAAGGTATTCTGGCTCTTGGTATTTCATACTTTAGGAAAAAAATCAATGCAAGGCTCCTTCTGTCTGCTGTTGATGGGATATCATATGCTTCTACTGCGATGATGGACAAAAATGGGTCATCTCTTTCTTGGGTTTTCTGGGCCTCACAGAAGCGCTCGATGACGAAGAGTAGAAGGGTGCAAGACCGAAGCAAGAAGAAGAGGGTGCATGATCTCGAGATAGCAACAGAGCTGTGGAAGGTAGCATCAAAAGTGTTGCTTGTAATGGAAGTCTTGAAGAGAGAACCCGAGCAAATTATACCATTGAGAAGATTAGAACAGTATCGGCAACAGATTAGCCTGACTAAGCCGCATAAGGTGTCGGACTTTGTCCGCAAATCTCCTAAACTGTTTGAAATCTACAGGGACAAGAATGGAGTCTTATGGTGTGGGCTCACGAAGCAAGCCGAGGATCTCGTGGAAGAAGAGGCCAGGCTTCTTGAAGAGCATTCAGAGAAAGCGGTACAGTACGTTACGAGGCTTTTGATGATGTCGGTGGATAAGAGGCTTCCGGTGGATAAGATTGCTCATTTCAGGCGCGACATGGGCCTTCCTTATGATTTCAGAGATAGTTGGGTCAACATGTTTCCAGAACATTTCAAGGTTGTCAAAATTGATGACGTCGAGTACTTGCAACTCATGTCTTGGAATCCTTCTTGGGCAGTTACTGAGCTAGAGAAGAAAACTGAGGGAGTAACTAACTCTGATCCTCCCTTACCTGGATTGCTTTGCCTTTCTTTCCCAATGAAGTTTCCTCAAAATTGTAAGAAGATATATAGACATGGTGGCCAAATTGAACATTTTCAGAAGAGACCTTATTTGTCTCCGTACGCTGATGCACGGGAGCTGACACCTGGGTCACAGGAGTTTGACAAGAGGGCCGTCGCAGTAATGCATGAGCTATTGAGCTTTACCCTTGAAAAGAGGCTTGTGACAGATCACCTCACACACTTCCGACATGAATTTGTGATGCCCCAGAAGTTGATGAGGCTTCTTTTGAAGCACTATGGCATCTTTTACGTTTCTGAAAGGGGGAAGCGATTCAGTGCGTTCTTGACTGAAGCATATGAAGGTTCTGAGTTGATTGACAAATGTCCTTTGGTGCTATGGAAGGAAAAGATAGTGAGCCTTACTGGTTACAGGGGAAATCGAAAGAGGCTTAAGAGTTTTAATGAATTTTCTGGCGTTGAGGAACATGATCTGTTTGGTGGTGCTCTGGGGAATCCAACTACCTTCTTGGAAGTTGAGGATGAAGACCACATCAGTACCCTGGGAAACACTTCCCTTACAGATGATTCTGAGATGGATGTTGGGGATCTGTATGATGCATACAAGGATTATGGATCTACTTGAGGTTAGCAGCATATGTTGAAATCATATATTATAGATGACATTATGATTCTTTTATAGTCGATATTATTATATATCATACTGTGCTATACTACCTTTTAAGTTATCCATCTCCAGTTCTTGCAAATAATTTGTTCCTTTCTTCTCTTTTTTGTGTTGGTTTGTTATCGCAAGCCCTAGTTTCTGTCTAAACTGTAAAGGCACTTTACTTCCTTCTACACACTCCCTTGATTGGCAAAATTGATAAGTTTATTTTTAACAAAAAAGCACTGGCTTTCTCTTTCAGCTGCCCTAGGTTAAAGCATTGGCGACATCATTGGCTCCATGACGAACATAGTGTCAAAATATGGGTCAAAATTTCATGGGCCATCCGATCCTATTACCTCTCAAAGTAGCATTTTTGCTGCTTTGACAACCCACCACGGCCACGCCACATGTGATCTCCGGTCAAAATCAACATCAACAACCTCCGATCACCTCCATCGATGATCTTCGCTTACATCATTTGTCGACATCCACCGATTGAGGACTCCGGTGACTACTTCCATTGTGAGCTAGTCATTCATCACCTCACTTCATCCGGCAACCTTCGATAACATCCGCAACCGGCGACCACATCCGATGACTTTTAGCACTTCTCGATTGTGAGTTCGGATGAGATATGTTGTCGTTTATGGCTTTGATAGCCACCAGTAACCTGTCAAAGCAGCGAAGAACGCTGTTTTCGAAGGTGTGTATATATATATATATATATATATATATATATATATATATATATATATATATATATATATATAAAGAGAGAGAGAGAGAGAGGGCTGTTAGGATGTGGTGTGCTGTGCGTGCGGTGCGACATCGCAGCCATTTGAAGCACCCGCTGCGTGCATCTCTCTCTCTCTCTCTCTCTATATATATATATATATATATATATATATATATATATATATATATATTATAGGGTCGGGATCCAGAAACACGCTTCTTTGCCACGGAGTTAGACACACATCATCCAAATCGTTAGATAAAGGTTTTAGAATTTATTAATTTTTTATAAGGATGATCATCTTCCCTTAGATAACACATCCATAAAAAATCAGCACATTCTAAACCCTTGACTGATCAAATATACTCTTCAATTTAACGGTTAAAATGGACGGACGATAATGCTTTTTAGATTTGATCCACTTAAAGGGTTTAGAATGTGCTGATTTTTTATGGATGTGCTATCTAAGGGAAGATGATCCTTACAAAAAATTAATAAATTCTGAAACCTCTATCTAACGATTTGGATGATGTGTGTCTAACTCCGTGGCAAAGTAGCGTGTTTCTGGATCCCGACCTATATAGGGTCGGGATCTAAAGGGTTTAAAATGTGCTGATTTTTTATGGATATGCTATCTAAGGGAAGATGATCATCCTTACAAAAAATCAATAAATTCTGAAACCTCTATCTAACGATTTGGATGATGTGTGTCTAACTCTGTGACAAAGTAGCGTGTTTCTGGATCACCTAAAGTGTTTAGAATGTACTCATTTTTTATGGGTGTGCTATCTAAGGGAAGATGATCATCCTTACAAAAAATCAATAAATTCTGAAACCTCTATCTAATGATTTGGATGATGTGTGTCTAACTCTGTGGCAAAATATCGTGTTTTTGGATTCGGACCCTATCTATATATATCTAAAAAGCATTATCGATCGTTCATTTTAACCGTTAAATTGAAGAGATCATATGATCAGTCTAAGGGGTTTAGAATGCGGCAAATTAGGTATAGGTCCTTAACTATTTTGCAATATTAGCCGCAGGACACCATAATTTGCTATATTAGCTAAGGTCCCCACAAGTATACATTCGTTTCCAGGAAGAGTATATATTCATGTTCAGAAACAATATATACTCGTTTCAGAAAGAGTATATATTCGTCGGGAGGGACTTGAGCTATATTTTGAAATTAATGTGTCCTGCAACTAAAAGTCAGCTCTCAAAAAGGACTTATGTCAAACTTCCTCGTTTAGAATGTGCTAATTTTTTATGGATGTGCTATTTAACAGAAGATGATCATCCTTATAAAAAGTCAATAAATTCTGAAATCTCGATCTAACGATTTGTATGATGTGTGTCTAAATTTTGTGGCAAAGTAGCGTGTTTCTGGATCCCGACCCTACACACACACACACACACACACACACACACCCACACCCACGTCACAAAATCATGATTTTCAAAAACTTGGGAAAGAGTCGTGTACCGAATGTTTACCGATTAAGTCGTATTTTAATCCTGACTAATTAAAAAAATCGGAGTTTTTGGTAACACTGCTTCTAAGTGTCAGGCTACCAGCATCTGCTTTGATCAATAATATATCCTCATTTTCTTTTATATGCAGTGCACTATTGCGCATGTCTTGGAGAAAACAAAGTATCCAAATTCAGACATATACTGGAAGAAATTTGAGGATCAGTATCATTTCTCTTGCCAATTCACGGCTGATCTTATTGCCATGAATCACACAGATTTTATTATCACCAGTACCTTCCAAGAGATTGCGGGAAGGTATTGTTTCTAGCAAATTGATTCTACTTCATCTTTCACGTCATCGTATGAAACTTACCACATATTTGAAACAATACGAGTCACACACCGCCTTCACCCTTTGTGTAATCTACCAAGTTGTTCGCGGAATCGATGTCTTCGATCCAAAGTTCAACATTGTCTCCCCAGGAGCTGATATGTCCATTTACTTCCCATATTTGGAGCAGGATAAAAGACTCACTTCCCTCCACTCCGAACGCAGAGCAAAAGTGGGCACGTCGTATATCTTTTCAAACACTAACAGATCACCTGCCTCTCGTGTATTAATCACCTGCCTCTCGTGTTCATGTAGGTTTGTTTGGAGGACAGAAACAAACCCATTACCTTTTCAATGGCGAGGCTGGACTGCGTGAAGAACATTACCGGCCTGGTCGAGCAATATGGAAGAAATGCACATCTCAGAGAGCTGGTCAACCTCGTGGTGGTGGCTGGTGTTTATGGCTTCTGGAAGTATGTCTCCAATCTTGATTGTTGTGAGACTCGTCACTACCTTGAGATGTTCTATGCTCTAAAATATGGCAACCTGGTAAGTTACTTTCTCCAAATATATAAGAAGCTTTATTGACCGGTCATATTGATCACCCTTCACTGCGACGCTCACTAAATGGTTCTGGTTTTTCCTTTGTTCTCTGAAACAGGCGAAGGCCGTTCCTTTGGCTACCAATGACAAGTGATTATTAGTGGAGGCAAGCTCTTTGTTTGTTTTGCCCGCAGATTTAGGATTTGGATGGGGAGCTTCAATCACACTTTTTTGTTTGCTCCATTGATGCAAGAGCTCATTTTGTATCAAGTTGAAGACTGTTGTTGGATCTTTTTTCTTCAGTAATAGTACTGCCAATAAGGGCTCCTATGCCGAGTTATCCCCAAAAAGATTTTGAGTCAATGAAATCACTTCACATGATTTGGTTTCTGGTTGTACCAGAAATGATTTGATGTCAACAGATTATTATGCAGCTTCATTCCTAGCTATGGATAGCAGGGCCTGTTGATATTATTCTCATATATTCTCTCTCCATTGTTTGTCGCCTTGACTCCGATCTCTGATGACCCTGAAACTCTTTAGTATCTTGTGAAGCTGAAAACCCTATGGGGATGTTTGGGTGATGTAAGAAATGTTGGGAGGCCTCTGCTTATTATACTTCCAGTTGACATCAAAAGATAAAATTATGGCCAAGATAAAAATTTGCATTTGGGGAGCTAAGAAACCATCCAAATATTGCCACTATACATCCCTTGATCAACAGGTGCAACATTGCTTAGGTTAACATATGGAAGAATGGGGTATGCCACTGCAGTGGGTCAATCTTATCCCTTCAATGTCACGTATCACTTCAGGGAATCCATACTTGTAGCCACCAGGTAATGCCACCCAGAGTACACGGGCTCCCAAGCGAGGGAAGTGAGGTACTATCTAGCTTACTATGGAATAACAATAGAAGTTTGTGGGAATCTCATAAGAATCCCGCTCACACTCGATTATTACTATTAGAGACGTTTTAACTGAACATATCCATCTCATGGATGATGGTTCTACCATACAAACCATATGATGGTTGTATGTAGATATATAATCATCACATAGTTGCATCATATAACCAAGCAAAATTATATGTACTTAATTATGAACGTCTCATGTTAAACATAATTAATCTACTATGCATCTCATGCAAAATTATGTTGATCAATTATTTTCTATGTCTTCACATAGATCACAACTTGACCGGATGATGTCATTTATTATTTGTTCTCTAACATACAATCCTAACATCCAAAGCATATCAAATAAACACCATGAAAATACGAAAAATATGATGCATGCTCATTGCCCATAATCCTCCAACCAAAAAGAAAGAAAAAACTGGACCGATTTTCAACTTGTCCGGAAAAAGCTCCAAGCATCCTCCAAGTTATCCTCCGAGTCCTCTTCTTGATGGTTCACCTTCTTCCGCTTCGGATTACCTCGTTTGCTTCATGGGTCCACCACGTGTTCTCCATCTTCGTAGCAACGGTGTATCGATCCGGTTCAGAAAAAGAAAATTCCATACCCTCATCATATATGGGGTTTACATTGAATCTTAAAGGAGAAAAAAACTTAGTCTGGGAGACCGAGTTTTCACACTTGCCCCTTACAAGTGGCTATAATTACCAATAAAGGATTATAGGACTTCCATATACCATATGAAAGCAACACATCCTAGAGTGCAAGTATGCATATGCAATTCTCATCACAACCATCATCACCACATGATAAAATATATGAAGAAAATATACTAGCATCATAGGAACCATATTAAAAGATGACGAACATCATCAATCTCTTTAGATATTCAAGATCTAACAAGATATAGCGTGACCTGCACTCTGATTTCAATTATTGGTTTGGTGCATCGGAGCGCGCGACGAAAGCAATTCACATTTCGAAAATCAATATGGATCGTGATCGTGCTATATTATTTTGCTAGATCGTGAATGGATGGTTTCTAATCAAATTAAAAGTGCATGCAACCATCTAAAGATTATCCGATAATTACCTCTATGGTTTTATGAATGTCCAAGGTGAAGAACTGTATAAATTCATCTTGGTAGAAGATGATATTGATGAAGCAAAAACGCCTCATAACCAGTCAAGAGCATCTCATATCCCCATCCTCATCATGAGATTAGATGGCTTGTGGGAGTCGACTTCTGGATCCATGTCCTTCTTCCGCAAGGAAGACACCATGTGAGGTGCCTCTCTTTTCCCTTCTCTTCTTCCTCTCTTACCCTCTTTCTCTTTTCTCCTTTTCTTCTCTTCTCTCCCCTTTCCTCTTTGGCCAAAATTCACAAGGTTAGAGCCATGAGAAGGGCGGATAGGGTTTGTTAAAACCTATTATCAAGAGATAGAGATCGAGATAGAGATAAGGATAGAGATAGAAATAGGGATAAGGGAACGGATAAGGCTCCCCCAATCCTCTTAACCAAAATCCCTAGATAATAGGCATCCTTAGGGGGGCGATTTTTATTAATAGAGAAAGGGAATCCCCTCTCCATTAATAGGCCGGCCACCACTTGGTGTGGGCCCTATATAACTAGCCACTTAATGGTGAGAGGAGTCATCCCCACTTTCTCCATTAATATGGTCAGCCATTATGTGACTTGCACCACTTGGTGACTAATCCTCGAGGAAGAGAGAATCCTTATCAAGCTTGGATCCCTCCCTCTTCTATTATATGGTCCGATGATGCACACTTCGGTGCATATCCTATGCGGTATAACCACCTATACTTAGGCACGCTTTACGGAGCATGACCCACTTAAGCAACCCTAGTGGGTTCTACTAGTGGTTCCACCTGGGATTCCTAATCAAACTAGGATTTCCCAAGGAATGGACTTTAGAAGGTCTGATCAGGTAAACCTAACTTAAATAAATGCTAATCCTCCTTATGCACTAACTGTGCATTAGGACCGAGCAGCACATCTGTATGAACATGTTAGGAGGTGGAATCTATAAGAACCTCCATGAACTAGGCTCTAACTAAAGGTGTGCACAATCATCTCATGACTACACTATCCTTATTTAGCCATGACGACAACCACTACTAGGTCACGACTGCACACCATGGTCCATTGGATATTATGCAAGAACCCTTCTCCACTGTGTTGCACTTAACCCCTCCTACTTCCGGTGTCCGTGAAACTATCCGAGATCAAAAGATTGTCCCTCCCGGTATAGCACACCTGTTTGAGTTCTAACTTTTCAAATCCTTGTGATCATCATTTTTACTTAGAAGCGTTTGGCCAAACTTGTTGATAAGCTTTTCATGGAAGTTACTCAAGGAGGCACCTTGCTCCCCTCAGGGAGTGAGGAATTCCCAAGCATGCCTTCATTCCCTAGTATCTAGTGCAGGCCATCCAACCTATCTAGATTTAGGTTTGTGATAGACCATACTGTTTGGCAGATCAAAGTGACAAGTACCAAATCTAGAGTCTAGAGGATATCCTGAGATTTATGATTTAGTCAACCAATAAAAGAGTAATAATAGTCTTAGCAATAGCTTTATTAGACTTAGTTTACTCTCTCTCGATTTCGTTCGGTGCACTCAATGCACACCAACACGTATGATTTAGAGTCATCTACTCCAATGGTCGAGATAGACCATCTCTCCATTACGAGAAGACCAAAGTGTTACAGTCTTTTAAATCGGGTATCCAATTTGATTACTGACTACGAACCTTCTGAGATGTGTGAATTGGCACACTCAAATATCCTATGTACTGATCCCATCAATACACTTGAGTCACCTGGCATAACTCATTGGACAAGTGGTAAGTAACAACTGAGTAAGCTATGAACAGATGCGATGTCTACTATTCAAATAACCAAGGTCTAATACAATGATATTTGACATTGTTAAACTCAAAGTCCAACACTTTCACCATACACAAGGACATTGATAAATATGGGAGATCTACACCCCATAGGCTGCCATGGTGGGCTTTCACCACACTCATGGACTTCGACAAATATGGAGGATCTACACCTTATAGGTTGCCATGGTGAGCTTTCACCACACTCATAGACTTTGATTATTATGGAGGATTTATACTTCATAAGGTGCCATGGTAGGCTTTCACCATACTCATGGGCTTTGTTAGTTATGGAGCATCTGCACCCCATAGGTTGCCATGGTAGGCTTTCGCCACACTCGTGGACTTTGCTTTATATGGGAGATATTCGTCCCGTAAATTACCATGGTGGGATTGGTCCGCACCATGGACTGAGGGGTTTCAAACCTATAAGAGATCTACATCCCGGAAGAGTTTTTTCCTGACTCATAATTTCAAACAATTACTTCTGAGCTCCTTGCTCATATACCAAATAGTTTGCATTATGAACAAAAATAGGAAAGATACAAGAGATACCTCCATTACTAAGGATGGGAATGCATTTGAAACGGAGAGAGGTGGGCATTCAAACCTGTAATTTAGTACTTGCATGGAGAGCTTCATCTTACTGGACAGGTTGCTTACCCCTTTGGGATATTATTGAAGTCTTCACTCTGGCTTCAGTGATGTCAAATTTTTGCTTCCATATTCGAGATTCTGATCACTAGAAGTAAGGGAGGTTAATTCTACCTCTGGCAGCTTCGTTATTTTCTTCTTACTATCTCGATATGTAGTAGCCACTTCAAGTTCACCTCTCTTTACCCCGTCGAATACCCGTTATGCTTTAATGGGGAGGGGAATTTCACGAGTTGATGGTTGGGAAATGAGACAACCTTCATATCTCAATACCATATCCTCCCTAGAATTACGTTGTATGAAGAAGGCGAATTGACCCCTACAAACCTGGTCATTCAAGTTATGGGTCCTGCCATAACAGGAAAGAGTAATCTCTCCTAGGATTTGGTGGGTTCATCAGTGAATCCATAAAGAAATGCTTCTGTTTGTTGAAGGTTTCCTTCCGCCAAGCCTAGACTGGTGTAGGTAGAAATGAAAAGGAGGTCGGTGGCACTACCTGTGTCAAGAAGGACCCTGCAAACCAACTTAGGTTCGATCCAGAGACGTATGACCAAGGGGTCAAGATGAGGTGTGGACACCTTGATAATCTTCATCTCCAAAGCTGATCTTCAGAGTCAGATCTCTATGCTTGATGAGAACTAGGAGTTGAAGATCCAGTCCCATATTTAGATTCTTCATCATTTGCTCAAGGTGCTGGACCTCCTATTTTATATGATTGCATGAGGGGGTCTTGGTTGAGTATCCATGTATCACTCGCACCATTGCATCAGAGGACTCAGGCCTCCTTGAAGGCTCTCTGCCTTCAACTTGCTGCTTCTTTTGAAATAAAGTGAGATGTTTGCTCTAGGAATGATCGATGAATTGAGCAAGGCAGCCTCCGTTGATGAGGTCATCGATAAAGAGATGGAGAGGCCAACAATCTTCGGTTAGATGGTCGGATTCTCTATGAAATAGACATCGTTTGTTCGGGAACTTCGGGGTAGGATTCTTTATAAGTTTTGGCCTAGCAAAGTAGGGATGTGCTTCTAGGTATTGGAGGATCTGAGTCAGTGGTGTGTTCAAGACCGTATACTCTCTATACCAAGGTGGAATAGAGAAGTAATGATCACTTTTGGATGAATCTTCTTTTGGTTTTGGAGACGGGGATGATCTCTGAGGAGGCTTTACTTCTTCTGTGGCCCGTACATAGAGCAGGTGAAGGGGCGGCACTTTCGATGCCTTCTTGGCAACTTCATCTTCGACTTCATTATGTCCCCCCACCCTATCCCATAGATCCTTGAGATCAAGAGGCTACTTCCTCATGAGAGACGAATGGAGGGAGGTTCCTGACTTGACTCCTTGCTTGAAAGTATGAGCCATAAATCTTTCTTGCCCGTCGATATCTTCGACGGTTTGGTAAGCAGCACGGAATGGAGCATGGTATTGCCTGAGCGTCTCCTTCAGGCCTTGAATGATGGTGAATATGGAGGCTAGTTACTTTGGCTTCTTCCTGTTACATTGATAATGCCCATGGAATTTATTGCATAATTCAGCTAAGGTAGAGATGGAAGAAGATGGAAGTTTGTGGAACCAGGAGAGGGAGGCTCCTTGAAGACTGGCTCCGAATATCTTGCAGGGTATGTCATCAACATCATGAGGCGTCAGCTTTGTGCGGTAGACAAAAATATGCTCTACCGGATCTTAGGTGTCGTCGAATTGTGAAAGGTTCGGTCAATGCCATTTCTCTAAAAAGGAGGCTATTAGTAACTCCCATGAGAAAAAAGATGAGGCTCCTCCTCTTTTAGCGAGATCAACCATGCAATCATATTCGGCATTACATCGAGGAGGTAGAGGTGGTCAATGATAATGATAAGAGGAATATCTTTTTTGAGGCTGAGCTTGCTGAAGAGCTAGAGCCCATTCATCTCGGTATATATGGCTTCTTGAGGCGCCGACGGGTTCTCCACCCGTGAGAGGTTCTGAACCTACCCTTTGTGGCCTAGCGGGTTGGAATTGGACAGTGTTGACAGTTGAACAAGTCTCGAGTCGGTCAAAGACGTTATCATTTGTCCTTGTTTGTTTTAGATTGCTCCGCACCCCGCGGGGATGGAATGTTGCGATAGTGGGGATGGAAAGTTGACTCACCAGGGGTGACGTTACTTTGATTCTTTAGATGGGTTGTTTTTCATCTTCAGCAAGGCTTTGCAGCAAACGAAGGATATTTGCTTGCATCTCCTCCCTCTCCGGTTCTTCTCTTTCCGGTTCCTTTTGTCGGATTAGGGGTTCATGGGTACACGACTGATTGGTTTGCTCCAGGAGAGGGGACGCTGCTCAGCTAATAAGTCATGAATTTAAGAATCTATCTTTCGTTGGCCCTCAAGAATTTCCATCATGATGTTATTTTGAAGGGTCTTTGCAGGGAGATTCTCGTTGGACACCTCCATGATTCTGCAACGTTTTTGGTGCAACAGGGGTGTCCTTTTTCTAGGACACGGCCATGAGATCCATCGTAGCTTTTAGAGCAGGAGCTTGTTGATGTGAAGTTGTTTGGCCGTGTGTGACCACCATCATGATTGGTTGGTGAACTCGTTGGTAGTGACACTTTTTCTTTCAAGGCTTTTGGCCTTAGGCAATTAATCGTTGGGGACTTCTCAACAGGCCCCACGATAGGCGCTAGATTGTGGGTATAATTTTTTGGAGCAAACCCCTACACACAAGATCGATAAGTACTTGTACAAGTTTTACAAGGAATTATCAGCTCTCTCTTCTTTGCCATCTCCTCTCCTTTTATAGTAAAAACCTGAGAAGGCTGGGTGCTTGTTCTTCTGCTGAGTGGCCTGCTTTCCCATATGGGGTGGTAGAGACCCTCCAATCTGATTTTGACACATGTTTCCCCAGATGGGGTGGTGCGAATTAGCCAATTGCATCGAGGCATTTGTCTCCTATACCTTAGTCGGTTTGAGTTGATCCACTCATTTGCTGTCATGTTAATATGCTTGTGCGAGATGGACAAAGGGTAGCCTCTCGTTTGGAGAGACAAGTAGCATGTGTATGTCGGTAAGGGTGAGCTGGTTGCTTGGACACCTTATTTGTTTTAAGGAGGAAGGATTTTGACGTGCTCCATTGTTTTGAGAGGGGTTGTGACTTTTCTCCTTTCTCTGAAAGGGTAGATGGGTTCTACTGAAGAGGTAGGGTTTTACCCTCTTTTGTTAGTTTTATCAAGAATCTCTTGTTTAGGATATGTTATGTGTCACTCATTCGAACTGGGTTAACGAGTGATGTTTCTTAGCTCTGCTTTGTTTTTCCTTGGCCAGAGATGTAAAGGTTCTGACTTTTGGATTTTCAAGCTTACCTGTAAGGACATGACCCCTTGTATACTTTGCTCGTAGGTTGGTTACTGAGTGATGGATAGATTTTTAAGGTACCCACAAAAATTAGAGAAAAAAAATATTCTAGAGAGAATTTTGAAGAGGGAAAATATTATAAAGAGCAATATTCTAGCGAGTGAAAAAATTCTAATAGAAAATTTTCTAGAGAGAGTATTGTAAAGAGAGAATATGGTGTGGAAGAATAAAAACACAGGGAGAAAAGGGGTCTATTGGTGAGGTCTGCTAAGAAAGAGCGAGCACTCCATTCCTACAATATAAAGAGAAAATGTTGTAGAGAGCGAACATTGAAAGTGTCCCTTGAGAATATTGAAGATTTTGGGAGCATAATGGAAGCCCATGGGAACATTAAAGTTCCTGGGAGTTCATGGGTGTCCATGGATTCATTGACGTTAATCAAAGCCTTGATTTGATTAGTTAATACTGATATCAAATTTGAAGTGTAATCCAAGTTGAGGAGTCAGGCGAATCCCCAAGATGAATAGGAATACTACTAGTGATGGTGCGAGGATTCCTCACCGCCGCCAAAACCCTCGAGACACTCCCTCTTCGCTCCTCTACAACGATGAAGCTTCGCCCGATCGTCGGCCTCAAACGCCGTCTCGCCTGCTGCTTCATCGGGGTCGAGGAGAAGGCAACCGGCAGAGCCTTTGAAGCAGAGCCCAGAACTGCAACCGGCCGCACCGACCGGATGGTCGTCCCCCCTTCAAACCCAACGCCATTGATTCATGTCTTAGAAGGAGTCACAGAGCAAGCCATAGATGCCCGCCTCCAACTCTCACGCCATCCCGGTGGCCGGAATAACCCCATCAATGTCGAACCGATACGAGCCCCACAAGTAAGTAGAACCCACCAAGGCGGCGGCCGGAATCACCCCATACCTGTGGAGGAGATAGCAGAGCAACATACGGACCCCCTGGTTCGACTTTCCCAACAAGGCTCCGACCCCAAGAAACCCGTCTCGGTGGAGCAGTACGACGACGATGTCCAACTCCAGCGCGCGATCAGTGAGTCCCTCCGGCGCCAGGGCCTCCCGGATATCATCGAGCTCGACAACTTCGAAGGTTTCACCCAAAGCACGGTCGTCGACCCAAAGGGGAAGAAGCCCGTGAGGCCCTCCAAGAGATCATTTCCAGACGGCTTAACAACGGAGGAGGCTGGGGAATCATCCAGTGCTTCGACGAGCGAGCCCGAAGCCTACTGCACCATCTGCATGGAGGCCAAGTTCTTGTTCGAATGCTTCTTCATGAAGGGCTGCACCCATATGTACTGTGCGAGCTGTGTGAGCCAGTATGTGGTGGCAAAGATTCAGGACAACGTGACCTCAATAAGGTGCCCCGACCCGGGATGCAAGGATGGGTTCTTGGATCCGGAGATGTGCCGGATGATCCTCCCACTGGACGTGTTCGACCGGTGGGGCATCGCGTTATGCGAGGCAGTGATAGTGGGGTCAACAAAGTTCTACTGCCCATACAAGAACTGCTCTGCGCTGCTGATAGATGAAGGGGGTGACAATGGGGTGGCAATTACGGACTCCGTGTGCCCGCATTGCAACCAAGTGTTCTGTGCTCAGTGCAAGGTTCCATGGCATTTGGGGTTCAAATGCAAGGAATACAGGAAGCTTGGAGCAGATGAGAGGGAGAGGGAAGATCTGATGCTGATGCAGGTGGCAAAGAAGTGCTTGTGGCAGAGGTGCCCTAAGTGCAAGTACTTTGTGGAAAGGGTTGATGGGTGCATGTTCATGAAGTGCAGGTATTGCTCCATCTTTCCATTAGTTGATGCATATTAGCAAGGGGGACTTATTAGTGATAGGTCCCTGACATAAGTACCTACCTGCAATATGTCCCCCTGCAGATTATGTATTGCATTAGGACCCTCTCGGCATCCTGCCGATCCAAAAAGAGACAAAAGGGAGAAACATGCCGAGCCGAATTTCATCAAATTTATATTTTCTGCCATCTACTGAACCCGAACGCTTTCATTCACAAAAAACAATTGAAACCACTCCACACCATCAATTCAAAATCACAAAACAATATGAAAAAAAAAAATTTATGTATATTTTCATCAAAAAATTTTATTCTGTCCACGGAACAAATAGTTAGTCCTTTTTAGTTTTTACTGAATTGCTACCTTTATGTGTGAGATAGAATCAGTTTAGTTTTGCATAATTAAATGCATTTTTTGTCAAAAAAAATCATATTTTCATCAAGGTGTAGAAATACTATTTGACAAATAGTTACTCTTTTGTACCATATTTTTACTCTTATATGTGCAAGATAGAAACGACTATGTTTGACACAATTAGTTACATTTTTTGTCACAAAAAAGACTATATTGTGATTAGACATATATAAATATTTTTATAATGACCTACAATCAATCTACAATTAATGCTTGTTACCATATCAAATTGTTACTCTTTGCTACCGGATTGTTACTCTTTGCTACAGGTAATTAGATTGTTACATTTTATATGTAGCGGTAAAATGATCATATAAATAATTTTGTTATTACCTGTGCGTGACAGAGGGATCTTGTGCTTACCAAAGACCGACCACAGAGACTTAACGTTAACCCCAAACTTTACCCATCCTAATGTTAAACAAGAAACTTTGTAAGGACCTAACACCAATTTACCGTATTAGCATTGCCTTTCTTCTGTAGTGATTGAAGGGTTTGACTGGGCACTCGACTTAGGATTAACTGATTGTCTCAAGCATCTAATAGTTTAGTTTCTTAAGAACCACAATGAAAGCTTGCTACGAATGATTTGTTAATTATGTCTCTTTGGCCTACTTACCATTGTGGTGTAAGTGCTTAGTCCTGCTCAAACCTGATCTCATGTGGTTTGGCATAATCCAATCTCTTTTCATTTTATAAAACCGGGTTGGGCTTGATGTGAGAAGATAACAATAGGGATCCCATTAAGGTAACATGATCACGTTGAGGATTCTAATGATTTCAATCTGAATTTGAATGGTCAAGGATCTCGATCATCGGATCTGGTGTGGTCTCTCTTAACCCATGGATCTAATTAATGGGCGAGTGATTCATGCAAAAAAGATGATTGTTGTTTTCAACTGTGCATGAAAATCGATGTATTTGATCGAAAAAAATATGTAGTTCATTATGTTGTTTGTTATTTTGAACAACTTTCGTTCTTGTTCCATGTCGATCAGATGTTTAGATCTTAAGTTATGATCGTTTCTATTGTAGGCTAACTTAGGTGCGAGGGTTGTGTTCGCACCGACTTTATTATGTGATTAATTAATAAAATAAATATGCATCATCAGATGGGTCTCATTGAGGGATAAGATTAAAAGGATTTTAAGTCGCGATCGATGGACACGATTAAAGATCCTCTGGGATGGATGGATGGGATCAAAAGTGCCCCAAGAGAACCCTAATCCAAACCCTAGCCGCACCCTCTCTCTCCTTTTCCAACCATACGGTTGTACGATGACCTTGGTTCGCGTGCCCGCAGTAAAGAGCGGACTCCCCCCCTTTTCGGTCCGTTCTTTCTTTCCTTTCCTTCTTTGGGTGGGTTAAAACCGTGGATCCTCTGCTTGATCCAACGACTCCTATTACTCTACAAAACCCTAATCTTATTAAAGGGGATTTGTGAGGGAATACTTCAAGATCTTAACTATGATGAATTAAAACCCTTATTTCCTCGAGTGTTCTTCGCAGGATTACGGGATCGAGAAATCCTCTTCAATGAATCTTTCTCGCTTCTTTGTTTCTTCTTCCTGATCATCAGCTTCTGTTTATCCAACTGACTTCATCTTGTTTCTAGCGAACGATCACCGCTAGAAAGCTTCTACCTCATAGATCGTCATCAACTTGGCTTCGGACCTCCCCCTTCTTGGCCACACTCATCCCTCCACCACTTCATCTCAAGCATCGGGCGTTCCTTGCACGGTTGAGCTTCACCAAGGTATTTTCTGAGCTACGTTATAAGGTATTTTCTATCCCAAGGTAGCCATAGGAATAGATTTCTATTTTCTTGATTCTACGACCACTTTATTGCTCTCATTTTGGATTTTCTGCTTGCTATCCTTTCATCGCAGCAGCCTATTTTGGCTTAAACCCATCCCGATTGCACGAAAAGTTAGATCCATCCATTGGGGGACTTATCTGACGTTATGCCTATGATTTGATCATCTTTTTGTTAATTTCAGTATGTTTAAATGTCAAATCTGATATGAAATTGAATGTTAGCAAGGCCATAAATATTATTTGTGTGATCTTTGAGTATCTAAGCTTGCTTGTATTCATTAGAGGTTTGTTTAGTTACTATTCTATTAAATGTTGCACTTATAATATTGTTGAAACATTGTTAAAGCTCCCTTCTAAACTTTCATTCGCATACATTCATTAATTTAGCAAGCCCGCATGCATGAAGTTGGTATCAGAGCACGACATTAGCGAATTCTCACTCTCTAACCGATATTGCATGTGTGCAGATTTTTTGTTTTTTATTCAGTTTTGAGTGCTTGAAAATCATTGTAGAGAGTCTTTATATAATCATCTCACCACATCATCTAGGCACATTATGACATTGTCCTTAAGCCATGACTTATCTAGGTGAGCGCTCTAACTCCAATTCAGTCCCTCTTTTCCCTAGTTGGTGATACTCCCCGTCACATCTTAAGGACAACCCTCTTTATGGTCATGCCTATGGCCGACATACCTCATACCAAATAGAAGGGTATTCCTTTATTTACAAAGATATTAAATCCTTTCGTTTTATAGTTTAACCGGTGTCCGTTTGGAATAAAGACTGTGCAATCCAAATCAAAGAGAGAGTCAGTAAGTTAAACCTCCGATGTCGACCCCTCATCTAATGGTTCATACATGAGCCTGAGGGATAGACACGCCAATCATGGTTGGCAACTGTGCTAGACATGATGGACGATATTGAACATGAGGTAGGGGTAGAAGAGTGACGTACGAAAGAGAAGTCAATTAGGCAAAAGAAAGGTAAGCTAGAGACTACCTAGAGTCTGCAGGTCAAGGCATCAATAGAAACTTCTCTTGAATCTTCTGAAGAGCCTTCACGAGAGAGTGATGTAGAGGACCCTAACCATGAATGTCATGATGATTGGAGGAATTAAAAAAGTTTGATTTCTTAGCCCTAAAGCCACATGATTCAAGTTTCCTACCTTCCATATCCTTCCAAAGTTAGAGTGACCCTCTTGTTAGCCCAAAATTAGATATTCTGATAAGCTTTCCATATGAATATCTGAGATTTAACGACGGGTTGCATTAGATTCTGAATCATACTGCATGTTCATCTCATTTAGAGTATTTAGGTCTTCAACGCATACATGAAAAGCAGCACATCAAGCATGAGAAACAGACTTTTAAGTTTTAACTTTGGATGTCAGCATTATGAATATGTTGTAGATAATATAAATGAAAGATTCACTTATAATGTTTATATGCCTTGTGTTTTAACAATCTTTCAATCGGTGCTTGAATTAAACAATGCTGAAATTAGTTGCTTCGCGTTGCAATATGGCCGAATGCCCCCTCCTCTCCCTCCACGCATATACGAGCCCCATCGAAAAGCGGGAGACAGAGAGGAGAAGACTGCGCTCTTCGGAGAGCGATCATCCCTCACACGAAGGTATGATATTCCCCTTCTTGATCTAGAAGAGACCTAGATCTTGGGTTAGAGTTTGTGGATTTCTGACATATGGTTTCTAGCTATCTTCTAGAGGAAGGTTTTGTTCCTTTGATCCTTCATCAATCGATCCCATAGATGTGAAAGGTTCACATCTAAATTGTTGGTTAATTTGTCTAATCAATTATTAATATCATTTCTGTATGTCACCTTTGATCTATCCTTAGATGGCACTCTTTACCTTTGCAAATTGTTTTCTCCTGAACCTCTCCTTTTGTTTAACATAAGAGAAAGTACATAGGGGTGTCAGTCTTGTATCACATGTTGGTATTCTCGATCTCATTTTCTCCTTTACAGCGCAAAACTAGCACATGGAATATGGGATGTGTAAGGGATAAATTGTTGAACTGAAACATACGGAACATGGTCCTTTAAAACTTAGGTTTTTCAGGGCAGGAATCAGTTTTGTTAGTGCGTTGAAGTCAGATTTGCATCATGACCAAAAAAATCTCGTAAATCTTTTTTTTGAGCCTTCTTAATTGAAGGTTTACCCCATAGCTATCCCCAACCTAATGGGACGATGACGGTGATGATGATGAACACATTACTTCTAAAACTTCCAAAATGAAAAATTGGTTATATATAGGAGCTTACATGATCAGGTTGAATAATTTCTCATTGGTCATATAATGCGAGATGCCAATATGTGATACTCGAGCTAATTGTAGTAAGTTATTTAGGAATAACTGTAATTATAATAATCCATTCAATCCGTTAGGGGGAGCAACCCATCAGTGTATGCATAATGGGCAACATCATACTAGGTGATAACTTTAGCATCAAAGGAATACAAAATATCCGCATATATATATACTAGTGCACTGGGCACGTGCGTTGCACGTGTAATAGTTGCTGATCTATGGACGCTTTTACACATACACATATACAAATTAAAAAAAGCCATTTTAGTACAGGGTATGGACACATGAAATAATGATAGGGGCATAAGGGCATATTGATAATTTTTGTAGGGCCAGAATGGGAAGTGCAAGAATAGAACACTTCCTTGCTTTTGTTTTAATGACATAGGATCCCAATATGGGGTATATGTACACTATATATATGTCAAACTGTATTATCAACACAAGTTAGAGGGACAATCGGATTTCGGGTTTCAGATATGGGTATTGATGTACCCATATCTGATATTCGTGATTTTTGTAGGGATAAAATGGAAAAGGCAAAAACGGCATATTACTGTCCTAGCCCTTGTGTTTGTTTTCTTGACATAGGATTCAAAACATTGGGTATGGATTAATATATAAGGTGAAGGGTAAAATGGGAACACATGCAAAAAAATGGAAGGATGTAAGGACGCAAAAGTGTGGATTTATCTGGGGGGGTATGGATATATGTCAAACTGTATTATCTACACAAGTTAGAGAGATAATTGGGTTTTGGGTTTCGGATATGGGTATTCAGGTACCCATATCCATACCTGAAAGTTAATCAGGTAGAGTTCATATACCCATGTCTTACCCAAGCCTTGTAAATAGTACTAAGGTACGTACTCATACTCAAAAGTTAATAGGGTAGAGTTCCTATACCCATACCCTACCAGGTAGAGTTCCTATACTCATACTCTACCCAAACGTTGTACAACCCATACCCATACCATACCCAAGCCTTGTACAACCCAAACCCATACCTAAAAGTACAATTGTACCCATAACAGTACCCGATGTTTCAGGTCGGGGTCGGGGCCGGGTCACAAATTAGAGGGGCAATTGGGTTTCGGGTATGGGTATTGGGGTATCCATACCCATACTCGAAAGTTAATCGGTAGAGTTCCTATGTCCATACCCTACCCAAACATTTCCCTTGATGTTGTTTTAAAACATAGGATTGATAAGGGTAAAATGGGAAATAAAATGTAGAATGCAAGGAAGAATGGGTTAGTGGGTCAGTGGGACTGGCCTTCCCATTATAGCCCTTGTTTATTTAATGGATAAATAAGATTCAATTGATTAGTTGCAAAAGAGAGAAGGGCAAAATGGGAAAGAAAAGTAGAATAGAAGAAAGAATGGGTTAGTGGGATTGCTATTGCCATAATAGCTGTTGGTTTTTTAAATGGATAAAGAAGACTCAATTGATTAGTGGCAAAAGGGTAATATTCTTGGATGGCATTTGTGATTTGTGTAGCGATAAAACGGGAAGGAAAAAAAATGGCATATTACAGTGCCTAGCCTTTGAGTTTATTTTCATGACATAGGATTCCAAATATTGGGTATGGATTAACATATAGGGTGAAGGGTAAAATGGAAACATATGCAAAAGGATGGAAGGATGTAAGGATCCAAAACTGAGAGTCTGCGGACTGATCTGAGAGGTATATATATATATATATATATATATATATATATATATATATATATATATATATATATATATATATATATATACTGTAATGATCAAGCATCCTTATGGCGCACATCTCGTCCACACCAATTTAGTAGACCTACCTAGAGGTTTAGAATGTGCATATTTTTGTGAATGTCTTATCTATGCCATAAATATGACATCCACAAAAAATCAATCATTCTATAACTTCTATCATGATAAAACATTATGTGCAATATCGGTCGTTTATCTTAACCGTTAATTTAATCGTTTATCTTAACCGTTATAGAAATCGGTCGTTTATCAAGCACCCACTAAAACCTCTAGGTAAGTTTACAAAGTAATATGGTCCTCCCAACTAGCCAACACGCTAGTCCTCCCTTATATTTAGGTGCCATGTGGTACTTTTTAACTAATTTTTTTTAAATGGATGGTCAATCCACTCTACTTGGATCATGATTAAAAAAAAAAAAAAAACATCAAACAACCTGATCAATGGCCGACAAATTTAACGGTAGTCCTCCCTTATATTTAGGTGCCATGTGGTACTTTTTAACTATTTTTTTTAAATGGATGGTCAATCCACTCTACTTGGATCATGATTAAAAAAAAATCAAAAAAAAAAAAACTTCAAACAACTCGATCAATGGCTGACAAATTTAACGGTAAACTATAACGCAGTAATACCCCTTGCTATGGTTAATCTAAAAATGCCACTTGGCATATTTTTTTTCAATTTTTTTTCATAATCATTGTTAGAAAGGGTGAACCCACCTTGACCAACCCCTAATCTCGGTTAAAAATTACCACGTTGCACTTAAATTGAAGGAAGGACTAGCGTTGGCTAGTTGGGAGGACCATGTACCCTATTCCCTATATATATATGGGAAAGGGGAGCCTGGACCTGAGGTGCAGCGTCGTTGCTGCACCTCAGGTATTGTTTTACCATCCTAGAAGTTTTGAAATTTGATGAAATTTGGTGAGGGTGTTGTCTAGGGTAAGATGATCATCCTCACCGATTTTCATCAAATTCCAAAACTTCTAGGGGGGTCAAATCGTCGAAGCAAAATCAGTCGTCCGCAGTCACCGTTAAAATCTGCAGATTTTGCTTAGACCATTTGATCCTCCTAGAAGTTTTGGAATTTGATGAAAATTGGTGAGGATGATCATCTTACCCTAGACAACACCCTCACCAAATTTCATCAAATTCCAAAACTTCTAGGGAGGTAAACAACTACAGCAACGATGCTACACCTCGGGTGCAAGCTCCCTGCCCTCTCTCTCTCTCTCTCTATATATATATATATATATATATATATATATATATATATATGGGTTACTGGCCTATTTCATCTGTGTAATAGATGTTTATCAATTAAGTGCCCAAGGGCCAAAGACTTGTACAAAAATCGAGTCATCCGATGCAATTGTGACTCAGATCCTAGATGACCCTTCAAAGTGAATCTAAACCCTCTTCGCCTCTCATTCACATGACTAGATGTAGAAGCTAACAAAGGGCTCACTTGAAAAGTTGAAACCCTTATTCCATGAAACCTCAAAAGGGCCTCTCGTGAGAATTGAAGATCAAAACCCTTAAGCTCCGACATCCTTAGACCTATTTAGGCTCGTCAATCCAAATATAACCTAACATGACTTGTTTATTAGACGGCTTACACGGATCGTGGCTGGTTACTTGTTTATTAAGCAGGTCGGGTTCAGATTTACCATCTCGACATGTTTGTTAAATAGGTCAGTTTCATGTTGGATGCCTTGTCCTTGTACCTATGTCTCAGCATGACATGATTACGACTCAACACTATCCATTGCCACCCCTAGCAAAAACCTAGTACGTTATTAGCGAAAAACAATTTCAGGAATAAAACATTATAATATAACCAAACAACTCAATTAAGGCCTAAACTTCTCAGAATGAAAAACACTTTGATACAAGTGCAAGAGCGTGACATTGTGAAAAAAGAGAATTGGATGGTTATAGGATACATGTGGCAAACTGTTGTAAAATAGGGATTGGAGACTTGGGCGCAAACGTCGAGGGTTTTCAAGAATCTTTTAACTTTTATAGGCACAAAGCCTTTAATTCGGAGGAGAATACCAAGATCTAACAAAAAATAATGTTAAATATAATTTATGACAAAAGTTGATGAAGTTATTAGACAGCTTACACGGATCGTGGCTGGTTACTTGTTTACTAAGCAGGTCGGGTTCAGATTTACCATCTCGACATGTTTGTTAAATAGGTCAGTTTCATGTTGGATGCCTTGTCCTTGTACCTATGTCTCAGCATGACATGATTACGACTCAACACTATCCATTGCCACCCCTAGCAAAAACCTAGTACGTTATTAGCGAAAAACAATTTCAGGAATAAAACATTATAATATAACCAGACAACTCAATTAAGGCCTAAACTTCTCAGAATGAAAAACACTTTGATACAAGTGCAAGATCGTGACATTGTGAAAAAAGAGAATTGGATGGTTGTAGGATACATGTGGCAAACTGTTGTAAAATAGGGATTGGAGACTTGGGCGCAAACGTCGAGGGTTTTCAAGAATCTTTTAACTTTTATAGGCACAAAGCCTTTAATTCGGAGGAGAATACCAAGATCTAACAAAAAATAATGTTAAATATAATTTATGACAAAAGTTGATGAAGTTATAATTTTTTATGTAAAAGCTTGGAACTATCACAATATGCTAGTATCTAAAGTATGAAATTCCGTGCATAAAAATATTAAACAACTAAACATAAAAGACAACTTCAAAGTCACATACGGTACTTACCCAATAATTTTAAAAGTTAAGAGGACGAGGGAGTTTAGTAAGGCAAGCAGGTGATCAAAGAGATATCACGAAATAGGTATGTGAGCGGGAGAGAGAGAAAGGGTAATGAAGTCATTGCCAAAAGATAAATGTGATCCCCTAATCATGTAAACACAATATTTAGGATTTAAACTAGGATTTGGAGCATCAATTTCCGTGTTAAATTGGGACTATGATTTACAATCGCCCACTGGATGATTGTAGATTCTTGGAGTAAATGGAGTGGACCTTGTAAATAAGATTTTTCTTTTGCACAGAAGCGAGCTTCTAACTACCAATGAGGCATTTGAAAGAAAAAACATGGACAAAGTCAATTGCATAAGGGTTTTCCAAGCTTTACCCCCCTCCCTCTCTTCACTCTCTAGTACTTAATAGTTTGTGTCTCTATTCACCTATATGCGTAACTAAGACACCACACTATACAGTCAAAGGCGCGCCTAGGCTCACCAGGTTCCTCAAGACTCAATTCTGGCGCCTCCTCTAGGGTGTCGCGCGCTTAGGCTTGCGCCTAGCCACGCACAGGCCAGGCGCGCCTAGGGCGCCTGATTTAAATTCAAGAATTTTCTTTTCTTTTTGCATTCTTTGACTTTTTCCTCCCTACTTCTTCCTTAAAACCCTAAGAGATCCCCTAAGCATCCCAAAATGCTTTCTTTCCAAAAGGACCATAAAAAATCATTGATTTAATGTTTATCTAAGTTCATCCCGAAACCTAGATTTGATCCAATTCATATCCCATTTGGGTTCATCTCCAAACACAGTTGGAGTGCTTTCGACAATGTCAGTGCAAAGCACAAAATACATTTTACACTCGACAACCCTAGAGTCTAGGCAAGTTATTTTATGTTCTTAACATCAAATTTTAATTTTGTAGACTTGTTATTTTAACTTTTAAGTCCCTTACCTAGATGTTTTAGTTCTAGACTCTATCTGTATTTAATGGGAGATTTCAGTTGATGTTATGCTTATGCAATTTGAGGTTATTAGTCCTCTTTATCGGTTTTTATATTGTGAATTTTATCTTATTTTGTTTAAATATCTCGTATAAAAACTAATTTTAATGCGGGGAGAGGGAGAATTTAAGTGGGCTCTAAACCCCACTAAAAAACTAGATAAATATAGTTAAAATCCCTCATTTGCGCTTAGGCGTGCATAGGCAAAGGCACACCCCTTGCGCCTGAGCTTTTGACTGCCTAGCGTGCAATATGTCAATTCGCATCTACAAACTATACATGTCCAAATCGTACAAAGAATACATCATGGATATCATAACTATCATGATAATGCTCTAGTACATGTTCACAATAAATGCTTCCATATTTCTGATATAACTAAAAGCAATAGGAAGTTAAAAAAAAAACAATAAGACACGAAATTAATCCCAATTCCAACTGAGTCCCCCCCCACCCCCTTCATACACATAAATATAGTTATGGAGCTACATATATAACTAAAGAAAAGTTGCATAGATCAAAGAAGAGCACCCATATTAGGGAAAGGCCCTCTTTTTCATTAGCATAAGATTAAGAAAAAGAGGAGCCCGTGGTAGGGAGGCTATTATTGCCGATAATGGGACACTGGTTGATATGTACGTTGTCCTAAAGGTACAACTCAACCTCCATTTCAACAAGAACATATGCCTCAAACTGTCATAAATATATCAGTTGAGTTTAACCACCAAGTTCAGGATGTATTGATGTGGTTCCTCTACTCCTTGGACACCAAAATATCAAACCATGAATTAAGAAACACATGAGAGAAAAGATTTAGCATAGTACCACCTCTATCACCATCAACAATGTCGATTTCTTTAATTTGAAACCTGGTGACATTAAAGATCTAATTGATCTAGGCCTAGTTCTTTGTTACGATTCTCGTGCCCCCTCAAAACCAGTGATGAGAGGGAGGGGGCAACGGTATATAAAGATGTGGAACTCCCACCCCTTTACCAATGTAGGACTATTCTCAACACTCGTTCGTACGCAGAGCGCCTCTCGATCAGAGGGAGGGAGAAGATCTCGATCGGAGGGAGAAAGAGGGTACGACAGTACCACATAGAGGAGAGACGGGGTGGGACGACCCGAAAAGGTACCTATTGAGGAGGGGAGCAATCGGGTATATAAAGATAAGGATTCCCACACCCATTACCGATGTGGGACTAAGCCGTATGAGGCATGATCATCTCAACACCCCCCTTCACACGAGACACGCGTGGCAAGGGCACAATTGGACGAAGCTCCCGGAGTGGGTCCCAGCTCTGATACCATGTTACGATTCCCGTGTCCCCTCTAAACCGGTGATGAGAGGGAGGGAGCAACGATATATAAAGGTGTGGAACTCCCACCCCTTTACTGATGTGGGACTATTCTCAACATTCTCATCCTTTACTCATGATTTGGCTTCCGAAAATTGTGCATGTTGGTTATCGATGTCTTTCATGCCCTACAATGCTACATTTACTTCCTGGAGACGACCTTGACCCCTTAAATCCATGTGAAAATCATCTCACAACATATTGTCACCTACTTTATTTATAAAAATCTCTTATATTACAAAGTTGAGCACCAAATCTTGTAAAAAACACCTTGACACCCCCCACCCACCCATCCACACACTTGTTTCAAGACAGTATAAAGCCCATGGGCAAATCTCTATGAGCTCCCATTTCCCTAACATATTCTACACAAACACTTACCTTTTATGTGTTCTTTCCTAGATAACAATCTCACACCTATGTAGGTTTGTTGGGTCTTCCAATGAGCCATGTTAAATCTATAGCCAATTAAGAGACAACCTCTCATTTACCAAAAAGAAAAACAGGCGTCATCCCTATCACAAGCTCATCTACTTCAACATGATCTCTCCTATCAAAATTGATATGATTATTAGTTGTTTTACAGCTCCTAGACCTTCAATTCAAGGAGGCATCCTCCTCTAGGGTTATCGCTTTCTCAATAAACTATATATTCTTCCTTTAATCTGGCTACTATAATAGTTCTGATTCAGCCGCTATCCCCTCTGTATAGTCTATCTCAAGGCGATCCACAACGGCATATGCTTTAACAACTAATTTCCAGCACCTCCACACAAGGACCATCTAGAGGACCATTTGGATCTTTCATTGCTTGAGCGGCTGGAGGATATCCTTGGTCATCGAACAATCAATGCCCCTCGATTAGTAAAGTTTTGCTATTACAAGGGAAATGGAGAATAAAGGTCAACATCTTATGGTTTAAGTGGATCATCCATGTGATTTAAAAAAACTTAGCATCATGGTAATTTTCACCTAACGACTTGTAGATTAATGGAAAACTTAACTTAAGGGGATTAATTGTGGGGAATGCCTCATCCCTACATGGTTGCATGTCCATTTATTTTTGCTTGAGGCTTAATCTAGCGTCCTGAAATCCCTACACACAAACTTTAGCCTCATAATCTTGACTCTATCCCTCCCTTTTAGCTGACCTACCTAAACCTCTAGTCTTCTTCCAAACGATGCCTCTTTTTTTTTCTTGGACATGTTCAGACCATCTCAACCTGCATTTCAGCACTTATCCTCTAGAATTGTCACTTTTCGATATAGGCTAACATATTCTTTATCAATGATGGTTTTAGTGAGGATATTTGAAGACACTTTTGTTCTGTTTAGATATTTAATCGTCAAGGGTATTTTTCTTACTTGTACGATTGATAGAAATATTTGAGAGAAGAGAAAAGGAACTAAAAGTAGAAATATTTGAGGGAGGAGAGGACCTAAAAAGGCATTTTTAGACTTGGTGAAAGTATATGTATAAGTATCACAAAAAAATTGGTGGCGGCTTAGAAACTTGGTAACACTACATATTACTTTGTAGAATTTTGGATAGGGAATAGGGATATTGAAATTAGTTGATATGAGACTGATGAGTTCCTAGTTTCAACCTTTTATTGTTTACAAATATTAATTCATGAGATAAGAATTAGGAGAGTGCTAAATTGGAGATATGGATGAGAAATCTATAGAGTTCAAAAGCTACTCAAGCTAAAATTGCATTTAAGTTGGCTTGGCGGAAATGTCAGAACATTTTCACGTAACCGAAGTGGAAGAGAACATGTTCCGAAACTACTTCACGTACTTGCAAGCGCAAGAGAAAAAAAGAGCATGTCTTCTCCAAAAATAACCCTTGAATCCAACAAGGGTTTCTTGAATCCACACGGAAATATAGAAAACTTGGAATCTACCAAGGCTCTCGGGAAGCCAGCAAGAAAAAAGAACAGAAAAATTTCTCAAAACTATATTAGTAAGAAAGTGATTGTTCTCTCCTAGAGCCTACTACTAGGTATTTATTGATATGATCTCATATTCCTACTCAAATACATAAGAAAGTAAAAGACAAAAAGAGGGGAAAATGAAATAAAACCATACGTGAACAGGGCCTATAGCTCACAGGAATGAACTCATGTTGGGACCTGGTTTCTCAAGGCAACAAACTTCTCTTGTGAGTCCTATTCCCATTGGGAAGTGATGAGTGTTGGGAGAGCACTTGGAGAGATGGGGAACGGGAGTTCTGTATCCTACATCTGACTCCTACGGTTGAAAAAAAACTCATCCTCGAGTTCATTGCGGTCAAATGACCTATCTCTTCTTGGCAATCCACACACGTACCATCTACATGGTATATCGATATAAGTTCGAAAAGATAAACCGATGGTCAATGCCCAACAAAGGATGTCGGATTATCCGGAAGTCGGCTGATGGATCCCATGTATAAGTAAAAGAAATCCATGTTACATCCTCGGTTTGTCATAGATGTTTGTCGGTAATATGATATGGCCTCGTTGCATGTACTGTTCGGTTTAACATCTACAATTGCATCCTTACAAATTGCTTCAGTCATAGAAGAAATAAATTGAGGTGTAGACTTGCTGCATTTTTCTATAGAAATTTGATTTCAGGTTGCATCTATACTAATTCTTCAAACTTCATCGGCTTGAAGTTGAAGTACCCATTCCCAATCTTGCATTGATGTGGATAAACCTCTTTAATACGAAAATCTATATCTTGCACTTATACACCTCGGTTGATAAGATCGACTTTCTCATCATATTCAATTTCGCCAAAATTTGCATTTCTTGATGCGAAAGTTTTGCTTATGTGAGCATCCACCTCACATGATAGAACGACCTCTTCGTCATAATCAACTTCAGAAGGATTCCAAAATCTGTGATCACATCCATGCCATCCAAGGCTATGGGATGAAAGATTGTTCAACATTTTGAATTTGTGGACAATTGATAGTCTGAGTCAATTATGCAATTGACCCTTGCATCTCACGTTGAAAGGCTTGAACTTTGTAACAATCAATATCTTGAGAATCAATGCATTTTGCTCGTCGTCAGCTTCTGCCTGGTCAAACAACGCATCAATCGGACTTAAAAACAACTAATATATCGCTTAAAAACCACTTCAATAGGACTATTGGGTGTGCAATCTTATTGGGTTTTGGTCCAGTTGGACCTAGTGGATATAGAAATTCATGCCAGGGTTATAGATCTTAAGTTTGGTTGTCGAGTTTCTTATAATTTATAATTCAACTTTAGCGGACCTAATCCGACCAACTAAGTAGTTATCATGCTAGGTTTTGCCTTTTGGGTTTCCAACATGGGGGAAGATATTTTAGAGAATGATAGCAACAGAAGAAGGGGAAAAGATGGCGATGACCATAGTTGAAAGGGATTGTCACCGTCGGTAGTGCTTGGTGGGCTACCTAGCAGCGATGCTGGCGTTGTCAACGGACGGGTCTTGAGTAGGCAGCATTCAGGCGCAAAGAAGAGGTGGCGCAGTTGAACAAATTCATCATCATGGTCTGGTTGCGGGTTAGTGGCTATGAGTTCGCAGAGGGGATAGGGCTATGTGATTGTTTTAGGCGGTTGTGGTGGTGTTCTTGGTGTTGACGAACAAATTCAGGATAAAGCAACACTTTTGGTGACTTGATCTCGGTAATGGCGTCGACGATGATGAAACTTCTATATAAAGGAACGGAGATTGTTGATGGTTTTAATGATGAGGATGATGATGAGCCAATGATGGAAATGAAGTTTGGTAGAAGGGATCAGTGTTGTCAAGGCGGCCAGGCGATGTCTAGGCGGTCAGGCCTGCCTAGGTGAGGTGTGGCCTTGGCGGCACCTAGGCGAGGCCTAGGCGATAAATTTTTTTTAATATTAAAAAATATATATATATAGGATAATATTCAGATTTGAATAAATAATAAGCGTAATACCATCAAAAACTTCATATGAAATTAATCAAACAATCGAAATTAAACATTCTTATCCAAAAAGAATATTCATGTCATCATTGTCATGCTAAATCACTGAAATGTGAATACGTAAAATCATGTATGTCATGCATCATCAACACATAACAATTAATTAATCAAATTATTTTACTATTAAGAAGTTATAATCTAGAAGTTAGAACATTAAAACCCTAGGTCCCTAACATTTATTATGAATCAAATTAAGCATAATAAACAAACCCTAAAAATTTAGCACAACCGTAAAATTGGAGAAATAGACACATTAGAGAGGATAAATCACATGTATATAGAAAGATAATTCAAAGAGAAAAAAATTCTATAAGCAAACAATAACATTTATCTTAACCTTAGTAAAAAGAACATGAAATAGATATAGATAAGTTGCTAATAAGATGAAATAAACATATAAAATGGTATTTAAGTATATGGGTCATACATACTAAAGAAAAGGAAACAAAAAAAAACAGAGAAAAAAAAAAAACCTTTTTTTATATAGGCCGCCCACCTAGGTTGTGACCTAGGCGACCGGGCCCGAAAAGGCCTAGGCGTGGCCTAGTTGATGCCTTGACAACACTGGAAGGGATAGTAGAAGTGAATGATGGCAGACGAGGGTAGTCCTCGCTTTGATACCAACTAACATAGGTTGAAGCGTGCGAGAGAAGATGACCATCTCCTCCAAAGATAATCCTAGAATCCACCATGGAGTTCCTTGAGTCCACAAGAAAGATAAAAAAAACATTGAACCAATCAGGCCTCTTGGAATCCACCAAGAAAAGAGAAGAGAGAACTCTTAAAAAATTAATCTTATTCTAAAACTGCTCGATCTTTCCTAAAACCTACTATAAATATGATATCCTATTCCTACTCAAAAAATTACGGCAACATCTCAGTGGCTCATGCGAACGAAGCCCCCTGGGTCTCGGATTCTCACGAGAACAAATTCCTGTTGGGGCCGGCAGTCCTATTCAGCGGGGAAGTGCTGGGCATTGGGAGAGCACGTGGAGAGTTGGGAAGCGGGGCCTTATGTCCTACATCACATTCACATTTTCCAGATTATATTTATTAAACATTAGTTAATTTGTTGACTTCGATGATGTAGAATGGGGGGAGGCTGAAGTGCGCTTTTCTAGTATTGTTAATTCACTTATGTTGCTGAAATTTTAAAGAGGCAACTGCAAGGTTGAATGATAAAGGATACTGATTCTATAATATGCCAGTTGATTCATGGAAAAACCAAGGTTCTAAAAAGCGCTAGGCGCTAGTCGGGCGGTAGGGGGCCGCCTAGCGCCTAGGCGGCCTAGGCGGGGCCTAGGCGGTGCCTAGGCGTTTTGTCTTTTTTTTAATTATTTTAATTATTATTTTGATATTATATATATATATATATATATATATATATATATATGTTTAAAAATTAATATAAGTTCAAGATTATCCCAAACCATTATTTTAAAGAACAAGTATATAACCATAATTCAAGATTGAGTGATTAACAAGAGCAAAAGCAAACATAGTCCGCCTGGCCAGCCTCAGCCCGCCTGGCCAGCCTCAACCCGCCTGGTCCGCCTGGCCAGCCTCAACCCGCCTGGCCAGCCTCAGCCCGCCTGGTCCGCTTGGCCAGCCTCAGCCCGCCTAGACCGCCTAGGTGGCCGCCTTGCCCCGCCTAGACCGCCTAGGCGGCCGCCTAGCTCCGCCTGGGAGCTTGGCCGCTTTTCTGGAGCGCCTAGGGTCTAGGCGAGGCGGTGGGGGGCCGCCTAGAGCCTAGGCGGCCGCCTAGACCGCTTTTTAGAACACTGGGAAAAACTTTGGAAAGATAATGTTGGAAATGATCACATTGGGTAAACCATAAAGAGTTACACATGTAGAAAGAGGATTAATGGCAAATGATCCAATTGGTAACGGGCTGATATTTCTTGAAGGTTTGCAAAATACCAGAGCCAAACCTTATACAATTTGGAACAATAATGATTCAATAGAATAGATTGCGTGGGATTCATAAAACTAGCCTTGAATAGATGATAAGACCTCAAATTACTAAGGGTGTGTTTGACATTGGTTTTGGAGGCCTAGTTTTGCGTCAAAACTAGTTCCACTTGCCAAACTGGTTTTGGTATAAGATTTTAGTGCGTTTGGGATTCGATTAGAAAATTGGTTTTTCAAAACCAAAACCAGAAAATCATCAAAACCCAAAAGCATAAATTTTCTGCTTTTGGGTTCTTCTTTTGAGTTGAGGCAAGAAGGCAAGACAATAATTAAAAAAAATTATTGTGAATAACATATATGTTGTAGAGAGAAACTATTGTACAGAGAAAAAATTAAAACTGGGAGAATATATACATTTCATATTGTAGGGAGAGAAAATTATTATAGAGAGAATATTTTAGAGAAAATGTATGATAGATATAAAAATATTATCGAGAGAGAAAATTCTAAAGAGAAGAATATAGATAGAGTTAAATAAATAAATATGTAGTGAGAATATTGAAGATAAAAAATATTATAGAGAAGAAATATTATAGAGAAAATATTGTAGAGAGAATATTGTAGAAAAAAAAATTGTAGAGAGAGAAAATGTTATAGAAAGTGAATATTTTAGAGAAAAAATATTATAGAAAGATAATATTTTAGAGAAAGAATATGTTATAGAGAGTAGTTTAGATAGAAAATATTGTAGAGAGAAAAAAAACAAAGAGAGGAGAAAAATATTAATAATAAAGAGAGAAGATATCATAGAGAGAAAATATAATAGAAATAGAATATTTTAGGGAGAAAATATTATAAAAAAAGAATATTTTAGAGAGAGAAATGTTATAGAGCGGAAACTTTGTAGAAATAGGATATTTTAGAGAGTGAATATTGTAGAAAGATAATATTTTAGAAAGAAAAAAATGTTGTAGAGAGAAAATATTGAAGAAAGGATATTTTATAGAGATAAAATATTATAGAAAGAGAATAATTTAGAGAGAGAAATTTAGAAAAGAAATATTATAGAGAGAAAATAATGTAGAGGGGAGAAAAATATTAATTATAGAGAGAAGATATCATAGAGAGAGAAAATGTTCAAGAGAAAATATTATAGAAATAATATTTTAGAGAGAGAAAATAGTATACAAAGAGAATATTTTAGAGAGAGGAATGTTGTAGAGAGAACATTGTTGAATATGATATTTTAGAGAGAAAATTTTATAGAAAGATAATATTTTAGATAGATAAAATATTATAGAAAGATAATATTTTAGAGAAAGAATATGTATAGAGAGTAGTTTAGATAGAAAATATTGTAGAGAGATAAAAAATAGAAAGAACAAAAATATTAATAATAGAGAGAAGATATCATAGAGAGAAAATATAATAGAAATAGAATATTTTAGAGAGAGAAAATATTATAAAAAGAGAATATTTTAGAGAGATAAATGTTATATAGCGGAAACTTTGTAGAAATATAATATTTTAGAGAAAAAATATTGTAGAAAGAATATTTTAGAAAGAAAAAATATTATAGAGAGAAAATATTGTAGAAAGAGAATATTTTATAGAGATAAAATATTATAGAAAGATAATATTTTAGAGAGAGAATATATTAAAGAGAGTAAAATTTAGAAAAGAAATATTATAGAGAGAAAATAATGTAGAGGTGAAAAAATAATTAATTATAGAGAAAGAAAATGTTCAAGAGAATATTATAGAAAGAATAGTTTAGAGAGAAAATAGTATTGAAAGAGAATATTTTAGAGAGAGAAATGTTGTAGAGAGAACATTGTAGAATATGATATTTTAGAGAGAATTTTATAGAAAGAGAATATTTTAGAGAGAAAATATTATAGAGAGAATATTTTAGAAGGAAAATATTGTGGTGAGAGAAAATGACATAAAGTGAAAGAATTATTATACAGAGGAAATATCATAGAGAAAAAATGGGATAGAAAAAAAATATTGTTGAAAGAAATCGAAGATATTGTAGATAGAAAAAATGTTATAGAAAGATAATATTTTCTAAAGAGAAAATATTATAAAGAGAAAATATTGTCGAAAGAGAATATTATAGAGAGAAAAAATATTATACAAAAAAAATATTTTAGAGAGAGAAATATTGTAAAGACAAAATATTTTAAAGAGGAAATATTTAAAGAGAAACCGAATGAGAGAAAATATTATAGAGGGAAAATATCATAGAGAGAAAAAATGGGGTAGAGGAGAAATAATATTGTAGAGAAAATATTAGAGAAAGTGTTATAGAGAGAATATTTTTAAAGAGAGAAAATCTTGTAGCAAGAAAATATTTTAGAGAGAAATTATTATAGAATGAGTATATTTTAGAGAGAAAATATTGTAGAGAGAAAATACTGTAGAAGGAGAGTATTTTAGATAGAAAATGACGTAGTGAGAATAGAAAATATTATAGAGAGAATATCATAGAGGTAATGTTGGAGAGAAAATATTGTAGAAAGAGAAAATATCGTAAAGAGAAAATATTGGAGAGAACATTTTAGAAAAATAACTGCAAAACTTGTTTTAGGCTCAAATTGGTTTTATTGCCAAATGCTCAAACGTTGATAATTCTAGAACTGGTTTTCGATAAGCTAAAACTGGCTTTGCACAAAACTAGTTCTTAGTATTCAAAATCAAAACCTAAAATTTCAAAACCAATGCCAAACGCACCCTAAATAATCCTTGATTTAACTTAAGTTTGATTGGTGATCCACATAGATCCTCAAATGAACACTTTAGAGACCTCTGTGAAAGCATTTTACAGCATGTTCCATCTCGGATATGAATTGATCTAATCCATATCAGTCTTGTACATAAATTAGTGTAGTGCCCAAAACATGTTGCACTATTTAAAATATGGTCAAAAGAACCTTATCAGATGCAAGCATTATAGTTTTAAATTGATTGCAGTAAAAATGTATAGCACTTCACAGTACCTTTCTGATTTGGTATATGTCATTCCGATGGTTAGGCATCATATGTGTGTGCATGCATGCGTAACCATCTCTACTCAATACTTGTTTTTTTTTTACTTTCTTCTTTACATCCTATCATCTTTTGCTTACTCAAGACTTAGAAAATAGATAGACAATGCATTTTAGTTACTGGTTCTTATAAATGCTTGCATTGCCCCTTTGTAAATAAAAGATTTTATGTGATTTTGATTTGAAGGTGCGGCTATCAGTTTTGCTACGGCTGTGGTACCCACATGAAAAAAGATCACTATTGTGTTAAGTGCAAGCGCTGAATTCAGTGTGCAACCACATCTTCGACAATAAACTTACCGTCTACTTGAGTCTCAGAATCGAAAGACAGACGTAACTATACTTCAATCTCTTTATCTGATAGGACTTCATCCTTTTTTTTGCATGATCATAGTTTCAGAAATTGCTAGTCCTTGAAGCAAGAAGCTCAATACTGTGCAGTTATGAGAACTATGATTCTCTTGTTTTCTGGGGTTATTTAGAAATCTATAGATTGACATCCTGTTGGTCGTTACTGTCTGCAGGTGTTCACTAAATAATTACCAGCTATGATCGATACAGATTGTTATGTATATATCAGCCATTGCAGTTACATGAAGTATGACCAATCTTAGCGCTTGACGTATAAACCCGTTTCACTAAGATTTTTATGGAAGATTATCATCAGAGTTGGCAGGAATTGGCGGTTCTATGCTTACCGTTGGATCGGTGATATGCCCTCCCTATAATTAGTTTCCAGGGTGTCCCTTTTTGAAGCCCATGCATGGTTCCAACACTTGTTGGAGCGAAGTATTGTTCAAAATGATAGGGGTGTGCAGGATCCAAACCAAACAGATCGATTTTGATCGGTTTCGACACTCAACGGATTGGATTGGATTAGGTTTTTTAAAAACCGACAATTGGATTGGTTGACTGATTTGTAAATTTAAAACTGACCTAAATCGAACCGATATATATATATATATATATATATATATATATATATATATATATATATATATATATATATATATATATATATATATATATATATATATATATATATATATATATATATATATATATATATGGGGACGGGGAGCCTGGATCTCAGGTGCAGCGTTCATGCTGCACCTGTGGCCTGAGCGCGCGCCAAGTGTCCCATCCGCGTGAGATCCGGCCCAAAATCCCGCTCAAAACCCTCTCAAGACCTCAGCCGTCCGATAGAAATCTCTAGACTGTCTGATCCCGTACATATCGCCAACTCCCGTGCAGCACAACTCCCATCCGTTCAATCGATCGAATGGATGGAAATCTTTTTTGCTGTTACTGTAGCGGCTATAGTAACAGCAAAAAAAATTCCATCCGTTCGATTCCAATCGATCGAACGGATGAGAATCGACCGGCCCATTATGTGTATTAATTCGATTCCCATCCGTTCGATCGATGGGAATCGAACGGATGGAATTTTTTTTTGTTGTTACTGTAGCCGCTACAGTAACAACGAAAAAGATTTCCATCCGTTCGATCGATTGAATCGAACGGATGGGAGTTGTGCTGCACGGGAGTTGGCGATATGCACGGGATCGGACGGTCTAGAGATTTCTATCGGACGGCTGAGGTCTTGAGGGGCTTTTGGGCGGGATTTTGGGCCGGATCTCGGGCGGATGGGACACTTGGCGCGCGCTCAGGCCTCAGGTGCAACGTTCACGCTGCACCTGAGGTCCAGGCTCCCCGTCCCCTATATATATATATATATATATATATATATATATATATATATATATATATATATATATATATATATATATATATATATATATGGGTCAGGTTAAATGGACACTGTTTTCACACTTAAATTTTTACACCGATTTTCAAATCAACTAGATAGAGGTTTCAGAATTTCTTGATTTTTTGTGAGTATAATCACCTTGACTTAGATAGCACGTCCACAAAAAATCAGCACATTCTAAAGCCTCCAAGCACATCAAAACAAACATGCTTTATCAACCGTCCATTTTAATCCTTAATTTGAAAAGCACATTTAATAAGTCTAGAGGCTTTAGAATGTGTTGATTTTTTGTAGATGTGTTATCTAAGACAAAATGATTATGCTCACAAAAAATCAAGAAATTCTGAAACCTCTAACTTATGGTTTGAAAATCGGTGTAAAAAATTGAGTGCAAAAACAGTGTTCATTGAACCTGACCCTATATATATATATATATATATATATATATATATACAAGGTACAAAATCTCGAGATATTTTGCGAAATATCTCGGTTTTGTCAAACCTTGGCACGAAATTCCTATTGTGATATCGAACGAAATAGGAATCACGATAATATCGCGATATTTCGTGAAAATTTCGAGATATTTCGAAAAATTTGGAGAAATTTCGGGATTTTGGCACCGAAATGTTGGGACTGACTGGTTATAAAAGGGGATTGGGGGTTTTGTTCTCAGCAGCTTATTTACATATAATAAGTAAATAAGCTATTATATGTTATTTATGTTATTATATGTTATTTACATATAATAACATTTAAGTTATTATATGTAAATAAGCAAATACCCCCCCATTTGATTTCAATAAAAATATCAAAAAAATCAAAAACCAAGTGAATCAAAAAGTAGGTTTTCAGTTTTAGTAGGAGAAAACAATTTTTTCAGTTTTTCATAAAATTTGTATTTTGAGAAAAGTGGTTAAATCAACTCATTTTTAGCTCAAAAAATTTCACAAGATGTAGAACTACAAGTACATCTAGAAAACCATGGTCCGTCAAACAAAATTTTGAATCTATAAAAACTTTTCTTTATAAAAACTCATTTTTTTCAAACTTAGTAAAAAAAGTGTTTCGCATTTCAGTATAATTTTTGCACGATTTCAAACTTGCACAACTTTCTTGTTTTAAGTCCGTTTTTAAAATCGTTTAAAACATTATTTTAACAATCAACTAATCTTTATTTTGAAAATATTTTTATCCACAAAAAAGATTAAAAGCTATTTTACAAACATAGATCAAAACAGCACCAAACAAGACTGCAAAAGACTCACAGATTCAAATGTAGAATACATGCTTTGTGATACTCTATACCTGTATATTGGGTATAATTATTATCTGAGTATTCCAAATTGTGTATATATACTTGGTTTATGACTATGCAGAGATTCACTGAAAAATTTTATAAAAAAAATTAATATTTTTACCATTTCTATAAAATCACAATATTTCCACACTGTCGAAATATTTCCACGAAATATTTCCATATCCAAAGGGGCGAATTATTGACCGAAATGGAAATTTCGAACCTTGTATATATATATATATATATATATATATATATATATATATATATATATATATATATATATATGGCATGCTGTAATGCGGCATGCGGTAAGTGTGGCATCGCACAGCAGCCGTCTGATACACGCGCTGCGTGCATGCGATGCATGCAGCGATGCATCAGACGGCTGCGGTGCGGTGCCGCACTTACTGCATGCCGCATTATAGCATTTCTCTCTCTCTCTCTCTCTCGATATATATATATATATATATATATATATATATATATATATATATATATATATATATATATATATATATATATATATATATATATATATATATATGAGCATGCTATAATGCGGCATGCGGTAAGTGTGGCACCACACCGTAGCCGTCTGATGCACCCGCTATGTGAATCGCATGCACGCAGCGGTGCATCAGACGGTTGTAGTGTAGTGCCGCACTTACCGCATACCGCATTATAGCATGCCCATATATATATATATATATATATATATATATATATATATATATATATATATATATATATATATATATATATATATATATATATATATATATATATATATATATATAGAGAGAGAGAGAGAGAGAGAGAGAGAGAGAGGAATGATAAAATGCGGCGTGCGGTGCGTGCGGCGTCGCACCGCAGCCTCCTGATGCTCCGCTGCGTGCGATGCACGCACCGCAACGGTGCATCAAGCGGTTGCGGTGCGACGCCGCACGGACCGTCCGCACGCCGCAGCCTAACACGCCTCTCTCTTTCTCTCTCTCTCTCTCTCTATATATATATATATATATAAACCCTCAAGTGCTCATTTTTGGTACGACCCAGTCCTTACGACCTAGACCAAAAACATATGCACTAGAAGTGCTGCAACCCCTTTACGGAGCACAGCAACATATGATGTTTGTTGTGCTCCGTGTAGGGTAACATATGCACTGGAAGCAGTGTAACATATGCAATAGAGCGTTGCAACGTATTGTGTTAGAGAGCAAACATATGTATAGGTGTGATGCATGCACTGAACAAACAATGCATCAGAGCCATACAAATTAAATTGGGCGGCCTATGGTGCTCGGATCGCGCCAAAGGTGTGCACTAGAGAGGGCCTCTCTCTCTCTCTCTCTCTCTCTCTCTCTATATATATATATATATATATATATATATATATATATATATATATATATATATATATATATATATATAGGGCTGTTACGTTGCGCTGTGAGCTGCCATGGGGGGAAAGTGAGCTGCGGGTATTTTGACCCCCCAAAAAGTTTTGGAATTTGATGAAATTTGGTGTGGTTGTTGTCTAGGATAAGATGATCATCCTCACCAATTTTCATCAACTTCCAAAACTTCTAGGGGAGTCAAATGGTCGAAGCAAAATCTGCAGATTTTATCGGTGACTGCGAACGGCAGAAATTGCTTCGACCATTTGACCCCCCTATAAGTTTTGGAATTTGATGAAAATTGGTGAGGATGATCATCTAATCCTAGACAACAACCTCACCAAATTTCATCAAATTCCAAAACTTCTAGGGGGGTGAAAATACACGCAGCTTACTTTCTAAAACCGCAGCTCACAGCTCACTGTAACATTCCTCTCTCTCTTTCTCTCTCTCTCTCTCTCTCTCTCTCTATATATATATATATATATATATATATATATATATATATATATATATATATATATATATATATATATATATAGGGGTGGGATCCGTTGACAACCCAAAATGGGAGGTAAATTTACCTCCCACTTACAACTCGCCATAATCGTTGGATAGAGGTTTCCGAATTTGCTGATTTTTTTTGAGGATGATCAACATGGCAAGTTGATCATCCTCACAAAAAATCAGCAAATTCGGAAACTTATAAGGGCGTCAAATGTGTTATTCAAATTAACGGTTCAAATAGACGGTTCAGAAACGATTGATTCAATCGGCGCCCTTAGAAGTTTCAGATTTTGTTGATTTTTGTGAGGATGATCAACTTGCCATAGTGATCATCCTCACAAAAAATCAACAAAATCTGAAACTTCTAAGGGCGCCGATTTAATCAAGTATTTCTGAACCGTTTATTTGAACCGTTAATTTGAATAACACATTTGACGCCCTTATAAGTTTGCGAATTTGCTGATTTTTTGTGAGGATGATCAACTTGCCATGTTGATCCTCCTCACAAAAAATTAGCAAATTCGGAAACCTCTATCCATCGATTGAATCAAGTTTAAAATGGGAGGTAAATTTACCTCCCATTTTGGGTTGTCAATGGATCCCAGTCCATATATATATATATATATATATATATATATATATATATATATATATATATATATATATATATATATATATATATATATATATATATATATATATATATATATGGGGGCAGGGATGTTGGACCTGAGATGTAGCAAGAACGATGCACCTCTCGCATTGTTTTACCTACTTAGAAGTTTTGGAATTTGATGAAATTTGGTGAGAGTGTTGTCTAGGGTAAGGTGATCATCCTAACCAATTTTCATCAAATTCCAAAACTTCTAGGGGGGTCAAATGGTTGAAGTAAAATCAGCCATCCGCAGTCACCGTTAAAATTTGCAGATTTTGCGTCGACCATTTGAACCCCCGAAAAGTTTTGAAATTTGATGAAAATTTGTGAGGATGATCATCTTACCCTAGACAACACCCTTACCAAATTTTATCAAATTCCAAAACTTCTTGGTAGATAAACAAGCGAGAGGTGCAGCGTTCTTGCTGCACCTCAGGTGCAGGCTCCCTGCCCCCTATATATATATATATATATATATATATATATATATATATATATATATATATATATATATATATATATATATATATATATATATATATATATATATATATATATATATATATATATATATATATATATATATATATATATAGGGGCATGCTATAATGCGGCATGCGGTGCGTGCGGCATCGCACTGCAACCGTCTGATGCACGTGCTGGGTGCATGCGATGCACGCAGCAGTGCATCAGACGGCTGCGGTGCAGTGCCGCACGCACTGCATGCCGCATTATAACATTTCTCTCTTTCTCTCTCGCTCTCTCTCTCTCTCTCTATATATATATATATATATATATATATATATATATATATATATATATATATATATATATATATATATATATATATATATATATATATATATATATAATACGGGGTATGAGCTGACAGCATATTTGTTAATTTGGGCTATCAGCTAACAGCTGTCCGATCCCTATCATGAACCATTGATTTTAAAAAAAAAACACCGTGACTCCCTCTCCCTCTCTCTCACGAGTGGCAGCCCCGTCCCCGACCACCTCCACCTCCCGCTCCAGCTGCCCCCTCCGGCACCGGCTCCCTATCCGGCGGTGTCACCCCCTCCGATCTCCGGCAGCACCCTCCGGCGCGGATCCACTTTCCCCTCCCCCTCCGACCACCTTTCCCTCCCCCTCCGGCGCGGATCAGCGCCGACCTCCAGTCCCCGTCGCTCCCCTTCTCGATCTCCTCCTTCCTCCTCGGCAGCCACCTTTGACGGTGGATTTGCGCCGGAGGGTGCTGCCGGAGATCGGAGTGGGTGACGCCGGAGGGGAAGGGGAAGGGGAAGGAAGCCGCGGGGGAGCCGGTGCCGGAGGGGGGAGCCGGATCTGGTGTCGGAGGGGGAGCCGGTGCCTGAGGGGGGAGCCGGTGCCCGTGCCGGAGGGGGCAGCTGGAGCGGGAGGTGGAGGTGGTCGAGGCTGCCGCTACTCGCGAGAGAGAGGGAGAGGGAGAGAGAGAGAAAGTCAAGTGTTTTTTTTTTTTAAATCAATGGTTCATAATGGGGATCGGACGGCTGTTAGCTGACATCCCAAATTAAGAAATGGGCCGTCAGCTCATACCCCGTATTCTCTCTCTCTCTTTCTCTCTCTCTCTCTCTCTCTCTCTCTATATATATATATATATATATATATATATATATATATACTAGTAATGCCCGTGCCTGTCGGCACGCGAAAGATTTTGAGGGCGGGAACAATTTTTCGAGAGCGGTGATAATATTTCGAGGGAGATAAAAATATTTTGAGAGTGATAACAATATTTCTTGAGTGGAGATAATAATAGTAATGCACATGCCCGTCGGCACGAACATTCAGCGAGAACGTCCACATTCGAAGGGGCATTCACATTCTGTGAAGGGGCCCATATTTGGTGAAAGCATCTACATTTGGCGAGGGCACCCAAATTTAGCGAGGTCACTCACATGTGAAGACACCCACATTCGGTTAGGAACGTCCACAATTGATCGAGATAACCATTTTCAGCAGGGCGACCACATTAATTGGCGTCCTTGTTTCAGCTTTCGACGGGGGTGCCCAAAGTCGACGGGGGTGAAAAAATTTGTTCTGTAATGCCCACATTCGATGGGGACACCCAGATTCAGTTGCGGCATCCATTTTCAGTAGGGCGGCCATATTTTGCAAGGATCGCCTCCATCAAAAATGACCGCAACTCTCTCCAGGGGTGGCAATGGACTCCGTAAACCCGACCTGAAACATTGGGTATGGGTACAAATTTTGTACCCAAAACATGGTTTACAAAATGTTGAGAATTTAACACAAAATTGCCAAGGTGAAACATTTTAACTTACCATCAGAATGGGAAGCTTAATACTTATTCTCGAACAAACTGGATGACCCAAGAGAATATTGTTTCCTAATGCATGAAAAGCTCTTCAAGATTGGAACTTTGTAATGTTGAATAGATGATTCTCGAAGCAGAGTAATAAATCATACACTGGTAATTTCATGAAATAGAAAAGATCACTAACATTGAATCCCTCTTTAGCAGGTCAATAAGGGGGGATTCATTGTCTCCATCCTACCGCGACCTTCGCCATCCGTCTCCATGGCCATCGCCTCTCTCGCCGCAAAATAATCCAGCAGATCGGGCAATTTTGGAGATAGAATATTGTTAGTGTGTTATGGGTTAAGTATGGAGTCTGCCATACTCGAATAGGTAGGGTCCAACCCGAACACCGGTTGATCGGGCAGCCTAACAACGTCGGAAGGTATGGGTATAAGAACTCTATCCAATTAACTTTTAGGTACGGGTATGGGTACCTCAACCAAAATCTGATTGCCCCTCTAACCTGTGTATGATTAACTTTCAGGTACGGGTATAATTAACACTGCATTGTGATATCTTTTTTTTTTTTTTTCATATCCGAAACCCGACCCTGAAAGGCCCTTCGGCAAAGATTGAGCCACAAACTCAACAATTCCAACTCTAGAGTTTATAGAGATTCCCCCTCGTAATTTTGTTGTCGACAAATTTTGTTCTCGACGATGGCTATCGACGAATTATCCACAAAGCCATGGTACCTCAAAATCTGAGAAGTGATGTAGCACTTGGGAAGTTGCCCATAACATCATACAGAATCATACAACCACAAAGTAATGGAAGTCATTAGGCACACACACACAACTTCAACCGGAAGTATCAATGAGAGGCTTAGTTACAAACTGAAACTTCGAACAATATTGATTTGGCTCAAGTTTTCTAAAGGAATACTCTCGAATGAAAACAGCGAATGAGGTCATATGTATCATCTTACTCTGATGTCTTCATTTAGTTCCCGCACATAACAACAATGGTCAAGAACACCGTCATCGTAACTTGAATAATGTTTTGGATTAATCGAGCGGCTTAATTAGTTTCGAAGGGTCTACATGAAATTCTAATGAAAAAAACCGCTAAGACTCACCTCATCAGGTTTGGAGGGTATCCCCGTCATCAATCAGATGGAAATCTTTCCGATCGAGGATCACTCGAGCAACGTGGGCCAACTCACTGCTCCCATGTCTATGGCACCACTCTGTCAATAAGGGACAGTTCGAGATATCTACAAACCGAAGCGTAGATGGTAGCCGTTGATCTTGCGTGAACCGGATTCCAGGACAGCGATGTATCTTCAAGCTCTTGAGGGAGGCCAGGTTGGATAACTACAGCCCAAATGGCGAAGAAATGCAACCTGAAATATCCAGCTCTGTGAGTGCGGAAAGGTTGTAAAGAGGAAGGCATGCCAGGTCTTTAAATCCATGAATCTTCAGAGACTGGAGCCCTGTGAGGAGTTCCCGAGACACCGAGGAGCATATCTTCTCATTGCAGTACCACAGTTCTAAGTGAGTGAGTGAAGGGAGGGCGGGGAGAACCGTCAGTTCCTTGCACACCCACATCACCAATTTTTTCAGGGATGGGAGGAGGTGCGGCATTCTCCTTAGCTTCGGGCAGTAGTTCAACCTCAGTCCGCTGCATTCAGATCAGAGGGGTAATCAGAGCCATATGTTTAACAATAGCATCCCAAAGTAGCTTTGATTTGAATCATCCGAGAGAATGACAACTTGTTTTCACTTACAGGTGATGGCAGGGGGGATCAGAGGCATATATGGGCTTGCAGGATCCATAGTCGGAACTAACTCTACCATTAAATATAAATCCTAAAATAAATGACTCACATCACTCTAGAACAGAACTTATGTTGAAAAGAAGTTGAACATAACAAATGGGTAATGGATACAGAAAGAAAAAGAAAAATCTTGAGATGGGTTCGAACGGAGGAAGATCAACGCACTCCCTCTTTACTGCGGTCATGGCTACCGGACTGGAGATCTCCCTCCTTACTGTGACAGCGATGGAAGAACCCTACAAAAAAAATGATGTTAAAATAGAGAGGGGGGGGGACAAAGTTAGACACACACACACACACACACACACACACACACACACACACACACACACACACACACACACAGAGAGAGAGAGACTCCTGACCTCGTCGATGACGATCCCAACCCCACCAGCAACGACCCCGACGATGAAAAATAGCCCTGCAAAAAAAAATTGAAATCAAAATCGATCTAGATCGAGATCGAGAGCGAGAGAGAGAGAGAAGCCATAAATGTATTCATTATAAATTAGGACTACTAAGGGAAGCCATAAGTCCCGGTTAAGTATGCGTGCAAGTTCTGAAAATAATGCAAAAACCTACCCAAAAGATGGGTCAATCATGCTCTGATACCAATATAATGGGGATAACATGCACTTTTTATTCAAAATTCTACTCAGTAACTGAAGAATCATGAAGGGATAAAGTATATATAAAAAAAACAAAGGAAACTGAATTGATAGCAATTTACATCCCTTGGATAACACAAACCCCTAAGAAATAGAACATGATAGATGGGTTTGGACTCTTCTCTTAAAAACGAATTAAATATCTCCATCCGATTCTCCCAATTAGACCCATAGAACTGGCCTTGAGAGAAATTTGTTTCATCTGTCTTTAAAAAAATTCTAACCCTGAGTTCGGATTAAAAAAGAATCAATCCAATTAGATCACCAAAATAATTAGAAAAAACAAAAAAGAAAAATAATTTTGGCATCTGATCACGATTTAATAAACCCCCAAAATATAGAGAGATTAAAGAGAATAAATTTACCTAGATTGTTCTGATTGCTGGCATGTTTGCCAACATGATGTGCTTGGTTTCTCTGAATAGAACCAAATGGTCCCCTATGGAAAAATCCTCCTGTCAAGGAGCAACTGATGGAACCAACCAGATAAAAAATGTATGAGAAAGAGGGTGAGAGAGAGAGAGAGAGAGAGATGAGATCCGCGCCTCTTCGCATGCTGTCAGCCTGAGATCAGATCCACGCCGGTCCACCTGCTACCGACCTGAGATCAGATCTGAACAGCTCCGACGACTTCCCATCAGATCTGATCCGTGCCCCTCCGCCTACTGCCATCAGAGGTGGAGGGCTCGGGGGGCTGAGAGAAAGAGGTGGAGGGGTCGGGGGGTTGAGAGAGAGAGGTAGAGGGCTCGGAGTGCCTATCGGTTAGAGAGAGAGAGAGTCGGGATGGGCTGAACAGGTAGAGAGAGAGAGAAGGAGAACATGGGGGAGTGGCTCTGGATCCATCCCCTCCTTGGCTACTGGATCCATCCGATCCGAGACCCCCCGGCTATGCCGTCTTCTTGCTCTACCGAGCTATCCCTGATCCAGGGGAGGGGGAGCTGGATCCAGCTCTCCCCGGCTGTGGATCGAAGAAGAAGAGGGGATCGGAGGAGAGAGAAAGAGAGGTGGAAGTGGGGGGTCAGGACCGGGGTAGGGTTTGGAATAAAAGAGGGAGAGAGGAGAGTGAGGAGAGCTCATTTAAACAAACGGCTGTGAAGAAGGGAGAGAGATAATGGCACAGTTGTCGGTATTGATCACCTTCCATTTTTAACCCAGCTCTGATGCGTCCGAACGGGTATTAATCACCTTCTATTTTTTGAAGACTGATCGGATCAATCACCGCTGTTAATCTATATCTTTCAAGTGAATGACACTCACCCTAATAGCAATGAACGGCTGTGTTTATCTCTTAGGGTTTGTCTCTCGACTCAATTAAATGTTTATCCCCCTCACAAAACCCTGAAATATTATATATATATATATATATATATATATATATATATATATATATATATATATATATATATATATATATATATATATAGGGCTGTTACGTTGAGCTATGAGCTGCGGGTATTTTGACCCTCCTAGAAGTTTTGGAATTTTATGAGGATGTTGTATATGGTAAGATGATTATCCTCATCAATTTACATCAAATTCCAAAACTTCTAGGGGATTCAAATAGTCGAAACAAAATCTGCAGATTTTAATAGTGACTGCGGACGATAGATTTTGCTTCGACCATTTGACCTTTCTAGAAGTTTTGCAATTTGATGAAATTTGGTGAGGATGTTGTATAGGGTAAGATGATCATCCTCACCAATTTTCATCAAATTCCAAAACTTCCAGGGGATTCAAATGGTCGAAGTAAAATCTGCAAATTTTAATAGTGACTGTGGACGATAGATTTTGCTTCGACCATTTGACCTCTCTAGAAGTTTTGCAATTTGATTAAATTTGGTGAGGATGTTGTATAGGGTAAGATGATCATCCTCACCAATTTTCATCAAATTCCAAAACTTCTAGGGGATTCAAATGGTCGAAGCAAAATTTGCAGATTTTAATAGTGACTGCGGATGATAGATTTTGCTTCGACCATTTGATCTCCCTAGAAGTTTTGCAATTTGATGAAAATTGGTGAGGATGATCATATTACCCTAGACAACACCCTCATCAAATTTCATCAATTCCCAAAACTCCTAGGGGGGTCAAAATATCCGTAGCTCACTTTCTAAACCGGCAGCTCACAGCTCACTGTAACATTCCTTTCTCTATATATATAATTTACTATATGTCCTAATATACCCTTGCTACCAATAACCTTTGCAATACTATAAATGATTCAAAATTAGTTTAAAATCTTATTTAGGCCTAATGATTTGATAACAATTACTAATTTTTAAGTTGAAACTAGGCTCTCATCGAAGTAAAAAAAAAAGGCCCAATAAGCAAATAAGCCAAAGCCCAAACCGACCATTTAATCCAATACAAACCGAATTTTATAGGATTGGATTCCAATCTCAATTCGGTTTGGTCGGTTTGAAAAATCCTCAAAAACGACCAAGGTTGGATCGGTTTGGATTTTGCCTAAATAGGTTATTTTTTTGTACTTAGAAGGGGAGATCATAACAGATCTAAAGAGGCACCACAGCCTGGTGCAAGCGATAACCGCCCCCAACGGGGGATACAACGGACCACCGTCCGACGAGAAGGCCACCACGAGACCAACAACCACCATTAGGTGGAGAGAAGGGGGAGAAGCCCCACTACAACGGCCACACGCTGGAACAAACATATACTGCACACAAGAGGGGCCAACCGCACATAGGCGAGAACAGTACCACCATCTCCGGCGGGGGAGAAGAAGAGGGGAAAAAACAAAAGGGGAAAAAACCAAAAAAATCACCTCGAAGAGAGAACAACTACCATCTCCGGTGACACGACCATAACCATATCTAAAGGATCCGCAGCCACGCACCTCCCTCCGACGAAACGCCATCACCACCCGCTCCAGGACCCGCGCCGCCGGCGAGTGGAGGCAATCCGGAAAACCACCGACACCAACTAGGGTGTCGGGGCCATATCTGACACTCAGACTCTTACCGGCGAAAAATCGCGCTCCAATCGCCAAGGGGAAGCCGTCGAACCCGAGGAGAAGCTGTTGTAGCTCGTATGTCCTTAGCGTGGATTTTCTGTATTAACATTAATAAAGATGACTTTGGTTATTGCATTCATTAGAATACTACTCTGGTATATGATAATACTCATATAATAAAAGGACCCTAGGGAACACAGTAGGTCACGGATCCATACTTGGGAGACCCAGTGGACCAGTTCTGTGTAGACCTAGAACTAGTTCACAGTTTAGGTGATGCTGGTCGCTTCACCGAGAACAAACTGTTGGCAGGTAAAGGATGTGGTGAAGTCTCCACCACGGGAACGTGGGATTCCCATTCACCTAACCAAGCACGATGATCATGTTGAACAGGAACCAACACGGTGCACAGTTCAGTGATTCAAACACTGGTGAATAAACCGTCTTACTACTATAGATAATCTATCCTTAACCCTGAGGGACCATGTATACTGGGCCAATCAGTTGTGTGGTACTTTGATGTACCAAAGTGTGCGGACCTTCCATAGTCCAATACCACGGTAAGTTAGGTTACCCGGCTGGCGCTTGAGTGATATATAATCCCTACATGTTATCCGACGTCCAGTGTTGGATGGGTGCGTTTTGATGAGTCAATCTGTCCACACAGTTAACCCAGGCTTGGTGGTTGTTAGTATGACTGACGATGTTCCGGATGCTAGGCATAGCACCGGAAGGTGTGTGGTGTTATAGATGACAAGTCATCAAACCCTAGTCAGATGATCGATCGGGATCTGACGGTGCTTCCCACCGCCCAAGTCGTATCATGGCACCAGTAATAGGAGGGACTAAGGATTATCGGAGTATAGTAGAGAACAGGGTTACGAGGGAGTAACATAAGTTTAGGATCACTAGAGTTCAACTCGCGTCGCACTCTGGGTGGCTACGCGGGTTAATCGGATTAGGGCTGATTAACGGAACTTTCGGTGTGTCACCGGAACAGTTAATCAGGGATCCGGTTGAAGCTAGAGATCCCGAACCCTGAAGGTTCCACCTTGTCATTGCTTATAGGAATTGTTCCCCGACCTAGTTGGATACGTTGGATGCGAAGTAGCGCGATGGAGCACAAGCCCGGAGCCTAAGAACCTAATTCACATGTGTTACGGGTCGTAGGGGTATTTTTGTAAATATTGAAATATGGCTCAGAACACATTGAATATGGATCTTAGATTGAGCGGAATAATTCCAGGAGCTCACAGAGCTGACGGAACTCGATTCCGAGTAGCGCACCTCACTCAGTCTCTCTTTTAGTTTTCCACTTTTCGTGAAGGGCGTTTTCATCCAAGCTTCACGATAGACACTGGAAATCCCTAAAAACCGCCCCCCCCCCCTTCTATCCTTATCCTACTAGGGCCGGCCCTAGCCTCCTTGGAGCCATGGGAGACCGGCCCTATAAAGGAAATAGGGAGGGGGAGGGCCGGCCCTAATGCTCATCTCCTCTAGAAAATCCGAACCCTCTCCCCTCTCCTCATCTTTGTGGTTTCGGCCAAGGAAAAGAGAGGAAGAAGAAGGGAGAAGAAAGAGGAAGGAAGGAGAAGGAAGAAAGGAGAAAGAGGAGGAGAAAATCTCGTGGCTCGCCATCGTATTCGCAACGGATTCCTCCGTCGGCTCGTAATCCCTGCACTCAGAGACGGGATTTCGAGGATTCTTCAATTTGCAAAGGACAAGGTGCTATCCGACAGTTTCCCTTTCGATTCAAGTGCGGTTCTTCATCGTTCCATCATCTCCGGATCATAGATCAAAAAGGTATGGTGATTCTAAACACCTAACTAGATGCATGCATGTCTTCCGTAAATCGTAGTATGCCTCTAGGGTGTCCGCACATATGCTAAGATCATAGATTTGCATGTAGATTGTTTTGTAGAATGAATTGCAATGAAACATACACCGTATGATCTTCGGATCTTTCTTTTGCTTCCGCTGCGACTCTGATTAGCGGATCCAATTCCAACAATTGGTATCAGAGCACACTTTGGTGTATGTTTCATGCATGAATTCGTGAAAACATCATGTGAATATATGATGTCATATGTTTTCGTCGGGGTTCGGCATAGATCATACATATGGATTGTGCTATGTATCGTCTTTTTGCAGATGCCGCGCTGAATAGTAATATGTGATTGCATGCATCCGGGGGTCGGACCCCGGATTTAAATTTTGCATTGATTATTATTGTGCTTGTGGATTTTAAGGCTCTAGATGGGCGAGGGTGGGGGTTGAACATCCTCGGTTCCCTGGCCATGTTTTTAGGATTGTCTTCTTTTCTTTCTTGCGAAATTGTACACGAACAAGCACTTGCTCGGAGCGTGTTAGTTTTTCGGTCACAGAAAGAAAGAGATGATGCTTCATCCACGGTTCGGGCAAGCGGTACCATGGCGTGCAAAGACCCGGCGAAAGCGTGCACATTGGCAATGATGGGGATTGTCGTCAGAGATCGTGCAGAACGGAAGAGCAGGATATCTTGGCTGTGCTATTCAGGTTCAGGGGTCGGACCCTAGACTTGATTCAGTTTGGATGTTTTTCTGTTGATTCTCTTTACTTATTGTTTAGAAAATCCCGATGATAATTTTATTATCTTGCTTGTGAGTTTGTCTCTAGATCAGGCTTAGGGTTAGTACTAAGCTTATGGTTTCATCGGTGTCTCTATATGGTTCTAACACGTGCGAATCCGGTGGCTAGCTAAAAGGAAAGGTGGTAACCGCCCTCGTGGTAGTTCAGGTAGCCAAGTACTGTGCACCGAGATAGACGCAGTGTTAGATTTGTTTAGAGATAATTAACTAATGTCTCCATAAGAAGTATGATAACCCTAGTGGGATGCCTTTTCCCCACGTGGTCCTAGCGACCAAGTTAGGTTAGGATTTCACTGTGTGATATCCGTTTCTAGATGACGTTTGATGGTAGTATGAACTCATCACGATTTGGTTATGCCACCATTAGGTTGAGGTCCGGTGGAGGTTGTCGAATGTCCCTATTTGGCCAGCATCGAAACCTATAATGAGATGAGGTCTACTATGACATCAGGCATCAAATTGTAAACGAGGCATCATCGTAGTGGGAGTCCTTTCCACGTTAACCTTAGGCTAGGCTCCAGATCTTAGGATTATGGACAAACTAGTGAAGTATCGGGATCCTTGGAATCTATGTAATATGATCCTTGTAAGAAAAGCGAAAGCTGAGTATTCAAGGTAGGGAATATGATATTTTCTGAGGATACTAATGCTTTGCGGGAGGGTTTGTAATCCTAGTGGGAGCACGGTAGACCGGTCCATGTCTAGGAGGTCGTGACCTATCTAGATATGCATAAAACCTCATAAAGAAGGGATGTATAAGAGGTTCCCTCCAAAGGGGAGCCCCTGGCCTCCACAATCAACCGGCTAAGGGTCTGGGTGGGAGGTACACAGTTCGATATTCCTACCAGGTGAGAGTTGTGTTTCCTTCCATGCTAGTTCGCCTAGTGGTTTCCTTCGGGACATGGAGGATGCCGGTAGCAGTGGGTGACGGTTTTTTCCTACACCGGGGGAGCCTATGAACCCCCCTGCCGACACCACCTAGATTTATGGGATGCATCCGAAAGCTTGTGTGAAGCCGCTGTTGCTGCGCACGCGGGTCACATAAAGCTGGTCAAAAGAAGACTGGGAGGTCTTTCAGTTTACCATGGGTAATTCTGATGAAGACTGGGTCGTAAAAACCCCGTTGGCAGAAGCGGTTGCATGCTCTCACCGAGATGCTGTCTCCAATTCAAGACCGATAGTCTCAGTGCTCCAGCCCAGGGAATTTAGATTCTTGGATGTCTCCACTTGAGGTAGTGAAGACATAGCGGCTGGAGTAGACATTATCTATTTCTAAATTCCATGAAATAGATTGTAGTAAACCCTAATTTTGCTTTGAACCATTGTTTACAGAAATCATGACCAAGCTCGACCCCCTTGCCTCCATACTTAATGATAACAAACTTACGGGACCAAACTACGAGGACTGGAAGCGTAACCTGATGCTCGTCCTAAGGGTTGGCAAACACACAATTGCCCTAAGTACCCCTCAACCGGCCATGCCGGGACCAAGTGCAAGTGAGGCTCAGTTAAAGGAATGGAAATACTGGCTAGATGCTGATGAGATGTGCAAGTGCTACATAGTGGCATCCTTGCAGACCGTCCTTCAAAAAGCAAGTCGAAGACATGGCCTTAGTTTCAGACATGATGCTCTACCTAAAGGAAATATTTGAGGGTCGTAGTCGGGTAACTCGTTACCTGACCATCAAAAAATTGGTGTCCACGAAAATGGCAGAGGGGACTTTAGTTCAGGATCATATGCTGAAATTGTTTGGCTATATGAACGAGCTTGGTTCCTTTGATGTCATCTTGGAAGCAGAGATCCAAACAGACATTTTTCTCGCGTCTCTGTCAGGAGTGTTTGAGGGCTTCGTTACCAACTTCAACCTTAACCGGTTGGAGATATCTAACGCAGAGCTCCTAGCGGCGCTCCAGGCGGCAGAGGACGGGATGAAGGAAGGAGCCCAATCCCTGAACGTGGAGCGGAATTCTTCTCTGAAAGCCAAAGGCAAGTTTCAGAAAAGAAAGTCTAAGAAGCCCGTGAAGATGGGCCAGGTGCAGTTGCAGGTTCCTAAGCAGAATGGTCCGGCGAAGCCCAAAGGAAAATGTTTCCGATGTGGCAAGAAGGGGCACTGGAAGGGCGACTGCCGCACGGCTCCCAAGAAGGCTGAGACAGGTATATCTCAAATCCACATAGTGGAATCCCTTGTAGCATCCAGTTGTTCTCCAGTTTCATGGATTGTGGATTCTGGTTCCACCAACCATGCTTGCAAAAATTTACAGGGGTTCAAAGAGACAAGAAAACTGGGTAATGGGGAGATAATCCTAATCATGGGAACTGAGGCCGTGGCAGAGGCTGAAGCAGTTGGAGATGTCGTCGTGCAGTTTCTTGATGGAAGAAGTTTATTACTTAGAGACATACTTTATGTACCGTCCTTGAGACAAAACTTAATTTCTGTTTTCTTATTGAATAATGAAGGTTTTTCAGTTTTATTTGATGCTTCTGGTGTGTCAATTAAATTGAATGGTTCCTTTGTTTGTAAGGGAAAGATACAGAACGGTCTCTATGTAATTAACTCCAATCATAAGAAGGATAACATAACTGAAGCTTGTGTGGTTAATTCATCTAAAAGGAAAAATCCCTCAGATAATCCAACACTCATTTGGCATCTAAGGCTTGGACACATAGCCTCAGACAGGATTCACAGGTTGGTTAAGGTAGGACTTTTAAGTCCAGATGTTTCAGAAAGCCTACCGACGTGTGAGTCTTGCCTGGAAGGCATGATGACTAAAAGATCTTTCCGAGCCAAAGGTAACAGATTTAAGGAGGTATTAGAGTTGGTACACACTGATGTATGTGGGCCCATAAGTGTTCGTGCCATAGGAGGCTTCGAGTATTTCATCACCTTCACGGATGATCACTCGAGGTTTGGATACATATACCTAATGCGGCGGAAGTCTGAATCCTTTGATAAGTTCAAGGAGTTCAGAGCTAAAGCAGAAAAGCAAACGGGTAAAAGTATCAAGTCTCTTCGATCGGATCGAGGAGGTGAATACCTATCGGATGAATTTATTGGATACCTGTGTGAGCATGGGATCGTATCCCAGTTGACTGCACCAGGGACACCACAACAAAACGGTGTATCTGAGAGGAGAAACCGAACTTTGTTAGACATGGTTCGGACTATGATGAGTTATGCAATATTGTCATCTAGTTTTTGGGGATATGCCCTAGAGACGGCAGCATATACTTTGAACTTTGTTCCATCAAAGTTAGTACCCCTAACTCCTTGGGAGCTGTGGTTGAAGCGAAAGCCAAGTCTACAGCACTTTAGGATTTGGGGTTGTCCAGCACATGTGCGGAAGGACAAGCGAGATAAGATAGAGTCAAAAACTAAGGTATGTCTGTTCGTTGGATATCCAAAATGGACAAAGGGTGGTTTATTTTATGATCCTGAGGATAGAAAGGTTGTCGTCTCGACGAACGCCATATTCCTGGAGCAGGATTATTTAATGGACCATAAGCCCACCAGTAAAGTAGTTCTTGAAGAATTGCTTGGTATTGTGGGAGTACACAGACAGAAAACATAGTGGGAGCTGATACCACTAAGATAAACGATACTATAGAATCGACTCATATGGAACCACCGCAAGCTCGTCGTAGTGGGAGGACCACAAGTGCTCTTGATAGATACATTGGAGAAGCCTTTATGGTAGATCCAGAGTTTCAGGAGAATGATCCTCTGAACTATAACGAAGCGATGATATCCTCTGACCATGCAGCATGGCAGGAAGCCATGGAGGCAGAACTAACATCGATATCCCAAAATTCGGTCTGGACACTTGTAATACCACCTCACAACATGAAACATGTTGGGTGTAAGTGGGTGTACAAAAGGAAAAGAGGTCCGGATGGTACCGTTGAGACTTACAAAGCTAGACTAGTCGCTAAGGGTTATACCCAGCGAGAAGGGATCGACTATGACGAAACCTTTTTGCCAGTGGCTATGCTTAAGTCTATCCGGATCCTCTTGTCCATTGCAGCCCATTATGATTGGGAGATCTGGCAAATGGACGTCAAGACCGCATTCCTCAATGGGGATTTGGAAGAAGACATCTATATGTCTCAACCTCCAGGCTTTATCGCAAAAGGTCAGAAAAGTCTGGTGTGCAAGTTGCAAAGGTCCATTTATGGACTGAAGCAAGCATCCAGAAGTTGGAACATGTGTTTTGATCAGGCTATCCAGTCTTATGGATTTGAACAGAACGTGGATGAACCATGTGTTTATAAAATGAGCGATAAGACTGCAGTAGTTTTTCTAGTGCTTTACGTAGACGATATCCTGCTCATTGGAAACGATGTTGGAATGTTGTCTACAGTGAAGGTGTGGTTATCCTCTCAATTTGACATGAAAGACCTGGGTGAAGCGAGTTATGTTTATGGGGATCAAGGTAACTCGAGATCGCCAGAACAAGAGTCTCTCGCTGTCACAGTCAGCCTACATAGATACTATCTTGGTCAGATTCAGTATGCACAACTCCAAGAAGGGATTGGTTCCATTCAGACATAGAATAAAATTGTCCAAGTATCAGGCTCCTAAGACTCCTGAGGAGAGGGCAGAGATGCAGAAGATACCTTATGCTTCGGCTGTAAGGAGTCTGATGTATGCCATGCAGTGCACGAGACCAGATATATGCTATGCAGTAGGCATGATGGGCAGGTATCAGTCAAATCCAAGTCCAGGGCACTGGACTGCTGTGAAAAGTATACTCAAGTATCTCTATAGGACGAGAGATTATGAGTTAGTTTACTCTTCACAGGAACTGATGCCGATTGGATATACGGATTCTAACTTTGCGTCAGATCCGGAATCCAGGAGATCGACATCAGGGTTTGTGTTTTCATTAGGAGGAGGAGCTGTCAGTTAGAGGAGCGTGAAGCAGTGATGCATCGCGGATTCGACGACAGAGACTGAGTACATTGCGGCGTGCGAAGCAGCTAAGGAGGCGGTGTGGCTCAAGAAGTTCCTCACGGACTTAGGATGCATACCGGGAGCTCAAGATCCTATTGTCCTTTACTATGACAATAGTGGAGCGGTAGCACAATCCAAGGAGCCAAGATATCACCAGAAGAGCAAGCATATCGAGCGGAAATACTACATTATCCGGGACTTGCAGAAGCGAGGGGAGGTTGCAGTGACTCAGGTGGCGTCTGCAGATAACATGGCGGACCCTTTCAGAAAGGCGTTACCGACCAAGGCTTTTGAGAAGCACGTAGATGCCATGGGAGTTAAGACTGTTGTTCCTCGCTAGGCCAAGTGAGAGATTGTTGTAGCTCGTATGTCCTTAGCGTGGATTTTCTGTATTAACATTAATAAAGATGACTTTGGTTATTGCATTCATTAAAATAATACTCTGGTATATGCTAATACTCATATAATAAAAGGACCCTAGGGAACACAGTAGGCCACTGAAGCGAATGGAGGATCCATGCTTGGGAGACCCAGTAGACCAGTTCTGTGTAGACCTAGAACTAGTTCACAGCTTAGGTGATGTTGGTCGCTTCACCAAGAACAAGCTGTTGGCAGGTAGAGGATGTGGTGAAGTCTCCACCACGGGAACGTGGGATTCCTATTCACCTGACCAAGCACGATGATCGTGTTGAACAGGAACCAAGACGGTACACAGTTCAGTGATTCAGACACTGGTGCATAAACAGTCTTACTACTATAGATAATCTGTCCTTAACCCTGAGGGACCATGTACACTGGGCCAACCAGTTGTGTGGTACTTTGATGTGCCAACGTGTACGGACCTTCCATAGTCCAATACCACGGTACGTTGGGTTACCCAGCTGGCAGTGACATGTAATCCCTACATGTTATCCGACGTCTAGTGTTGGATGGGTGCATTTTGATGAGTCAATCTGTCCATACAGTTAACCCAGGCCTGGTGGTTGTCAGTATGACTGACGATGTTCCGGATGCTAGGCATAGCACCGGAAGGTGTGTGGTGTTATAGATGACAAGTCATCAATTCCTAGTCAGATGATCGATCGGGATCTGACGGTACTCCCCACCGCCCGAGTCGTATCATGGCACCAGTAATAGGAGGGACTAAGGATTATCGGAGTATAGTAGAGAACAGGGTTACGAGGGAGTAACATAAGTTTAGGATCACTAGAGTTCAACTCGCATAGCACTCTGGGTGGCTATACGGGTTTAGGGCTGATTAACGGAACTTTCGATGTGTCACCGGAACAGTTAATCAGGGATCCGGTTGAAGCTAGAGATCCCGAACCCTGAAGGTTCCACCTTGGCGTTGCGTATAGGAATAGTTCCCCGACCTAGTTGGATACGTTGGATGCGAAGTAGCGTGATGGAGCGCAAGCCCGGAGCCTAAGAACCTAATTCACATGTGTTACGGGCCGTAGGGGTATTTTGGTAAATACTGAAATATGGCTCAGAACACATTGAATATGGATCTTAGATTGAGTGGAATAATTCCAGGAGCTCACAGGCGCTGACGGAACTCGATTCCGAGTAGCGCACCTCACTCAGTCTCTCTTTCAGTTTTCCACTTTTCGTGAAGGGCGTTTTCGTCCAGGCTTCACAATAGACACTGGAAATCCCTAAAAACCGCCCCCCCCCCCCCCCCCCCCTCTATCATTATCCTACTAAGGCCGGCCCTAGCCTCCTTGGAGCCATGGGAGACCGGCCCTATAAAGAAAATAGGGAGGGGGAGGGCCGGCCCTAATGCTCCTCTCCTCCAGAAAATCCGAACTCTCTCCCCTCTCCTCATCTTTGTGGTTTCGGCCAAGGAAAAGATAGGAAGAAGAAGGGAGAAGAAAGAGGAAGGAAGGAGAAGGAAGAAAGGAGAAAGAGGAGGAGAAAATCTCGCGGCTCGCCATCGTCTTCGCAACGGATTCCTCCGTCGGCTCGTAATCCCTGCACTCAAAGACGGGATTTCGAGGATTCTTCAATTCGCAAAGGACAAGGTGCTATCCGACAGTTTCCTTTGCGATTCAAGTGCGGTTCTTCATCGTTCCGTCATCTCCGGATCATAAATAAAAAAGGTATGATGATTCTAAACACCTAACTAGATGCATGCATGTCTTCCGTAGATCGTAGTATGCCTCTAGGGTGTCCGCACATATGCTAAGATCATAGATTTGTATGTAGATTGTTTTGTAGAACGAATTGCAATGAAACATACACCGCATGATCTTCGGATCTTTCTTTTGCTTCCGCTGCGACTCTGATTAGCGGATCCAATTCCAACAGAAGCTTGCCGCCGTGTCTCCATCCCGTCTATCACAAAAACCCGGCCACCGAAGGAGCCCTATGGACAGGGATGAAATTGGCCAAAATCCCAACCCCGAACGCATAGAACCTAGGTCCTGGCCTCCCTGGAGCCGCCGACGGCGGCCAGGGAGGCCAAGAGGGATCGTCGGAAACCTAGGGCCTGGGGAGGAATGGGAGGAAGCTCAAGTGGGGTGGGCCTAAATAGGTTTGTTTTGAACCGATGCACTCCCCTACAAAATGAAATGGATGATTTGAGATTAAAGGAGTGGATGGATGGGTATGAGCATGAGAATGCAAAGGGAGCAGGTCAAGGATACCATTGCCATGTTGTTTACGGGCTTGACTCCCTATTTCGTCTGCAATTGAGACTGAAGTTGGAGCCTTGTGGGTGTAGCAGTTTCGAGTAACGGCTGGTGGAAGGCGATCGATTCAGCATGTTTGATCCATTGGGCTCGACTGGTGCGGGATCTCATTTTCTGATACCGGATATTCATCCTGTGTTGCACGTACTCTATTCCTCGTTTTGGATTGTCCCATATCTACCGTAGGTTGGCTTGCTCGTGAAGTAAAAGGAGCCCCCTTTGGCGATGGGTGATGAGGGCTTTCCCTCTACCTACTCTCTGTGGTCTTGTCTCTATTGACAATAGCCGTTGCGTACATGTAGCTTTTTAATGCGGCTGGCTAGCCCCACATACCAAATAAATAGGGTTATTTTGACTTTGCCTTCCAAATTTTGACTTGAATTAGACTTTACCCCCCATCTTTTCATTAATTAGATTTTACCCCCCAAAACTAACTGTTCCGTCAGCTCACCCTCCAAAACTTTATTTCTTTTCCGTTATCTCACCCTTTCTCTTAGATGGTGAGGTGACGGAATAGTTAGTTTTGGAGGGTAAAGTCTAATTAATGAAATAATGGGGGGTAAAGTCTAATTCAAGGTAAAATTTGGGGGGCAAAGTCAAAATAACCCTAATAAAAAATAATGCGGCAAGCAATCGTTAAGGAGGACCCACTCGCCTCCGTTGATGACTTGGTACTAATATTGACTCTCATTGTGGGTTTCCTATTTGACCTTCATTTCTAGGTGATGAGCAAGAATGTTAATAAATGGTTCCTGATAGCCAACAAGTACATAAGAAATTTTCAAAGCACAGGCATACAAATCAAATGCCCAGTTCCATCACCCCCCCCCCCCCCTAACCGAAAAAAGAAAAAGAAAAATGTGATTCAGCCCGGTTTGTCCCGAATTCACCGGCCCAAAAGATGTGGCAGCACGCAACTGGTGGCTAAAACCCACTAGCGATTTTAAAATCTTTAATAGCACTACGCTGCCACGTCTTTCGGGCCGACGAATTCGGGACAAACCTTCGGACTGAAGAGCGTTGCTAAAAAAAAAAAAGAGAAATCGATTGCCTAGAGAGGGACGGAACCAGGATTATATATTGGAAGGGACCAAAGCATAATAATTCATCTAGAGGGACAAAGCATGAACCAAATATATATATATATATATATATATATATATATATATATATATATATATATATATATATATATATATATATATATATATATATATATATATATATATATATATATATATATATATATATATAAAGATTTAAGATTTTTACTATATAAAATTTAAAAAATAAATAAATGAGGGGGGGGGGGGGGGGGGGGGTCCTTTTTAGTCATATGTATAGCCTTTTTTATATATGAGCCTCAAATGATGATACATATGTACTCTATATATTGACCCATTGGCCTAATGAGAGAACTTAATTATATTCTCTCCCAAAACCCTAGTCTCCATTTATGTCTTATAGGGGTCTTCGTGACATGGTACCAGAGCCAGGTTAGCCACATCTCTCTTCCTCCCATGCCGAGTGGCAGTCTTTCTTCTTCTCCACTCGATTTGAACGTCATTTTCTAGGTGATGTGTATACGAGTTAATAGATTGTTCCTGATAGCCAACAAGCTCATAAGAAATTTTCAAAGCAAAGAGGCATAAAAATCCATTGCCCAGTCAACGTCAACCACACGCATGAAGCAATCGGATGGTATGGGATAACTTCCAAGAAAAAAAGTTGAAGTACCAAAAAAAAAAATCCCATCAAATTAGACAAACCTCACTTGGTCGAGGCCCAGCACGAATCTGTTGGAAATAATCAGTGGTCAAAGGTATGCAACGGAAGAGCAAAGCCAGTTCGAAGACCCTAGGTGGTGTGCATATCAAAAATTCATTGAAACAACCTACACGTGCATGTATGAATCTACTATGGCAAATACGTGAACTCTTAACGACAATCTAGCGAAAAGAATAACCTAGTATGCATGTATATTCTATCTCTATACTGTATCTACATGTTAGGAAACCATACTTTCGTGCGGATTTATTCACCACGAAGAATTTGTTCTTCGTTGATGAAGACAATCAGATCTGTACATAGAGGCTTCGGAGTAATGATCATAACTTATGATCCATGTGTCAAATCGATTGACCTGAAAGTTGAACTGCAGGTAAATGACTTTGATACGCAACTTAATTTTGGATCCGGTTGGAGGTCAATCGGACGTCTGGATCTTCCTCAACAACTGAAACATCACAGGTCTACCATGAAAATATTGGACAGTAAAAGGAATCGCCTTCTTGTTCACCCGATCTCGTATGTAGCCCAAACCCTCGGATGGAGATCTCTGAGTGCCTCACCATACGATCTGTATTCCTTCTCTCACAAATCTTTAGGAAGAAGAGGAAAGGGACAACCTTGTGGCCGAAATCCCATAGGGATTGGAACCCTAAAACATGCCCCCCCCCCCCCCCCCAGCCCTAAGTCTCCCCTCCCTTCAATCCTTTCCTGAATAGGAAACATAGGGGGGGTGGCAACTTTGTTGATCCCTAAGTGGTGGGTGGCTACCTAGGGCATGCGAGGGCCTTTTAGTTGGACTAAAATGCCCCCCCTGCTCCTGCTAGTCGTTCACCTTATATAGAGAGCATTAATGGCTGGCCATTTGGTGCAATAGGCAACCCTAGTTAGACTAGGTGCCTCTCGCACACTAATGGTTCTCATATAGGGTGACACTAGTGTTTTCACTATTCATTGGGGGTGCTCCTACTAAAAACATGGGGTGCCCCTAGTAAAATCATCTAATCCACTTCTACCATGCTCCGATGCATTGCACCCATGGAGTGGGATCCAAACAAGAAGGGGGAGGGTGTACCTAGTATGTCTCTTTACTACTCTGGGGTGCCCCTAGCAGTGCTACTATTCTGGGGAACCATAGTATACGTACTAGCCTACACATCTACCATGCTCTAGTGTTACTCACATATGGAGTGTAGGTTAAATAGGGTTTAGGTGACGTTCTTCCTTTTCAGAGTTCTTGAGATAGAGAAATAGTTAAGATTCAAACTAGATGTGAATAAGATGGACCTTTATGGACCAGGGTTCATGACTTCCAACCGGACTCGACCGACACACTACCTAAGTATTCTATCAGTTCTATGAGTTGCAATTAACTTGAGTAGCCACCCAGAGTGCGACGCAGGCTGCACTTCAATCCCCCGGGCTTACTATGTTCTCTCGCATACCCCTGCTCTTTACTTAGTATTGGAAAACACGATGTCCCTTCATATGGTGCCATGACTCAACTCGAGCAGTGGAGAGCACCGTCAGACTCGAGTGATCAAATGACTTGGTTCCTTCCTGGATGACTGTATATATCGCACCTCTGATTACTTTGGCCAAGCAACCAGATCTAGTCAATAGCTCGACTATTGACCACTAGGCCTGGGTTTAATGTGCCATAAGTCAAGCCAAGAAACACACCTCCCGTTAGGGTATGAATGGTCTGCAGGAGTGGCATGCTAATGCGACGTCAGGCGAGTAACCCAACACACTGTGGTATTGGGTTACACAATGAACCCTCACACTTTGGTATGCCAAAGTACCACACAATTGGTAGGTCCACCAGCCATGGTTCCTTAGGGTTAAGTACCGATTTACCCTAAGCAGAAACACAACTTAGTTCATCGGTGTCTACTCACCGATCTGTGCAGCATGTTGATTTCGTTGGCCATAGCCACTGTGCCTGGTAATAACCGTGGTGGAGACACCCACGTTGTCACCCCAATAGTTTATCCTGATATAGCAACCAACCCTAATTAGAGCTACGAACTATTTAGGTTACATGGGACCAATTCATTGAATCTCCTACTCAAGTGGATTAACCATATAGCCATGGCTCCTTATTTTGTAATCAGAACACGCGCGTACTAAGGTACGTACCATGATGCAATTCTAAACTATCAACCATATATAACTCAACCAAGGTTTTTATAAGCTATAGACCTCATCAATCCCAACAATATCATGGTCACACGATGGTGGGCACCCCACAATGCATGGCACTCAGTTCAACTGTACTTCCATCAGATGACTGTGGTTTCTACCATATCACAGGTAGAGTGAACCCAGGGAAAGGACGAACCGTAGAGGAGTCATGACTCCCTCCTCGAATGTTTTCTCAGCAGTTACATATAATAGCATCTCCAACAAGCTCCTAAGGCCACTCCTAGTGAGCCTTAGAAACTCCCAGTGAAATTCCGCCTCTAACTGGCTCCCAAATTATGACCTGACTCCGACATGGCGCTGGGAACTCCTGGCATCTAGCTATAGTTAATAGAGCGTTGGGAGCTCCTAACGAGTGGTCTCCATATAAATACTTTTCAATTAAGCCCTTCCCTTTATGGTTATTTTGTGATTCTCTTTTCAATTCAGAGCTCCCAATGACTGGTCCCCAAATAAATTCGTTTCAATTCAGTCGTAGGAGCTTCTTATTGGGAGCCGGTTGGAGACCACCCATCTCACCCACCTACTCCTATCCTCTGTGGCCCCTTTTATGAGCTTTGAGAGCACCCAATACTGGGAGCCCATTAGAGATGCTCTAAATGGGTTATAACATGTTCCTCGGTCAAATAGGTTACAAATTTAGCTCTCTCTCTCTCTCTCTCTCTCTCTCAATTTGATTAGCAAGTACATTATTTTGGTCTTAAACTCCAATCAATGGTAAAAACGAGTATTTTTTTTTTCGAATGCCAAAATTCGAAGGAGAAGATTTTTTCTCAATAAAATAGAACATTGGAAGAGGATATTGTATTATTCTCCACTCTCAATTCAATCGTGCATCGTACTTGATATAGGCTTGGAGGACTCACGCAAGAAATAATATCCGTTGACACATAAATTTGGCTAGATAGGTGGTAGCACCGGATGGAGATGTGTAGAAAGTCGATGAAAATATAGTTGATGATTCTAGAATCTTGAGCCTTCCTGAATACTGAGGGATAAATGCTATATGGATGACTGGATAACCAACTTGTAGATGAAGGATAATTAATTCAGTATGCGCAATGGACCTAGGAAGAGAGAATGGTTAGATTCGTGATTGCATGAGGTTGTCGAACGTTCCTATGCTCTTTGTCAACTTCAAATAGTTATAACTTTGTGCTCAATTATCTGAATCCTTATTACGATTCTTATTAGATGTAGAGTTACTATTAGTCCCACCTTAGTTGTGGTATTGTAATGTGTGCGTTCTCTCTCTATAAAAGGAGAGGTAGTCTTATGTAATGGGATATACAAAGAGATAATACAATGAGTTTTCTCCCCAAACCTTTGTTGGAATTGGATCCGCTTATCAGAGTCGCAGCGGAAGCAAAAGAAAGATCCGAAGATTATACGGTGTATGTTTCATTATAATTAATTCTACAAAACAATCTACATGCAAATCTATGATCTTAGCATATGTGCAGACACCCTAGAGGCATACTACGATCTACGGAAGACATGCATGCATCTAGTTAGGTGTTTAGAATCATCATACCTTTTTGGATCTATGATCCAGAGACGACGGAACGATGAAGAACCGCACTTGAATCGCAAGGGAAACTATCGGATAGCACCTTGTCCTTTGCGAATTGAAGAATCCTCGAAATCCCGTCTCTGAGTGCAGGGATTACGAGCCGACGGAGGAATCCATTGCGAAGACGATGGCGAGCCGCGAGATTTTCTCCTCCTCTTTCTCCTTTCTTCCTTCTCCTTCCTTCCTCTTCCTTCTCCCTTCTTCTTCCTCTCTTTTCCTTGGCCGAAACCACAAAGGAGGAGCTTAAAGGGGAGGTTCGGATTTCCTAAGGAGAGGGAGCACTATGGCCGGCCCTCCCCCTCCCTATTCCTTTATAGGGCCAGTCTCCCAAAGCCTCAAGGAAGCTTGGGCCGGCCTCTAGGTGGATAGAGATAAGGGGGGACGGTTTTTAGGGATTCCAGGTGTCTATCGTGAAGCCCGGACGAAAACGCCCTTCACGAAAAGCAGAAAACTGAAAGAGAGACTGAGTGAGGTGCGCTACTCGGAATCGAGTTCCGTCAGTGCCTATGAGCTCCTGGAATTATTCCGCTCATTTTAAGATCCATATTCAATGTGTTCTGAGCCATATTTCAATATTTACCAAAATACCCCTATGGCCCGTAACACACGTGAATTAGATTCTTAGGCTTCGGGCTTGCACTCCATCGCGCTACTTTGCGCTACTTCACATCCAACGTATCAAACTAGGTCGAGGAACAATTCCTATATGCAACGACAGGGTGAAACCTTCAGGGTTCGGGATCTCTAGCTCCAACCGGATCCCTGATTAACTGTTCCGGTGACACACCGAAAGTTCCGTTAATCAGCCCTAATCCGATTAACCCGCGTAGCCACCCAGAGTGCGACGCGAGTTGAACTCTAGTGATCCTAAACTTATGTTACTCCCTCGTAACCCTGTTCTCTACTATACTCCGATAATCCTTAGTCCCTTATATTACTGGTGCCATGATATGACTCGGGCGGTGGGGAGCACCGTTAGATCCTGATCGATCATCTGACTAGGGTTTGATGACTTGTTATCTATAACACCACACACCTTCCGGTGCTATGCCTAGCATCCGGAACATCGTCAGTCATACTGACAACCACCAGGCCTGGGTTAACTATGTGGACAGATTGACTCATCAAAATGCACCCATCCAACACTGGACGTCGGATAACTTGTAGGGATTACATGTCACTCAAGCGCCAGCCGGGTAACCCAACGTACCGTGGTATTGGACTATGGAAGGTTCGCACACGTTGGCACATCAAAACACCACACAACTTGTTGGCCCAGTGTACATGGTCCCTCATGGTTAAGGACAGATTATCTATAGTAGTAAGACGGTTTCTGCACCAGTGTCTGAATCACTGAACTGTGCACCATCTTGGTTCCTGTTCAACATGATCATCGTGCTTGTTCAGGTGAATGGAAATCCCACATTCCCATGGTGGAGACTTCACCACATCCTCTACCTGTCAACAGCTTGTTCTCGGTGAAGCGACCGGCATCACCTAAGCTGTGAACTAGTTCTAGGTCTACACAGAACTGGTCCACTGGGTCTCCCAAGCATGGATCCTCCATGCGCCTCAGTGGCCTACTGTGTTCCCTAGGGTCCTTTTATTATATGAGTATTATCATATACCAGAGTAGTATTCTAATTAAAGCAATAACCAAAGCCATCTTTATTAATGTTAATACAGAAATTCCATGCTAAGGACACACGAGCTACAATAATTTCCCACTTGGCCTAGCGGGGAACAACAGTCTTAACTCCCATGGCATCCACGTGCTTCTAAAAAGCCTTAGTCGGTAATGCCTTTGTGAAAGGGTCCGCTATGTTTTCTGCAGACGCCACCTGAGTCACTGCAACCTCCCCTCGCTTCTGCAAGTCCCGGATAATGTAGTATTTCCGCTCAATATGCTTGCTCTTCTGGTGATATCTTGGCTCCTTGGATTGTGCTACCGCTCCACTATTATCACAGTAAAGGACAATAGGATCTTGAGCTCCCGGTACGCATCCTAAGTCCGTGAGGAACTTCTTGAGCCACACCGCCTCCTTAGCTGCTTCGCACGCCGCAACGTACTCAGCCTCTGTCGTCGAATCCGCGATGCATTCCTGCTTCACGCTCCTCCAACTAATAGCTCCTCCTAATTAAAACACAAACCCTGATGTCGATCTCCTGGATTCCGGATCTGACGCAAAGTCAGAATCCGTATATCCAATCGGCATTAGTTCCTGTGAAGAGTAAACTAACTCATAATCTCTCATCCTACGGAGATACTTGAGTATACTTTTCACAGCAGTCCAGTGCCCTGGACCCGGATTTGACTGATACCTGCCCATCATGCCTACTGCATAGCATATATCTGGTCTCGTGCACTGCATGACATACATCAGACTCCCTACAGCCGAAGCATAAGGTATCTTCTGCATCTCTGCCCTCTCCTCAGGAGTCTTAGAACCCTGATCCTTGGATAATTTCATTCTATTTCTGAATAGAACCAGTCCCTTCTTGGAGTTGTGCATACTGAATCTGACCAAGATAGTATCTATATAGGCTGACTGTGACAGCGAGAGAGTCTTGTTCTGGCGATCTCGAGTTAGCTTGATCCCCAGAACATAACTCGCTTCACCCAGGTCTTTTATGTCAAATTGAGAGGATAACCACACCTTCACTGTAGACAACGTTCCAATATCGTTTCCAATGAGCAGGATATCGTCTACGTAAAGCACTAGAAAAACTACTGCAGTCTTATCGCTTCTTTTATAAACACATGGTTCATCCACGTTCTGCTCATATCCATAAGACTGGATAGTCTGATCAAAACGCATGTTCCAACTTCTGGATGCTTGCTTCAGTCCATAAATAGATCTTTACAACTTGCACACCAGACCTTCCTGACCTTTTGCGACAAAGCCTGGAGGCTGAGACATGTAGATGTCTTCTTCCAAATCCCCGTTGAGGAATACGGTTTTGACGTCCATTTGCCAGATCTCCCAATCATAATGGGCTGCAATGGACAAGAGGATCCGGATAGACTTAAGCATAGCCACTAGCGAAAAGGTTTCATCATAGTCGATCCCTTCTCGCTGGGTATAACCCTTAGCGACTAGTTTAGCTTTGTAAGTCTCAACGGTACCATCCGGACCTCTTTTTCTTTTGTACACCCACTTACACCCAACAGGTTTAATGTTATGAGGTGGTGTTACAAGTGTCCAGACCGAGTTTTGGGACATCGATGTCAGTTTTGCCTCCATGGCTTCCTGCCATTCTGCATGGTCAGAGGATACCATCGCTTCGTCATAGTTCAGGGGATCATCCTCCTGAAACTCTGGATCTACCATAAAGGCTTCTCTAATGTATCTATCAGGAGCACTTGTGGTCCTCCCACTGCGACGAGCCTACGGTGGTTCCATAGGAGTCGATTCTACAGTATTGTTAATCTTAGTGGTATCGGCTCCCACTATGTTTTCTGTCTGCGTACTCCCATCAGTACCAAGAAATTCTTCAAGAACTACTTTACTGGTGGGCTTATGGTCTATTAAATAATCCTGCTCCAAGAATACAGCATTCTTCGAGACGATAACCTTTCTATCCTCAGGATCATAAAATAAATCACCTTTTGTTCCTTTTGGATACCCAACGAATAGACATACTTTAGTTTTTGACTCAATTTTATCTCGCTTGTCCTTCCGCACGTGTTCTGGAATTCCCCAAATCCTAAAGTGCTGTAGGCTTGGCTTTCGCTTCAACCATAGCTCCCAAGGAGTTAGGGTACTGACTTTGATGGAACAAAGTTCAAAGTATATGCTGCCGTCTCTAGTGCATATCCCCAAAAACTAGGTGGCAATGTGGCATAACCCATCATAGTCCGAACCATGTCTAACAAAGTTCGGTTTCTCCTCTCAGATATACTGTTTTGTTGTAGTGTCCCTGGTGCAGTCAACTGGGATACGATCCTATGCTCTCGTAGGTACCCAATAAATTCATCCGATAGGTATTCGCCTCCTCGATCCGATCGAAGAGACTTGATAGTTTTACCCGTCTGCTTTTCTGCTTCAGCTCTGAACTCCTTGAACTTATCAAAGGATTCAAACTTTCGCCGCATTAGGTATATGTATCCAAACCTCGAGTGATCATCCGTGAAGGTGATAAAATACTCGAAGCCTCCTATAGCACGGACACTTATGGGCCCACATACATCAGTGTGTACCAACTCTAATACCTCCTTAGATCTGCTACCTTTGGTTCGGAAAGATCTTTTAGTCATCTTGCTTTCCAGGCAAGACTCACACGTTGGTAGGCTTTCTGAAACATCTGGACTTAAAAGTCCTACCTTAACCAACCTGTGAATCATGTTTGAGGCTATGTGTCCAAGCCTTAGATGCCAAAGGAGTGTTGGATTATCTGAGAGATTTTTCCTTTTAGATAAATTAATCACACAAGCTTCAGTTATGTTATCCTGCTTATGATTGGAGTTAATTACATAGAGACCATTCTGTATCTTTCCCTTATAAACAAAGGAACCATTCAATTTAATTGACACACCAGAAGTATCAAATAAAACTGAAAAACCTTCATTATTCAATAAGGAAACAGAAATTAAATTTCGTCTCAAGGACGGTACATAAAGTATATCTCTAAGTAATAGACTTCTTCCATCAAGGAACTGTAAGACGACATCTCCAACTGCTTCAGCCTCTGCCATGGCCTCAGTTCCCATGCTTAGGATTATCTCCCCATCACCCAGTTTTTTTGTCTCCTTGAATCCCTGCAAATTATTGCAAGCATGGTTAGTGGAACCAGAATCCACAATCCATGAAACTAGAGAACAACTGGATGCTACAAGGGATTCCACTATGTGGATTTGAGATATATCTGTCTCAGCCTTCTTGGGAGCCGCACGATAGTCGCCCTTCCAGTGCCCCTTCTAGTCGCATCGGAAATATTTTCCATTGGGCTTCGCCGGACCATTCTGCTTGGGAACCTGTAACTGCATCGGGCCCATCTTCATGGGCTTCTTAGACTTTCTTTTCTGAAACTTGCCCTTGGCTTTTAGAGAAGAATTCCACTCTACATTCAGGGATTGGGCTCCTGCCTTCATCCCATCCTCTACCGCCTGGAGCGCCGCTAAGAGCTCTGTGTTAGACATCTCCAACCGGTTAAGGTTGAAGTTGGTAACGAAGCCCTCAAATGCTCCTAACAGAGACGCGAGGAAAATGTCGGTCTGGATCTCTGCATCCAAGATGACATCGAAGGAACCAAGCTCGTTCACATAGCCAAACAATTTCAGCATATGATCCCGAACTAAAGTCCCCTCTGCTATCTTCGTGGACGCCAATTTCTTGATGGTCAGGTAACGAGTTACCCGACTACGACCCTCGAACATTTCCTTTAGGTAGAGCATCATGTCTGAAGCAAAGGCCATGTCTTCGACTTGCTTCTGAAGGACAGTCTGCAAAGATGCCACTATGTAGCACTTGCACATCTCATCAGCATCTAGCCAGTCTTTCTATTCCTTTAATTGGGCCTCAGTTGCACTTGGTCCCGGCATGGCCGGTTGAGGGGTACTTAGGGTAATTGTGTGTTTGCCAACCCTTAGGACGAGCATCAAGTTACGCTTCCAGTCCTCGTAGTTTGGTCCCGTAAGTTTGTTATCATTAAGTATGGAGGCAAGGGGGTTGAGCTTGGTCATGATTCTGTAAACAATGGTTCAAAGCAAAATTAGGGTTTACTACAATCTATTTTATGGAATTTAGAAATAGATAATGTATACTCCAGCCGCTATGTCTTCACTACCTCAAGTGGAGACATCTAGGAATCCAAATTCCCTAGGCTCGAGCACTGAGACTATCGGCCTTGAATTGGAGACAGCATCTCGGTGAGAGCATGCAACCGCTTCTGCCAACGGGGCTTTTACGGCCCAGTCTTCATCAGAATTATCCATGGTAAACTGAAAGACCTCCCAGTCTCCTTTTGGCCAGCTTTATGTGACCCGCTTGTGCAGCAACAGCGGCTTCACACAAGCTTTCGGATGCTTCCCACAAATCTAGGTGGTATGGCAGGGGGTTCATAGGCTCCCGTAATGCAGGAAAAAACCGTCACCCACTGCCACCGGCATCCTCCATGTCCCAAAGGAAACCACTAAACGAACCAGTATGGAAGGAAACACAGCTCTCACTCGGTGGGAATATCGAACTGCGTACCTCCCACCCAGACCCTTAGCCGGTTGATTGTGGAGGTCAGGGGCTCCCCTTTGGAGGGAACCTCTTACACATCCCTACTTTATAAGGTTTTATGCATATCTAGAAAGGTCACGACCTCCTAGACATAGACCCTGGTCTACCGTGCTCCCACTAGGATTACAAACCCTCCCGCAAAGCATTAGTATCCTCAGAAAATATCATAGTCCCTACCTTGAATACTCAGCTTTCACCTTTCTTGCAAGGATCACATTACATAGATTCCAAGGATCCCGATACTTCACTAGTTTGCCCATAATCCTAAGATCTGGAGCCTAGCCTAAGGTCAACGTGGAAAGGACTCCCACTACGATGACGCCTCGTTCACAATTTGATGCCTGATGTCATAGTAGACCTCATCTCATTACAGGTTTCGATGCTGGCCAAATAGGGACATCCGACAACCTCCGCCGGACCTCAACCTAATGGTGGCATAACCAAATCGTGATGAATTCATACTACCATCAAACGTCATCTAGAAATGGGTATCACACAGTGAAATTCTAACCTAACTTGGTCGCTAGGACCACGTGGGGAAAGGGCATCCCACTAGGGTTATCATACTTCTTATGGAGACATTAGTTAATTATCTCTAAACAAATCTAACACTGCGTCTATCTCGGTGCACAGTACTTGGCTACCTGAACTACCACGAGGGCGGTTACCGCCTTTCCTTTTAGCTAGCCACCGGATTCGAACGTGTTAGAAACATCTAGAATCACCGATGAATCCATAAGCTTAGTACTAACCCTAAGCCTGATCTAGAGACAAACTCACAAGCAAGATAATAAAATTATCATCGGGGTTCTCTAAACAAAAAGTAAAGAGAATCAACAGAAAAACACATCCAAACTGAATCAAGTCCAGGGTTCGACCCCTGAATCTGAATTGCACAGTCAAGATATCCTGATCTTCCGTTCTGCACGATCTCTGACGATGATCCCCATCATCGCCAACATGCACGCTTTCATCGGGTCTTTGCACGCCATGGTACCGCTTGCCCGAACCGTGGATGAAGCATCATCTCCTTCTTCCTGTGACCGATAAACTAACACGCTCCGAGCAAGTGCTCGTTCATGTACAATTTCGCTAGAAAGAAAAAGGAAACAATCCTAGAAAACTGGCCAGGGAACCGAGGATGGTCAACCCCCACCCTCACCCATCTAGAGCCTTAAAATCCACATACAATAATAATCAATGCAAAATTAAATCCGGGGTCCGACCCCCGGATGCATGCAATCACAGATTACTATTCAGCGCGGCACCTGCAAAAAGACGATACATAGCACAATCCATATGCATGATCTACGTCGAACCCCAACGAAAACATATGCCATCATGTATTCACATCACGAATTCATGCATGAAACATACACCAAAGTGTGCTCTGATACCAATTGTTGGAATTGGATCCGCTTATCAGAGTCGCAGCGGAAGCAAAAGAAAGATCCGAAGATCATACGATGTATGTTTCATTATAATTAATTCTACAAAACAATCTACATGCAAACCTATGATCTTAGCATATGTGCGGACACCCTAGAGGCATACTACGATCTACGGAAGACATGCATGCATCTAGTTAGGTGTTTAGAATTATCATACCTTTTTGGATCTATGATCCGGAGACGACGGAACGATAAAGAACCGCACTTGAATCACAAGGGAAACTGTCGGATAGCACCTTGTCATTTGCGAATTGAAGAATCCTCGAAATCCCATCTCTGAGTGCAGGGATTACGAGCCAACGGAGGAATCCGTTGCGAAGATGATGGCGAGCCGTGAGATTTTCTCCTCCTCTTTCTCTTTTCTTCCTTCTCCTTCCTTCCTCTTCCTTCTCCCTTCTTCTTCCTCTCTTTTCCTTGGCCGAAACCACAAAGGAGGAGCTTAAAGGGGAGGTTCGGATTTCCTAAGGAGAGAGAGCACTATGGCCGGCCCTCCCCCTCTCTATTTCCTTTATAGGGCCGGTCTCCCAAAGCCTCAAAGAAGCTTGGGCCGGCCTCTAGGTGGATAGGGATAATGGGGGGGGCGGTTTTTAGGGATTTCGGGTGTCTATCGTGAAGCCCAGACGAAAATGCCCTTCACGAAAAGCAGAAAACTGAAAGAGAGACTGAGTGAGGTGCGCTACTCGGAATCGAGTTCTGTCAGCGCCTATGAGCTCCTAGAATTATTCCACTCATTTTAAGATCCATATTCAATGTGTTCTGAGCCATATTTCAGTATTTACTAAAATACCCCTACGGCCTGTAACACACGTGAATTAGGTTCTTAGGCTTCGGGCTTGCACTCCATCGCGCTACTTCGCATCCAACGTATCCAACTAGGTCGGGGAACAATTCCTATACGCAATGATAGGGTGAAACCTTTAGGGTTCGGGATCTCTAGCTCCAACCGGATCCCTGATTAACTGTTCCGGTGACACACCGAAAGTTCCGTTAATCAGCCCTAATCCGATTAACCCGCGTAGCCACCCAGAGTGCGACGCGAGTTGAACTCTAGTGATCCTAAACTTATGTTACTCCCTCGTAACCCTGTTCTTTACTATACTCCGATAATCCTTAGTCCCTCCTATTACTGGTGCCATGATACGACTCGGGCGGTGGGGAGCACCGTCAGATCTCGATCGATCATCTGACTAGGGTTTGATGACTTGTCATCTATAACACCATACACCTTCCGGTGCTATGCCTAGCATCCGGAACATCGTCAGTCATACTGACAACCACCAGGCCTGGGTTAACTGTGTAGACAGATTGACTCATTAAAATGCACCCATCCAACACTGGACGTCGGATAACCTATAGGGATTACATGTCACTCAAGCGCCAGCCGGGTAACCCAACGTACCGTGGTATTGGACTATGGAAGGTCCGCACACATTGGCACATCAAAGCACCACACAACTGGTTGGCCCAGTGTACATGGTCCCTCAGGGTTAAGGACAGATTATCTATAGTAGTAAGACAGTTTCTGAACCAGTGTCTGAATCACTGAACTGTGCACCATCTTGGTTCCAGTTTAACACGATCATCGTGCTTGGTCAGGTGAATGGGAATCCCACATTCCCGTGGTGGAGACTTCACCACATCCTCTACCTGCCAACAGCTTGTTCTCGGTGAAGCGACCAGCATCACCTAAGCTGTGAACTAGTTCTAAGTCTACACAGAACTGGTCCACTGGGTCTCCCAAGCATGGATCCTCCATGCGCCTCAGTGGCCTACTGTGTTCCCTAGGGTCCTTTTATTATATGAGTATTATCATATACCAGAGTAGTATTCTAATTAAAGCAATAACCAAAGTCATCTTTATTAATGTTAATACAGAAATTCCACGCTAAGGACACACGCGCTACAACAACCTTTGCTAGTCTCTCTCTCCCTCTTTCTTCGTAACATGGTATCAGAGCTAGGCCCCACCTCGTCTTTTCTCTATGTGGTCCCGTCGCACCCTCTTTCTTCCTCCGATCGAGAACTTCTCCATCCCTCCGATCGAGAGATGCTTTGTGTGCAAGCGGGTGTTGAGAATAGTCCCACATCGGTAAAGGGGTGGGAGTTCCCATCTTCATATATCGTTTCCCCTCACTCTTATCACCGGGCTGCAGGAGGACCTGTAGAAAAGGTCGATGGGCTGCAAAATGGGCCAGTGGAAGACCAACGAGCTGCAGAAGGGGCAGACGAAAGACCTGCAGCCTATCGGTCTTCCGTCGACCCCTCCTACAGCCCGCCGGTCTTCTACCGGCCCCTTTTGCAGCCCGCAAGCCGCCGACCCTTTTATAACTCGCTGACTATCCGCCAGCTCTCCTGCAGCCCGCTGACTATCCGTCGGCCCTCTTGCAGCCTACCGGTCTTCCGACGACCCCTCCTACAGCCCACCAGCCCTCTATCGGACCTCCTGTAACCCACCGCCGGCCCTCCTATAGCTCGCCGACTATCCTCCGACCCTCTTGTATCCTACCGGTCTTTCCTCGGCCTCTCCTGCAACCCGTCGATTTTTTATCGGCCCCTCCTACAACCCGCCGCTGGCCCTCCAACAGCCTGCTGACTATCCTCTGGCCGTCCTACAACCTGCCAGTCTTCTGTCGGCCCCTCCTGTAGCCCACCAGTCTTCCGCTGGCCCCTCCTGTAACTCACTGCGGGCCTGCTTGCAGCCTGTCGGCTAACCGTCGACCCTCCAGCAGCCTGTTGGTCTTCTACCGGCCTCTCCTGCAGCCTGTTGGTCCTCCACTTACCCCTCTTGCAGCCCGCCAATCTCACCGCCGGCCCTCCTATAGCCCGCCGACTATCCGTCGGCCCTTTTGCAGCCTACCGGTCTTTCGCTGGTCCCTTCTACAGCCCGCCAACCCTACGTCGGACCTCCTGCAACCTGTCGGCCTTCCAACGGCCTCTCCTATAGCCTGTTGGTCTTTCATCTGCCCCTTTTGCAAACCGTAAGCTTGCTGGTCTTTCGACGGCCCCTCCTATAGCCTGTCGATCTTTCGTCGGCCCCTCCTGTAGCCCGCTGACTATCCGTTGGCCCTCCTACAGTCCGATCTTCTGTCGGTCCCTCCTACAGCCCGCCAGCCCTCTATCGGACCTCCTGTAGCCTGCCGTTGACCCTCCTGCAACCCCCCGACTATCCTCCGGCCCTTATATAGCCTACCGTTCTTTCGCCGGCCCCTCATATGGCCCGTTGGTTTTTTGCTGACTCCTCCTGCAGCCCGCCAGCCCTCTGTTGGACCTCCTACAGCCCGTTGCCGACCTTCCTACTGTCCGCCGACTATCCGCCAGCCCTCCTGCAGCCTATCGATCTTTCGTCAGCCCTCTTGCAGCCCGCCGTCGGCCCTCTCGCAGCCCTTCGACCTTTTCTGTAGCCCTGCTGGTCTTTCTGTTGGCCTCCCTTGCATATCAGCCTGCTTGAGCCTTGTGCTATGTCGGCCTATCTATCTGCGGCCTACATGCATTCCTGCACTCTGCTAGTCCTCATATGTTATACCATCTTGTCAGCCTGCATATTCCTTGCTCTCTGCCAACCTACTTACACCTTATGCTTTGTCGACCTGCCTGCGCCTATACTAGTGCCTTGCGCCCTTGCGTTTTATGGTCTGTCTACCTGCGCCTGTGTCTGCACTAGTGCCCTGTGCCCTACGCTCTACCGGTCCGTCAGCGCCTGCACTTGTGCCCTACGCCCTGTGCTCTACTGGTCCATCCACCTGCGCTTGCGTCTGCACTAGTTCCCTGTGCCCTGCGCTCTACTGGTCTGTCTACTTGAGCCTGCGCCTGTGCTTGCACTAGTACCCTATGCTCTACTGGTCCGTCCGATCTTCTCCTTTTGTTCGAGCTTCTTTCCCACTGGCTTCACTTTCCTTGACCGTTGTCTTATCCTCTTTCTCTCTGGTTGCACGGTTAGCTCTCGGATCTCCTCTATCCTGTCACACTTGTGCCGACTCTTGGATCCTCTATTCCTGGTTGTGTGATCCTATCAGAGCTACGACTCTATTTTCTCTCGGATCCTCTCTCTCTCCGGACACATTTGTGCTGGCTTTCGGATGCTCTCCCTTTCCTTGGTCATGTGAGCCTATCTTTTTTCTCTTCTTCGTCTATGATAATTAAGATCTTCTAGGTGGTGTCAAGTGCTTGCTTTGGCTGAGTGCTAGCCTCCTATGAGGTCTCACGCATCCACACCTTTTTTTTCTTAGCCGTTCTCTCCCCTTTCGGCTTCCTTTATTGCCAGCCTTCATCACCGTCAATTTTCTTCGCTCCAATCCTTAGAGATCATTGCCAGTTCCTCGATTAACCTGCTTTCAGGTTGGCCGGGTTTCCCCGGTTGTCTTGCTTGCAGGTCAATCGAGTTTCCAAGAAGACTTGCTTGTAGATCGCCCTGACACTATTTTTTACTTTATAGCATAAAAATGGGATATTTGATATAATTTTTTTTTCTTTTCTTTTTCCTTTCTTTTATTAAGCAAACTGATGTCGGTTTATACCTTACATCAGTTTGACAGGGGGTATTAGATGTAGATTTACAATTAGTCCCACCTTAGTTGTGGTATTGTAATGGTGTTTCTCTCTCTATATAACGAGAGGTAGTCTTATGTAATGGAATATACAAAGAGATAGTACACGGAGTTTTCTCCCCAAACCTTAGTCTCTCTATCCCCCTCTCTTCGTAACAATTGTAATACGAAAAGTTTACAATGAGATATACAACAGTCAACTGCTTCGCCATTAACCCGAATTTTCAGTCCTGAAAAAAGAATGCCTTGATTGTTTTCTGGCATTTTTTAAATTTTTAGTAGCTTATAAGAAGAACCACTACCACAAAAGAAATGAATATTCCATGGCGAGAATGATCTGAGATGCAGAAATCGAGAGATTCCTCCTCATGAAAGGAAGAAATCCAATCCAAGAGAGCTGAGATCTACACTAGGAAAGCTAAAGTCTATTCCAGGAATGTTGAGAGTTATGTCAGTATTGGTCGCGCTCTCGGAGCCTAGGGCCACATCCCTAATCAGTGCCCGAACCTTGGGAGGTGCATCTATTTGAATCTATAGTAGTGGAGGAGGAGGAAGAAGAGAGATGGGAGCATCAGTGAGCCGACAGAGAGCGCACTTCACCCCGGGGCTCTGGTGCTCTATCTCCTTTGGCCTGTTTGGTTTCTCATTGGTTGCACTCTCAAAGCTCGTGGGGCCGATAAATTTGACTAGATACATGGCAGCACCATATGGAGATACGCAGAAAGTTGTTCGATGTAAATATAATTGATGAATCTAAAATCTTGTTAAAGAATATTGAGCATTCCTGAAGGTCGTGATGGATAAATGCGCGCTATACGGATGGCTAGATAACTGACCTGTAGATGAAGGATAGCTAATTCAGCATGCACAATGGACCTATAAAGAGAGAATGATTAGATTCTTGATCGCCATTGATTGTCGGAAGTTCGCATGCTCTTTTTCAACTCAAACGGCGTGGTTCTAACTTTGTGCTCAATTATTAGAATCCTTATTATGATTCTAAAATTTACATCGATCAATTGCATCACCATTAACCCCAATTTTCAATCCTAAAGAAAGATATCATATTACTGATTTTCTAGCATACTTTTTTTAGGTTTAGTAGCTTATAAGACGAACTACTACCACAAGAGATTGAAATGAATCTTCCATGGAGAGAGTGATCTGAGAAGTAGAAATCAAGATATTCCTTCACACAGAAGGAAGAAATCCAACCTAAGAGAGCTGACCAAGAAAGTTGAAGTCTATTCAAGAAATGCTAAGAGTTATGTCAGTGATAGAATTGGGAGAATTTTTCTATATTTATTAGGGCTCTATGGCCAGGTATAAATAGGTACAAGTCTTGCATATCAAGTTAGGGTTAGACAGGTACAAGTCTTGCACAGCAAGTTTGGGTTAAACATGCTATATATATATACACAATCTTAACACCCCCCCTCAAACTCATGGTAGGTCAAACAGCGTGAGTTTGCCAATCAGAAATTGAAAGCGATGAGTAGGGTGAGACTTTGTAAAGATGTTCGTGATTTGTTCAACGAACGATATGTGTGGTAGAGAGATAGTCTTGGCCTTGTAACGCTCTCAGGTGAAGTGGCAATCAATCTTTATGTGCTTTGTTTGCTCATGAAAGACTGGATTGCAAGTAATCTGAATTGTGCTCTTGTTGTCACAGTAGAGAGTAGTATGTGAGGAGACTTCAATCCCAACGTTTGAGAGAAGGCGCCTGACATGGACGATTTCTTTGGTGGTTGAAGCCATAGCTCGATACTCGGATTTGGTGCTGGAGAGAGAGACAATATCCTGCTTCTTACTACGCCAGGAGATAAAAGAGTCATCAAGAAAGAGATAGAAACCAGTGGTGAAGGGTCGAGTAGTAGGATCACCAGCCCAATCAACATCAGAGAAGGCCCGAAGAACCAAAGAGGAGTTTGCAGGAAAAAGGAGGAACCGGGTGATGGTACCTCGTAGGTAGCGAAGGATCCTCAAAAGGGCTGCATAATGAGCAGAGCGAGGGGCTTGAACAAATTGGCTGACAATACTGACCGCATGAGCAATGTCAGGTCTAGTGATGCACAAGTAGATAAGCTGCCCTACTATCTGCCTATATCGTGTAGCATCGGAAGGAGGCTCACCATCTATGGGCGCCCGAAGCTTAACATTAAGCTCCTCAGGTGTATCAGCAACCTTCCGATCAATAAGTGTAGCTCGAGCTATAATATCTGAAGTGTATCACTGTTGAGAGACAAGGATGCCATCACGAGTTTGTGCTACTTCAAAGCCAAGGAAATAGCGAAGATGACCCAAACCCTTCATCTGCAACTATCGCTGGAGAGGAGCTTTGAGCGATACAATGCCGGTAACATCATTGCTTGTGATGATCATGTCATCCACATAGAGAAGAAGGAGAACTCGCCCCTGCAAGGAGGACCGCACAAACAGAGTGTGATCCTAGTAGCTCTCGGAGAAACCAATCCGGTAAACAATGTTGTGAAAATATTCGAACCAAGCATGTGGTGCCTGCTTCAGACCATAGACCGCACAGTGAAGCAGACAGACATACTGAGGAGGCATGGAGTAGCCAGGAGGCGGCTGCATGTAAACGACCTGAGAAAGGGTGCCATGAGAAAAGACATTCTTCACATCCATATGAAACAGAGGCCACTGGTGGGTGGAAGCAACGACAAGGAAAGTGCGAATGATGGTCATCTAAGCAACTAGAGCAAAAGTCTTGTCATAGTCAAGACCAGCCTCCTGAGTAAAACCGCGGGCAATGATCTGGGCTTTGTGCCACTCAACAGATCCATCAAGTCGGTATTTGACCTTGTAGACCCATTTACAGCTGACAAGCTCGACTCCAGCAGGGAGAGGGACAACAGACCAGGTCCCAATCTGAGCAAACGCCTGAAGCTCCTCGTCCATAGCCCGCTACCACTCGGGGTACTGAAATGCCTCATGATAAGAGCGGGCCTCGGAAGGAGTGGTGTGAATAGCGGAAATGAAGGGCTGGTAAGAGGAAGCATAAGAGCGGGCATCAACAAACAAATTCAGCTTGTTAGGTGGGCGACGGTCATGCAGAGGATAACGACGCTCTGGTACTGTGACAGGATCTTCAGTCAGAGGCGGAGGAACTGGTGGTGGAGAGAAAGGAGACGTTGGGGGAAGCTAGGTCTCAACAGGAATAGAGGCGGAGGGTGCGAGGGGAGGGGTCAGGTCCTCAGGAGAGGGTACAAATGAGCCTTGGTGATGGGACTCGACTGGGGGAGGGGGACATGGGCAAAGTCTGTAGGACTCGATAGGAGATGGTGCAATGGAAGAAGAGACAAATGGTGGAGACTCGAGATGAGCAGACACAGGGGAGAGAAAATGGAGATCCTGAGAAGAGGGAGAATAAAACAAAATATCCTCAAAGAAGGAGACATGCTTGGCTAGGAGAATACGATGAGCAACAGGTTCATAGCAACAGTGACCTTTGTGCTCGAGACTGAGACCCAAAAGAATGCATTTTGCAGCCTTGGGAGACAATTTGTTGCGTTCATGAGGTGGCAGAAGCCCAAAACAAGCGCAGCCAAAGACACGAAGCATGTCATAAGAAGGAGGAGATGAGAAGAGACACTCATGAGGGGAGAAACCAGAAAGGTTGGTAGAAGGAGTAATGTTGATGAGATTAACAGAGGTGAAGATGGCTTCAGCCCAGAAAGAGTGAGGCACAGAGGAGGAGAGGAGAAGAGAATAGGAAGTCTCAAGAATGTGACGATGCTTACGCTCAGCAACACCATTCTGTTAGTGAGTGTGCAGGCAAGACTACTGAAAGAGGGTTCCATGAGACTGGAGGAGAGACAGATAATCGGTTGATAGAAATTCACGAGCACAGTCAGATTGAAAGGTTTTTATCCGAGTGCGAAACTGAGTTTGGATCATATTGGTGAAGGTAGTATAGATAGAAAAAACTTCAGAACGATGACGACGTAAATAAACCCATGTATAGCAAGAAAAATCATTAATGAAGCAAATATGATAGAAATAGCATTTTATAAATGATATGGGTGAGGGTCCCCAAATATCCGAATGAACAAGGTCAAACGGAGCAACAGAATGAGACACACTAAGACGAAAGGGGAAGGCTGTGAGCTTAGCAAGCTGATAACTTGTACAAGGGAAAAGAGAAGAAAAGGGAGCATGACTTAAAGCCCTAGACTGAAATAGGCTTTTAAGTCATTGCTCGGATACATGACCTAATCGTCTGTCCCATAAGTTAGCCGCAAACGAACTAACAGCACAAAAACTGAGAGGAGAAGGAGTCACGTGAAGAGACTCAAGATGGTAGAGATCACCCTCTTTACAACCGGTTCCAATCGTCTTGCCCGAGCGAGGATCCTGTACAACACAACCAGAGTGAAAAAAGGATACGGTCAGACCAGTGTCACAAAGAGTAGAGACAAAGATAAGGTTCATGCATAGGTTAGGGGAATGATAAACACTGGGTAAGGTGAGGCTGCCAGATGGGTCAGACAAGGGGGAGATGGAACCACACTGGGAGATGGAGAAATAAGATCCATTCGCAGTGTGGAAGGGTGGGATTGCGGTGGGGCAAAGAGAAGTAAGAACAGAGAGGTCATGGGTGAGATATTGGGAGGCCCCAGAGTCCAGGACCCAGGCAAAGGGAGTACTAGAATAGGCCGAGTAGGCAGTAGGAGGTATGGATGACGAGGAGGCACCGGAGCTTATCTGGTGCTGCTAGAATTGTTGAAACTACTGGAACAACTGGAGCTGATGTGAAGTAAAAGCGACAGTAGAGGTGGGCTCAACTAGTGCAGTAAGAATAGGAGGAGAATCATGAACAGGTTTTCTTAGACCAAGAGGGCATGTACATTTCTAAGGATGAAGAGTCCAACACATCTAGGCCAAGTGGCCCTGCTTGTGGTAATAAGTGTAGTATAGTGGTATGCCATGACCACCAGAATACCCACCACGACCACCTGAGCGGCCACCAGAATAAGGAAGAACCTGTGGCGGTGTCAAAGATGAAGCAAAGGAGCGAGAAGTGGTGGCAAGAACCCCCTCGTGACCGGTAGCAGTAGCCGGAGTGGGAGGAGGTGGTTGATGCCGATGCTCTCCAGTCGGGACTACTCAGAGAGGAGAGTGGCGACGACCTCGATAAGACGAGGAAAAGGGGTCTGGCACAATAGTTGCCCGGCTAGGGGCTAAAGAGCCGGGGTAAGTCCGGCAAGAAAAAGGTGCACCTTTCGGCATTCCAGTTGAACCTCTAATGCCTATGCATTAGGCCCAGGCTCCATCTGCTTGAGCTCTTGCCAGGGGTCCCCATGAATGTGTAGTATGCCTCCATACGCCGGGTGCCCTACTGGGCTGTTACCATATGTCATAGGAGATGGGCCTCACGAGCATCGTCTGACTGAGCAAAGAGGCCGCAATGATGCTTCCAGATAGCACATGCAGTCGGAAAGGCAACCAATTCGTTGCGTAGGGAGGTGTCCACTGAGGTGACAAGAAAAGCTTTGACGTGTACATCCTCGTAAGACCAACGAGCCGTCAAAGCTAAAGATCTGCAGCGGAGGGAGAAACCGTCGGTGTAGTAGCGATCTCGGTCGTAGTGCCATCGGCATTCTTGATGGACGATACTGGCATCCCAGGTGTGTAGACGGCATCGATATCCTCGGAGGGGAGAACAACATGGAAAATGTTTCAGTAGAGGAACTGGCACTCTAGATCGTTTCGGATCGATGTTGATCAGGGAGTCCAGTCGGTCTGGGTAGAGAGGAGGAGATTGATGTGCATGGGGAGACACCTCCTGAAGATCCGATCGTCGTTGAAGGTGACCATAATGCGGAAGTGTTATTCGATTATGGATGCAAGGAAAGGCTGAGGCGGTGTCGGGCTGGACGCGGAGGAGGTGCTAGGCGACGTCGATTTGAACAGAGGAGAGGAGGAGGGTCGTGCGGCATCGGGCTGCACGAAGGAGGGGCTAGCTGGCGTCAGAATGGACGCAGAGGATGACTGGGTCGGCGTCGGACGTCGATCTTGACGCGGAGGAGAGAAAGGGTCAGATGATATCGAGATGGATCACAGAGAGGAGAGAGAGAGAGAGAGAGAGAGAGAGAGAGAGAGAGAGAGAGAGAGAGAGAGAGAGATGGTCGGCTAGGGTGGCTCTGATACCATGATAGAAGTGGGAGAATTTTTCTATATTCATTAGGGATCTATGGCCAGGTATAAATAGGTACAAGTCTTGCACAGCAAGTTAGGGTTAGACCGGTACAAGTCTTGCACGACAAGTTAGGGTTAGATAGGCCACATATACACACACAATCTTAACAGTCAGGAAGTTGAAATCTATGTCATAATAGCGGGAAAATGAGCCAAAAAAGTAAAGTATTTCTCAATAAGGGAGATTGGAATTAGTTAGAAGACACTCGAGTATACCGTAGAAGACGTACAACATAAGGATACATGGACCAGTGAGAGAGTGGCACATGGATTACCCTCTCTAACAGTATGTGAATACCTGGATGAAATTTTTTTTGCAATGATGAAACGATTAAAGATTTCGCTAGCTGTTGTGGAAGGTGGACCACGACAAGTTCACTTATATAAGGAGGTCTCGAGGCTATTAAGGAGGAGTTATGATCCTACTCTTTGGAGATCTGATTTCAAATTCTAATGAAGTCATTGGAGGGAGGTGGCGAATCTCAAATCAGAGAGAGAGAGAGAGAGAGAGAGAGAGAGAGAGAGAGAGAGAGAGAGAGGAAAACAATGTGCAATCTTGAGAATGAGTGAGATCTAAGTGTGTAGCCTCCATATTAAGTAGAGGAATTCATCTAGGATCTTGTCTCGTGGTTTTTTCCTTCACACATTGGGAAGGTTTTCCTTGTAAGTCTTAGTGTGATTGCACTTGTTTTTCTATTCTATCTATGATTTTAGGGAGATTGTGGGGGGAACCCGAGTTAATTTCCCCCACAACGTATTACTACAATAGATCACGTAGGAGGAGAAAACTATGTGACACCTCCTTTGGTCTAGATAATGAGATCATACGGGGTCTTTTCTTTCTTTTTTCCTCTTTCGTTTTCTCATATAGTGGGGTCATGGGCGGGCGGTCTTGTGGGGTCCATCATATCAGAGCTATTGGAAGAGTGGGTTGAATACATATTAGTCAATAGATACTACCACCAGACCGGGAGTGTTGTTCTAGGGTTACGGTATGTTTGGTTGGAGGGAGTTTTGACTACACAGTGTAGTTTCAATGTGTGCAGTTGAAATGTATGCAGTTGCAATTGAAACGTATGCTATTTGGTTGGAAGTAGTTTGAATGGTATAGTTGCAACTCTGTTGTTTGGTTCGATGTAGTTGGAATGATATAGTTGTAACTCCGTTGTTTGGTTCGATGTAGTTCAAATAGTATAGTTACAACTCCATTGTTTGGTTCGGTGTAGTTGGTTGTATGTAGTTGTGACTAGGTCAATGAGTTAAATATTAAAATAATATATATAAGAATTTAAATCAAATTTTAGAGAAAAAAAGCTATAAAACCTAATTTTTAGAGAGAGAATGTTATGGAAGCCTAGTTTTTAGAAAGAGAAAACTGTGAAAATCAAGTTTTTAAAGAGAGAATGCTATGAAAATCTAGTTTTTAGATAGAGAAAGCTATAAAAACCCAGTTTTTAGAGAGAGAAAATTATGAAAACCTAGTTTTTAGAGAGAGAAAGCTATGAAAATCTAGTTTTTAGAAAGAGAATGATATGGAAACCCAGTTTTAAAGAGAGCTATGGAATCCCAGTTTTTAGAGAGAGTAAACTATAAAACCTAGTTTTTAGAGATTTAGAGAGGGAAAGCTATGGAAATCTAGTTTTTATAGAGATGATGCTATGAAAATCTAGTTTTTAGAGAAAGAAAGCTATAAAAACCCAGTGTTTAGAGAGAGAAAGCTATGGAAACGTAGTTTTTGGAAAGAGAATGCTATAAAAACCTAGCTTTTAAAGAGAGAAAACTATGGAATCCTATTTTTTAGAGAGATAAACCTATAAAACCTAGTTTTTAGAGAGAGAAATCTATGGAAATCCAATTTTTAAAGAGAGAATGCTATAAAAATCTAGTTTTTAGAGATAAAGCTATAAAAACCCCGTTTTTAGAGAGAGAATGTTATGGAAATGTAGTTTTTGAAAAAAGAATGCTATAACAACCCAGTTTTTAAAGAGAAAGCTATGTAATCCCAGTTTTTAGAGAGAGAAAGCTATAAACCTAGGTTTTAGAGAGAGAAAGATATAAAGACCTAATTTATATAAAGAAAATGCTATAAAAATCCAGTTTTTAGAGACAGAAAGCTATGGAGACCCAATTTTTATAGAAAAATGATATAGAAATCCATTTTTAGAGAAAGAAAGCTATGGAGATCTAGTTTTTATACAGAAAATGCTATAGAAACGTAGTTTTTAAAGAGACAAAGCTATAGAAACGTAGTTTTTAAAGAGACAAAGCTATAAAACCTAGTTTTAGAGAGAATGTTATGGAAGCCCAATTTTTAGAGAGATAAAGTTTAGAATGATATGGAAGCTCAGCTTTTGGAGAGAGAAAGTTATAGAAACCCAGTTTTTCGAGAGAGAATGCTATGGAAACCTAGTTTTTTAAAAGAAAGCTATGTAATCTTAGTTTTTAGAGAGAGAAAGCTATAAAACCTAGTTTTTAGAGAGAGAAAGCTATGTAAATCCATTTTTAAACTATAAAACTCAATTTTTAGAGAGAAAAAGCTATAAAGACACTGTTTCAATTTTTAGACAGAAAAAGCTATAAAACCTAATTTTTAGAGAGAGAAAACTATGAAGACCTAGTTTTTATTGAGAAAATGCTATGAAAATCTAACTTTTAGAGAGAGAAAACTATAAAATCTAGTTTTTAGAGAGAGAAAGGTATGGATACCCAATTTTTAAATAAAAAATGCTATGAAAGTCCAGTTTTAGAGAGAGAAAGTTATAGAAATCTAGTTTTTAGAAAGAATGCTATGAAAATCCAATTTTTAGAGAGAGAAGCTATGAAAACTTAGTTTGTAGAAAGAGAATGCTATAAAAACTTAGTTTTTAGAGAGAGAAAGCTATAGAAATCAAGTTTTTTGAGAGAAATCTATAGAAACTCAGTTTTTAGAAAGATAATACTATGGAAACCCAGTTATTAGAGAGATAATACTATTTAAGATAAAAAAATTAGACAACTTTGAACTTAAAACTATAAATTGATCTCATATTTCTTTAAATGATCAGGTCCATAATAACATATAGTTACTTGACCGTAATTAGTACAACTATTACATTAAAAAAGAATAAAAAAAATAGAAATATCAATATCTTCATGACTCCTATGTTGGCCTCCAACTTCGCTAGCCGTGTAACATCATCTGGGTGTGACCGTTCCAATATTGCTTCTCGGATATATTCATTGGATCGTTCATCCACATGTGGATTGCACCAACTCAACCACCCACATATATCCGTTGCACATGCATAGTATAGTTTGCCCGGATTTTTTTCGGACTCGGAGACTTTGACAATTGCTTTCCGATCGCACCCGCACCTTATATTTCGAAATCGAGTCACTCTTCCAACCGAGTTACTATTGCTCGATGATGCCATATCTGTAATCACAACTTCAAATAATAACAAGTTGTAAGTAGTACAAGACAAAAATTTTATGTAGTTAAATAAAATTACAAGGCTCAGGTAGGCCCAAGCTATATCATCCCAAGTCAATGTTGCAACCGGTTGCCTACGTTTGACCATCCAAGATTGCCTCGCCATCTTGGATCTAAACACGATAGACATAACTATTATGCTTTGGACATTTCATCATCGTTTATTGCTATGTCCCGTTCTTGTTATACTTTTTATGCTAAGTTTTACTCTTCAGTTTTGGGTAGTATATATTCATTGTTATGTCCAGTTTTTACTCTAAAATTTATACTCAGGTTTGTCTTAGTTATCACAAGTAAACTAAATAGTTTGAAGCTTGATGGATATAACCATCAAGTCATAGGCAATATATTATATATATCGTACAAAACTGAGCATAACAGTGAGTATATTAACCCAAAAACTGAATAGTCAAATTGGCATAGCAGTGAGTATATATAACCCAGAAACAAGAGAGTAAAATTGGACATAACAGTGAGTATATACAATCCAAAACTGAAGAGTAAAACTGAGCATAACAGTGAATATATACAACCTAAAAAACTAAAGAGTAAAATTGGGCATAGCAGTGAGTATATATAATCCAAAACTGAAGAGTAAAACTGGGCATAACAGTGAGTATATACAATCCCAAAACTAAAGAGTAAAACTATGTATAACAATGAGTATATATAGGCCTTGTTTAGTTGGTGTAAGTTGGAACCAACATGTTCTAACTCACACGTGTTCCGTTAAAATGGTTGTTTGGTTCGATATAGAGGCTCCCGACCAGATGAGTTTCAACTCCTCCGTGGGTTTCGATTGTAACTCCCTCCAACCAAATAGATCAATAACCAAACAGACTGAAAGCCCAAAATAAAAGAGTAAAATTGGACATAATAGTGAGTATATACAATCCAAAACTGAAGAGTAAAACTAGGCATAACAATGAATATATATAACCCAAAAAACTGAAGAGTAAAACTGGGCATAGCAATGAATATATATAATCCAAAACTAAAGAGTAAAACTAGGCATAATAGTGAGTATATACAATCCAAAAACTAAAGAGTAAAACTTAGCATAATAGTGAGTATATATAACCCAAAATAAAAGAGTAAAATTGAACATAACAGTGAGTATATACAATACAAAACTGAAGAGTAAAATTGGGCATAACAGTAAATATATACAAATAAAAAAACTGAAGAGTAAAACTGGGCATAACAGTGAGTATATATAATCCAAAACTAAAGAGTAAAATGGGCATAACAGTGAGTATATACAATTCAAAAACTAAAGAGTAAAACTTGGCATAACAATGAGTATATATAATCCAAAACAAGAGAGTAAAATTAGACATAACAATGAGTATATACAATCCAAAACTGAAGAGTAAAATTGGACAAACAGTGAATATATATAACCCAAAAAACTGAAGAGTAAAACTGAGTATAGGAGTGAGTATATGTAATCCAAAACTGAAGAGTAAAACTGGGCCTAATAGTGAGTATATACAATCCAAAAACTAAAGAATAAAACTTGGCATAACAATGAATATATATAACCCAAAATAAGAGAGTAAACTTGGACATAAAGTGAGTATATATAATCCAAAACTGAAGAGTAAACCTAGGCATAACAGTGAGTATATACAACTCAAAAAACTGAAAAGTAAAACTTGGCATAACAATGACTATATGCAACCCAAAAAACTGAACATAGATACTGTAACATCCACCCCAAACACACAAGATATTGTCCGCTTTGCCCGTACCCACACGAGAACTTCCTAAAAAGGTCATCCATCCTAGTACTACTTTCGCTCGAGCACGTTTAACTATGGAGTTCTTATGAAATCCGTAGCGATGCACGATTTTAAAACGAGTCTTCTATGTTTAAAAGGGGAAATTATATAAGTAGCTCAGGATTTTCTTCTCTCCAAGTGATGTGGGGCTAACTCGTGGCCTTGTACACCTCAGCTCACCTTATCCATCTTTGTATCATAACCTCAAAAGTCTTGGCTCTTAGCTCTTGACCTATTGGATCTTGGTAGTCACAATCCACCCCCCTTAGGGGCTACACGTCCTCGTGTAGGGTTAGACCCCCCCATCCCGAGGAGAACTGGCTCTGATACTATTTTGTAACATCCGCCCCAAACACACAAGATATTATCTGATTTGCTTGTGCCCGTACGAGAACTTCTCAGGGAGGTCACCCATCCTCGTACTACTCTCGCCTAAGCACGTTTAACTACGGAGTTCTTACAAAATCCGTAGCGATGCACGATTTTAAAATGCGTCTTCTATGTTTGGGAGGTAAAATTATATAAGTATCTCAGGATCTCCTTCTCTCTAAGCGATATGGGGCAAACTCGTGGCCTTGTACACCTCACCTCACTTTATCCATCTTGGCATTACAACCTCAGGAGTCTTGGCTCTTGGTCTATTGGATCTTGGTCGTCACAGATACATTTAGAAGTAGTCTAATAAGTTCTAAAGTAAATAAATACAACCAAAAACAAATGAGTATAACTGGATATAACCATGAGTATATACAATCCAAAACTAAAGAGTAAAATTGGGCATAGCAGTGAGTATATATAACCCAAAAAACTGAAGAGTAAAACATGACATACCAATGACTATACAATCCAAAAACTGAAGAGTAAAATATTGCATAACAATGACTATACAACCCAAAAAACTAAAGAGTAAAATATAGCATAACAATGACTATACAATCCAAAAACTGAACATAATAAGTGAAAAAACAGAACATATATAGCAAGCTAATAAGTTCTAAAGTAAATAGATATTACAATCCAGGAGAGACTTAAAAAAATATTACAAGTCAAGATAGTTGAAAAAAATATTACATACCATGAGAGAGAGAGAGTGAGAGTTTGTTTGAACCAAAGTTTGTTGATTTTATAGGCACAACTCATGGGGTACAACCCTAGTCAGATGCACTTGGAACATCATTGCTTGAGGTATTAGCATCAGTTTCTTTAAAGTAAATCTCCAACCATTCCATGCGCAAAACATCATCGTCAAGCGCAAGAAAGAACTTCACATCGTCGAGATTGGAGACTAAAGTCTTCGCCTTCGTAAATAGATCCCGCTTGCTTAAATTGAGAGTACCCCCAACTTCATCACCTCCTTCAAGATAGCCTTACTGCACTCAATGTCCTTACTGATGCCTAAGTTGGTGGTTATCTCTTTCCTGACCTCTTTGATGGCATTAGTTATGAGTCTAGCCCATTCAGCAAACTGATCGCGATCCTCTGATGCACGTGAGCACTTGCAAGACTTATCCTTGGTAACTTTAGAAGATGAAGTACCTTTGGAAGATGAGGTTGTTGCCAACCTAGGTGATTTGGTAGTGTAAGGGGTGTTCAGCTCTTCATGATGGAATGAGGATTCCATTTCAATATCAACAACATTAGTATAAACAGACGGAAACACAAGAGACTCATCCGGATTGTTGGAAGAATGACTTGGAATATGAGAACTTATGGAATATTCTCCAATTGCTCTATCATCAGAGGATATTTGCAGAAGGTCCAGTAAATTATCAATGGGCTTGTTTATGTAAGGTGTAATTTTAGGATGAGACTGCATAAAAAATTAAGTATATGTTAACTATGACATATTAGACTAGTAGTATAGATGGAATTATCTATATCAAAGCACAATAATAACATGTATGTATTTATCTATCGTAACTGGATCCATATCTATGATGCCTTTGTCGTAGTCCACACCCACTCTACTCGAATGCTTTAATATTTTGTTTACCTCATCCCATTTATCACCTAGTGTCCGTAAATGGTTTCGGACATTCGTAACTTGAATGTCAATTTTGAACTCATCGTTCATTGCCTTCGTCAATTGTTTTAAGCAAGTGGTCTTAAAACCTTTGTCTACTTTCATTCCGTTATAGGCTACGTTAGCCAAGTATTTGAATAAATATCTGTTGTGCCGAAGGTCCCACCTAAATATCTTTGATTCATTCTTTGGTACTGTAGGATCAGTAGCCTTTGGTACTATAGGATCTGGAGCTTGGCTAGCCATCTGTTATACTCAAACAGAAATAATATTTTACTTAATATATATTATAATGATTCTACATTTAAAAAAAAACTTGCATATTATTTAAATTAGAATATATTACTAAACATAGGATTGGGAGCTTGTCATGCTATATATTACATTAGACTATTTCAAAATAAAAAATCAAATATTACACAAATTAAAGTTACATAGACATTCGAACTGAATAATTTGTCCACATGCGTCATGCGATATCATCTCGCTTTGCAACCCATGGTTGGTTTCTTCACCTACGCCCTCTGACAGTTAAATCATCGATTTACTCCTCGTAATCCTCATCAATTTCTATAGGTGGTTCACCCTCAATCCCCCCACCTTGTGCAAAAAAATCACTACCATTCGCTATGCACAATCATGATGAAGTTATGTATAACACAACAAGAAATAACATATAATACTTAAGTAGGGAATGAATATGCAGACTTTGTGGTTAAGATCCTCCACCGTTGTTTTAACATATCAAAAGCTCGTTCCACCGTATTTCTGAATTGTGCATGTCGAAGATTAAATAACTCCCTTGGATCACGAGGTCCATTATCGTGGCTATAATCCTTCAAATGATATCGACATCCATGGTATGGACATATCAACCCTGGCATCATTGTATAATCAGAATCTCATAAATAATATTTTTCTGGAATCAAGTAAGAATATATTATTTATTTATACTTAATCATGTATATTAATAGATATGTAAATTAAATTACCTTTAGAAATTTTAAACCCATTGGGTTGTTTGAGGGCATCCTTAAAGACAATCATATCATTAGCAGAACCTTCCCATCTTGCTTTAATGTAAACAAATTTAAGGTTAAAATCAACTGCTGCGAGGATGTTTTGTGTAATCCTCTTTCTCCCACGAAACCTTGCAACTATAGAATTTGGAACCGTGGCATCAACATGAGTACCATCAATCGCTCCAATACAATCCTACATCAATTTATTTATTTAACTATTATTCACTCAAGAGATAACTTTTACTATAGAAATAAAAGGTGATAATAATATATTACTCACCTCGAACCAAGGATAATAACTCGAAGAATATGATATCTTATATGGCGTGGTTATTGAAGGTAATGTCAATGCATGGGTTGAATATGGGTAAGCACCATGTTCATAAGCCTTCATCCTGGATAGTTTGGCGATGGAATTTGCATGGCGGTTAGTTGTAAGATATCAGGATGACACACAATTGCTCATATGTGTGAAGCAAGGCACTATTGGAAGTACACTAATTATTGATCACATATAGTAGGTGTACTGTCCAAATAAACACTCCAATAAAACCATCATAAAGGCATACACTTGGTTTTTTAGAGGTACTAACGGTTGAACCATGGTTGCCTTGCGATATTGGAAGGGCAATTGTTTTCATGATTAGCCATTAGTGGTTCTCTTGAGTTTAAGCGAAAGTTCAATGTGACGACCAAGATCCAATAGGCCAATAGCCAAGAGCCAAGACTCCTGAAGCTGTGATGCCAAGATGGATAAGGTGAGGTAAGGTGTACAAGGCCACGTGTTAGCCCCACATCGCCTGGAGAGAAGGAGATCATGAGCTACTTATATAATTTCCCCTTCCAGATATAGAAGACGTGTTTTAAAACCGTGCGCCACTATAGAATTTGTAAGAACTCCGTAGTTAAACGTTCTCGGGCGTGAGCAGTACTAGGATGGGTGACCTCCCTGAGAAGTCCTCATGCGGGCACGGGCAAAGCGGACAAAATCTTGTGTGTTTGGGGCAGATGTTACAAAATGATATCAAAGTCGGTTCTCCTCGGGATGGAAGGTCTAACCCTACACGTGGACTTGTAGCCGTAAGGGGGGTGGATTGTGACGACCAAGATCCAATAGGCCAATAGCCAAGACTCCTAAGGCTGTGATGCCAAGATGGATGAGGTGAGGTGTACAAGGCCATGTGTTAGCCACACATTGCCTGGAGCGAAGGAGATCATGAGCTACTTATATAATTTTTCCTTCCAAACATAGAAGACGTGTTTTAAAACTGTGCACCGCTACGAAATTCATAAGAACTCCATAGTTAAGTGTGCTCGGGCAAGAGCAATACTAGGATGGGTGACCTTCCTGGGAAGTTCTCGTACGGGCACGGACAAAGTGAACAAAATCTTGTATGTTTGGGGCGGATGTTACATTCAAGGACACAAATCTTGGCATCTTTTAACATGCAAGTTTTCTCAAAATTCAGAGTGGCCACTCGACTTTTCAAAAGGTACCAATCGAGAGAAAAATATTTTATTTAAAATTATATTTAAAATTATTCAGTGTTGCTTCCTGAGCCAAGTGAGAGACTGGTAGGTTTCACCATTTGGCCCTAGGGATCAACATTGTTTGCCAAAACCCCGATTGGGTCAAGCTGTTAAAATAAGTGCCAAGATGTTAGTGGGCTAAACCCACTAGGTCTCTATCATGTGTGATCAAGTCGGGACGCGTTCAAGATATGTTTAATAGGTTGGGTGGAATCCTATCCGTTAGGAGTGTTTATCCCCAATCGATTTGCTCTCCTTGATGAGTTAGGAGTTCGATTGACAGTCTATATATAGAGGGGGTATCTCACCCTTGTGCCATACGTGCCGTGAGCCCCATCGTTTGACGTTTGGAGAACAAGGGTGTAAGTTCCTCTCCCGGTTCCTCTTCTTCTCCCGCGAAGATTGTTGCCATCGTGGATCGTTTCCTCAATCGTCAGGTACGCTCTCCACTCCTCTCGGATTATTGCGATTCGGATCGCCTAGATCCTATTCTGCATCGTGGATGAAAGATCGTCCCACAGGATTTTCTCCAATGCTATGTTTGGGAATATGGAAAGGGGGATTCCCATAAGGAGGAATCGTTAACTCAAAATCGCTTGTTTGGATTACTTTGGGTTTCACTGTTACGAGTTGCCACATCAGCTTTTGGGGGAAATAAATCTAGCGGGTAGAGGGATTCATTTTCTCCAGAAATACGAGGAATTTCATGGACCACCATTGGGATTCCCTCGTTAGATCATTAATTTTCATGATCCCAAACATGAGAAAATAGTTGGGATTTCTTACGTCAGGGAATCCCCAACCATCCAAACGGAAGAAAAAGACTCAGTCAGTCTCTAGAGGGAATCTCTTTCCCCAGAGATTTTGAATCCCCTATGAGGGAATCCCCCCTTTCCATGCTCCCAAACAAGGGCGGACCTATATGGAGACTAGGAACCCCCCCCCCCCCCCCATAAAAAAAAAAATTGAAATTAAAATTAAAATCACCTAGGACTAAGCTTTAAATTTTTATTTATTTTTTTAAACTCAACCCCTCCAAATCTTTTAAATTTATTTATACTTAGTAGTCGACCCTTGCTTCCAAACATAGCAGAAGTGAATTCCAGGGTACAGACTTTAGTACGGTACCATATTTCATAGGAACCATCAGATGGTCTTATGGTGGATATTAGGCATCCTCATAGGGTTCATCCCATATCCCCTAGATTAGCTCACATTACTAGGATGTAAGGAAAATGAGCTAAATGGTGGAGATGGATTCGATATGATACTTGTTCTTCCAAATTAAGGCAGGGTTGTCTTTAATTATTTCGTGGGCTATACGTAATAAGTAGCGCCACCCTTTCTTTATATGTTTTTTTTTTAGGTTTTTCCCAAAATGACCCTCAGGTCTATCCAAATGAAGAGAAGAGGTTTAATGTTGTAACCTTTACTTTTATGACCCCCAAATACCCTTAAGGACACAGTTGCCCTCATCCCTTCCAACTGAATAGCGCGAACTCATTCCTTCCAACCTCCTCCCCGATCTCCTCCAACTGAATGACGCGAAATCCTCCCCGATCTCCTCCAACTGAATAGCGTGAAATCCTCCCGGATCTCCTCCAACTGAATAGCGCGAAATCCTCCCCGATCTCCTCCAACTGAATAGTGCGAAATCCTCCATGGCGACGGTGAAGGCGAGATACGTGGTGGCGACATTCTGAAGCAAAACCCTTGCATTCCCTCAGCCCATCTGAATCTGTACGGACACCGGCTTCTCTCCGGCTTCTCTCCAATCCTCGATTCAATACCGCGGGAAATCCTACCCGGCTCCCCGCATCTTCTTACCAAGTGCTCCTCTGATCCGATAAGGTTTTCCATAGGTATGTTGATTCCATTTGTTTCTAGGTCTTTTGTTTCGATCATTTGTGCAATTTTTTATTTTTTTGAGAAATGATCCTTTGTGCAAATTTGGTGTCCATTTGCCAGTGTTTGTTTGGATCAAATTTGGTGTCCATTTGATAAATGATCCTTTGTGCAAATTTGGTGTCCATTTGTATTTTTTTTTTGAGAAATGATCATTTGTGCAAATTATAGTGTTGTCAATTCTGATGATCTGCCCATGATCAGGACTCACCTCCAACAAAACGTCTCCACATAATTTTTCACTAAATTTTAAGCATTTAAGGCCTAGAAATTTATGACCCGTAAGCTTTAGAAATTAAATTTCAGGGAAGAATTCTCTGGAGAGGTTTTGTTGGAGGTGAATCCTGATCATGGGCAAATGGAGGTGGTGTCAATCCTTGATATATTGTTGTCCATTTTTAGGCCTCAAATGCTTGCATTAATTTGTTTTTGGGTCGAGACTCTATATTGTGATCTTTAGGTGGATGTGCTGATTTTCTAGTTGTAATGTACTATTTTTCATGGCAATTTATTTTAGAAATATTATCTGATTATCGATATATGGATTGAAAATTTTGAATTTAATTTCTTTCTATTAATTTTTTTAATTTGCTTCGGACATTGAATTTAAAATGTTTGTTTTAAAAAAATATTTCCCATATGCTTTAGTTTTAGCAACTGATTTTCATAAGAAACTCTTTAGGAATTGCATCTTAAATTTTTTTTTCTTCTTTTGTCGAACTTGTTAGTAAAATGTAAATATTTTTCAATGCTAGCTCCTTTTAATTGGAATGCTCAATTATATAATAAAGATCAGGCAGAAGGTTACAATTTCTTAACCGCTGCAGTTTCTACTCCTGCGAATAGTTTAGCACATTCTTTGTTGCTACTATGGGGCTCTGAGGCACAAGGAGATTTCACTCGTTGATGTCAATTAGGTGGTCTGTGCACTTTTGTTGCTCTTCACGGCGCTTTCGGACTAATAGGTTTCATGTTACGTCAATTTGAACTTGCTCGATCTGTTCAATTGCGGCCTTATCCTGAGTCGACCGGTTGAACTCTAAGGCTTCTGATTGTTTAGTTTGTTTGATATTATTGTAGATACTCTCTATATACGATAAATAGATACTAGACGTAGTAAATTTAGTTACTAATGAATTGTTAACACATTGTGATCTATATTTTGCAGATGACTCGAAGGTCTTCTAGGATCTTAGGAAAGGCTAAAGATGTTCCTCCCCCCTTTAAGCCAAATAAGTTGAAAGCCTACACCCCTATACCGCCTAAGTCGACGAAAATGGAAAAGAGGCCAGCACAAGTTGAAAGAAGTGAAGATGGCAAGGGTAAGAGAAGGAGAATTGAAAGTAGTGGAGAGGGAAAATAAATACATCATCCAAAAAAAACTAAGCCGAACAAGAGATACACTTTGCAATATGTGGGAAAGATTGAAGAGTTGTTCAAGGAGAATCGAGAACAAAAGGAGTTGCTTGAATCATCTTATTTTGGGCATATTTTACGAATCAAAAGATCTGATTCTATTTTTGCACCACAGGTTACTCACTATTTTATGCAAAATCGCTTGGACAACCTAGAGTTCAAGGTAGGGACAAGGAAATTGAGATTCAAGCTCTCTGACTTTTGTGTCATATCTGGTCTTAACTTTAGTGATGAAAAACCTCCTATTATCCCGGAGGAGAGAAGACCTCGTTTACTTGAGCAATACTTTGTAGGGAAATATAGGCAGCAGGATGTATGGAAAGCCTTGAAAAGATGCACTAACAATTCTGACGCGGTTAAATTGGCTTTACTTCTAATTCTTGATAGTTATGTTCTTTGGTCAAATAGTGTAACTCCTGTATCAAAGAAGTACTTCTCATTAGTTGATACCATCGAGGCATTCAACGTGTACCCGTGGGGTAATATTGGCTTTATGGCTCTTAAGTCCGGGATAGAGGGCACACGGACTAAAATAAATATACCAGGAAAGTACAATCTTTTTGGTTGTGTTCATATTTTTCAGGTATGAATTTTTACTCCCCTATTTAAATTTATATTTACTGAATATTAATTCAATTGTAAATTTCTAATATCATGTCAAATAGGTTTGGATATTTGATATCATGAGTTACTCTACATGTTGCTCTAAATTGTATTCTGGATCATTTAAGTGTGTAGATTTAAAATCTGGAGTTATATTTGCTTCACGATTGATCCAGTTATTGCACCAGTTACTCCACATGTTGCTCTATACTATATACTGGATACTGCAAATCTAAAATATGAAGCAATATTTGCTCCAACATATGATCCAGTTGTTGCTAATTACTCCACATATTATTCCAGACTGTATACTGGATCATTTAAGTCTGTAAATATAAAATCTGGAGCAAGATTTGCTCCACCGTATGATCCAGAAGATTTTTAATTCTCTATTTATTTCTCTGGCCTATGTATTGGAGGCTTGTTTGTAGCTATAAAATCTGGAGCAACCTACACTCAATATATTTTATTATGAGTTGCTCCACATGATTTCATATGTTGCTCCAGATTATATGTTGTAGCCTTCAATTCTGCAGGTTTTAAATCTGGAGCAATATTTGCTCTATATTTTTTCAACAAATTGAAACATTCAACAACTGTAAAATGGATCATAGCTCATTTAAAACACATCCAATATTTACAGATTCTAGTTTGAATATTATACAGGCCTTCACATGTATATATTGGAATATATCAAAAAATATATTACAAACATCAAACTACATCTGCTCTTTTTATTTCTCTCGCCTGTGTATTGGATACTTGTCTGTAGCTATAAAATCTAGAGCAACCTACACTCCATACGTTTTACCATGAGTTGCTTCATATGGCTCCATATGTTGCTTCAGATTATATGTTGTTGCCTTCAATTCTGCAGTTTTTAAATCTGGAGCAATATTTGCTCTATATTTTTTCAACAAACTGAAACATTCAATAACTGTAAAATGAATCATCGCACATTTAAAACACATCCAATATTTACAGATTCTAGTTTGAATATTATATAGACATTCACATGTATATATTGGAATATGTCAAAAAATATATTACAAACATCAAACTACATCACAATTTTTATTTGGAATAGGAAACTTACAAGTCTTCCTATTATGGTCAGTACGCTTACATCTACCACATTTTACAGTTTTACGCTCTTTACCTTGAGAAAGGATTCTGATCTTCTTAGGCCTACCAACTGAAATTCGCATTCTTGGTGGTAGCAACTTATCATACCGAAGCAACTCTTTTGGTGTCTCCCATTGAGTTTTATTGGTAATTGGATAGATCAACTCTTCATAGGTCAGTCGGTAATTCTCTGCATGGTAGTATTATGTACAAAATGAGTATGGATCCATGGAATATTGCGCAATTCCAGCAAGAGCATGAGCACATGGCATAAACATCACATCGAACTTACGACATGTACATCTATCCACATTTAAAACAACGTGATCATTATAATCCAATGATCTCACTGAATATTAATTAAAGTTGATCGGAAAACAAGCAGTTCCACGAGCTTCTTTCATATCCTTCTCCAATTCTCCCTCAGCCCACTTTATTAATTTTGTTGTTAGATCTGCCGCCACTTTTCGTCTCTTGAACCACAAGCCCTAAATCTTTAAACGAAATTCCTCAACGAGCATCGTTATCGGATATTCTCTTACCTCTTTCAGAACGCTATTATAACTTTCAGCTGAGTTCATGGTGACAATATTGTATCTCCTGCGAGGAAAAAAAGCAGTAGTCCACCTTTCTTTGTTAATTTCGTTTAACCATTCATAGGCATTAGGATTTATATCCTTTATTATTCCCATGAACTCTACAAACTTCGTTGTTCTAGTTGCTTTTGCAGCAGAGTAAAAGTACTTGTACAATAATGGTTGCTTGAATCTTGTATGCATATTTTATGCAATATGAAATGCACAATATCCATAAAAGGCATAAGGAAATACCTTTGGAACCTGAGATAGTAATGCTTGGTGCCGGTCTGATAAAATGACCAAATCATTAATGTGGCCAATTGTATCTCGAAGTTGTGTCAAGAACCAATTCCAACTATCATTGTTTTCTGATTCTCCAATACCAAGAGCAATCGAAAATATATGGTTGTCTCCATCCATTGTTGTCACTAAAAATAAAGTTCCTTTGTACTTTGCCTTCAAAAATGACCCATCAACGGCTATCACTGGTCTTAAGCATTGGTTTTGAACACTTCGTATGCATTGACCAAGAGCTAGAAAAAATCTTAGGAATCTACCTCCTTCTCGTTGGATCGTCGTAATGGTTCCTGGATTTTTCTTTCGGAGCTCATGGCAATATGCAAGTAACAATGCATATGACTCCTCATAAGATCCCTGTATTGCCATGATAGCTATCTACCATGCTTTCCATGCTTTCTTGTAACTAATCATCACTCCAAATTCTTTCTGGATGTCACATATGATAACCTTTGGCGTATATAAAACATGAGCCTGGAGTTTTGAAATCATAAAATCACTGATCAGTTTACTCTTAGCTTGTTGATGATTCACACCGCGTTGTGGTAATGAACAACAATAAGGCGCAACTAATGTATTGATCTGGAAAACTTCAGTGCTCTGAATCCTTGACGCATGCAACCTCCAAGGACAATTATCTCGTTTGTATTTGATGGTGTATCATGTTGTGCTTGATTTCAAAACCTTATATTCAATATTTGCAAGCAATGCGTACTTGTTTAGAAATTTTATCATGCTTCTTTTGTCCTTGAATATTTGGTGTAGTTTAATATTACGGCAATCAACTTTCGTATCTATTTCATTTGTGTACTCTTTGTTGACATATGTATCTTCAAAATCCAGCATATATTCTTTATTTTTTACCTTCATAACACAAGTCAACTTTTGAACAGCAGATTCATTGCCCACATCTTTCTTTTGACTGGTGGAAGGAGACCTACACACATGTAAATATTAATTTGTAACTTCTAAACCATAATGACAGTTAATGTATATCAATAATCTGTATTTTGAGCGTACTGGAATGAGATCGGTAAATGCACAGGTAAATTGGTCAGATGATCAGGAGTCGACTTGATGTCTAAGTGATTTACAATGCATTGATCAATTAAATCCCAATCATAGATAGTATTATTATGAACTTCTGTTAAATCATCATCAAACTGTCTCGAATATGTAGAGTGCAATATCCTGCAATAAAAACGACAATAATTTAATATTATTACTAAATTTCAAAACATCCATCGATTAAACAATATTAACTATATATAATATATAAAATTATTAAACCAACCTCTGTTGGTCATGAGTTCTTTGATGGTTAGGAGTGTCACTCTTCTTAGGAGTGGTTTTTAGTAAAGCATGTAAAACATCACACCCATCCCCACTGACAGTAGGCTCAATATCAACTTCTACCATTTCTCGGTTAGGGAAGAGGTCTGCACCATGTCATTCCCTCAAATCTGGAGTAGGACAAGAATTAATATCTATAGTATAGTCAATAAAATTTTTCCCATATAAGATATCCCCATTTATAACTGGTTTACGTATGAGACATTTTGTCAAACACCTACAATTAAATCAAGTAAAAAAATATTAAATTAACGAATATAATATCTACTAATGAACTTCTAACTGATATCAAATAAGAACCAATTTACCTGATATCATTATCAACCGCTTTACTCTCCTGAACATATACCTGGCGATTTGATTCAATATTTAAGGCACATGGTATAACCTGAATTCTTTCAGATGTAGTGGCAATATCTGTGGCCGACACATGTGTTGAATTGATAGATGATACAAACAAATCTTTTGTCTTAACCAATAAAGAAACTCTACGAAACTTCTGATGATCTGAAGCTTCTTCTGGAGGAATTTGGGATAAGTTTCTCTTTGTAGTTGGTTGTGGACTAAACATTGGAACCAAAATTTTTACTCTGGTTACTATCAAAGGAATGTTGGTATTATTAACATTGCGTATATTATGGGCAATGAATGCAGCAACATCATCATCATCGAATATATCAACAGGTGGACAAGGGATTGAACTTGGATAAATAACCTTGACAGATATGTCATATCCTTCCTTGCTAGTTTTTGTAGAATGATAAATCTTTTGAATTAGTTCATCATATGTAGCTGACGACGACAACATAAATGTCTTGGAAGCTCCACCTTTGTACTCATAATTATTTTTTGATATAACAAACTCTCCGTCATAGATGCATAATATAGGTAGCAACGAACTCATCACTATACTACATAGAAAACAATATATTAAAGACAGAAAAATAAAAATAAAAGAGGTATCAGAGGTTTCGACATTCTATCAATTTTATTAGAAAATCAATACCTACTTCCTTAATTCATATAATGATTGCTTGACAAGAAACAATAATGGAAGTTATTTTAATAATAAAAACATATGTGATTATGAGAAATAGAAAATATTTTTAAAAATTATATTGAACTTGATAGATTAAAGTCAATATTTTATATAAGATTCATGGAGGTTATATAACATGTCTTGGAGGTTGATGAATATAGAAAATGTTGAAACAAAAGACCTTATCGGAATTAATGACCTAGAAACAAAAGATTGAAACAAAAGACCTAGAAACAAAAGACCTTATCAGATCAGAGGATCGAAACAAATAGATACCAAATTTGCACAAAGATCAAAACAAAAGACCTAGAAACAATATAGAGTCTCAACCCAAAAGTAAATTAATGCAAGCATTTAAGGCCTAGAAATGGACAACACTATATTAAAGATTGACACCACCTCCATTTGCCCGTGATCTGTCCATTTGCCCGTGATCAGGACTCGCCTCCAACAAAACCTCTCCACAGAATTCTTCCCTGAAATTTAATTTCTAAAGCTTACATACTGCCTTAGTGGTCAAATATTTGATTGCTAGGATTATCGATCACCAAGCTCCTCTTATCATTAACGTCATAAATTAGAGACGAAGTTTTTATGTGATCCAGCTGAAATCCACGATATGATTTTCAGATTGAAGCGGTACATGATGCCTAATTCTCTTCTATGCCTCACAACATATTAAACCATGTGATCCTTGTCAAATTTGTAATAGTCACATTAAGGTAAGTGTTAATTAGAATCATGCTGCCATAATCCTTGTCAACGTATTAAATCATGTGATATTAAATGCTCCACACCACTTCATGATGCCACATTTTAACCAGCCGTTATAATCAAAAGAAACAACACAACAGGAAGAAACATGCTCGGATACAAAATTAATTTAGGTAAGTGTTGATTGGAGTCGAAATCTATTTTTTCCCCATTGTTTATAATTATACTAAAAGATGATATTAACAATTAAATAGACTGAACTTCTAGTTTCCTAACATTAAAATCTCATTTCAGAAAATAAATCTTAGCAAACACATCACATGAGCAGTAGCACACAGTCTCTTTCCTATCGAACTCTAGAGAAGGAAGGTGATGAACCATCCCTTTCTTCATCATTGAGATCACATGAAATGTAGGTATAAATCAACAACTCCACCATACTATGACTCGATTTAACAATGAAAGTATATCACCAGTACTCTGTCACCAACAAACTTCTCCAATGAAGGAATGAGATAATAAGGAACTTCATTAAATTCTGTAGAAAACATATACCTTTTACATGAGATACACACCCTTTTATAACTACAAACTCTAATCTAGAATACTAATATAAAAAGGGAGCCTAAATGATGCAAGCAGTGAACATTACTTGCATAACTGATGCAGAACAATCTAAATATCTAATACAGGGTGATTAATATGCAATGAGATGCAAGTAAGACATGATCAAAGAAACCCTAAAATCTATATGCGATGATGCAATAAAAAATATCCCTAAAGCTAATGTAACTATATGTTTTGCAATTATATGATTTGCTGAAATTAACTTTTAATAAGCAAGCAATGAAAATAATAATCCTACTTAAAAAATTCAATGCAAATTTCAAGATATTCAAATCGAAAATAGACCAAGAATAGAAAGACTCCCCTTTGAAGGTTCTCAGATGGATTGATTGGACAGATGTTCGTCACAAAGGTCCACCAAGCTCCTTGTCGCACTTCATACCGTGCCCGGGGATGGCACACACGAATTCACCATTGAATAACTTGTAAGTCAACTCTAAAGCCTCCTCGTGTGTGTATATTTAATGACATCATGCTGTATTATGAAGGTGTGATCTAGGTGCAATTATCGGTTTGGAACAAAATTCAAAGGGATGATAGATCTAAATTTCTAGGCCTTAAATGCTTAATATTTAGGGAAGAATTTTGTGGAGACGTTTTATTGGAGGTGAGTCCTGATCACGGGCACATCATCAGAATTGACAACACTATAATTTGCACAAAGGATCATTTCTCAACAAAAAAAATACAAAGGGACACCAAATTTGCACAAAAGATCATTTCTCAAATGGACACCAAATTCAATCCTAATCACTGACAAATGGACCCAAATTTGCACAAATTGTCATTTCTCAAAAAAAAAAAAATTCCACAAAGGATCAAAAACAAAAAACCTAGAAACAAATGGAATCAACATACCTGTGGAAAACCTTATTGGATCAGATGAACACCTGATAAGAAGATGCAGGGAGCTGAGTATGATTTTTCGTGGTATTGAATCGAGGGTTGGAGAGAAGCCAGAGAGAGCCAGTGTCCATACAGATTCAGACGGGGTGAGGGAATGCAAGGGTCTCCCTTCAGAACGTCGCAACCACGTATCTCGTCTTCCCCGCCGCCATGGAGGGAATGCGAGGGTCTCCCTCAGATTCAGACGGGGTGAGGGAATGCGAGGGTCTCCCTCAGATTCAGACGGGGTGAGGGAATGCGAGGGTCTCCCTTCAGAACGTCGCCACCACGTATCTCCTCTTTTCCGTCGCCATGGACGATTTCGAGCTATCCAGTTGGAGGAGATCATCCCGTCGCCATGGAGGATTTCGACTTATTCAGTTGGAGGAGATCGGGGAGGAGGTTGGAAGGGATGAGTTCCCGCTATTCAGTTGGAAAGGATGAGTTCCCGCTATTTAGTTGGAAGGGATGAGGGTCTCGTAGTCCTAAAAGATATTTGGGGGTCATAAAAGTAAATGTCACAATATTAAGGGAAATATTATTCATACCCCATAAATCTGTAATTAGCCCCCATTTCCAAGAAACTTGAATACACCCCATTTTTTTTTTCCATACCCCATTCCTATCCCAAAAATACCCTTCCCTCTTACACCTCACCTTCAATACACCCCAGTTAAATGGCCCGCCCCAACTTGATTATACCCCAATCAAACACATACCCCCTTAAATATACCCCAATTATATGCACTCTTGAATACACCCCACTCTTAAATAAACCCCATGCAGTTGGCTGATACTTGAAGGCACAAGTAGAGCTGCAACTTGGGCGGGCCAACCTGAACCCAACCCGAGTCCAACCCGAACCCAACCCGAATTTGGGCGGGCTAATCCGAGCCCAACCCGAATCATTTCTCCTCGACCCGACACGAAGTTAGCGGGTCTGGGTCAAGGCTAAACGGGTTCGGGTCGTAAACGGGTCGACACGATAGACCCGTTTATTAAACGGGTCGGGTTCGGGTTTAGGGTCTGGACACGGTAGACCCAGGAAGACCCATTTAGTATTCAATAGGTCATGTCGGGTCGGGTCGGGTCGGGTCTACCAGCAATCCGATACTATAATATATAAAACCAGTGGGTCTTTCGGGTCAGGTCAGGTCAAGTCGGATTGGGTCGGATCGGGTCAACTGAATAGATCCGGGTGGTAAACGGGTCTTATCGGGTCTTATCGTGTCTACCTGTTTATTAGCGAGTCGGGTACGGGTTTAGGATCTAGACACGATTAGTTAAACGGGTCGGGTCCGGGTCTAGGGGTTTTGGACACGACACGAAACTAGACACGACACGAACCCGACACGACACGACTCATTGCCACCCCTAGCTGCAACTTGGGCGGGCCAACCCGAACCCAACCCGACTTTGGGCGGGTTAACCCGAACCCACCCCGCACAACCCGACGGGTTGGGCGGGGCTAAGTTTAAACGAACTTTGGGTTGGGTTGGGGTACAAAAGACGCTGAGCAGGGGCTTTGGGGTTTGGGGTATAAAAAAAAAAGGGCATTGTTGGTATTAAAGGATTGTTGAGTAAGTTATTGAGAAACGCTAGGGATACGGGGGCTAATTACAGATTTTTGGGGTATGAATAAAATTTCCCAATATTAAAGCTCTTCTCTTTATTTGGATAGACTTGAGGGTCATTTTGGGAAAAACCTCTTTTTTTTTTATCAGAAATCCACCCTTCTTACCTTGACCTCCGCACTCTCTCTCTCTCTCTCTGTCTCTCTCCTGGTTGTAAGTACGGCAACTCCTCCCTGATCGGCGCACGAACTGGAGAGGTGCATGTATTTGAGTCTATAGTTGAGGAGCAGGAGGACAAGGAGAAGAAGAAGAGATAGATGATGGTTGCATCAGTGAGCCGACCGAGAGCGAAATCCTCCAGGGAACTCTGGTGCTCTATTTCCTTTGGCCTCTTTGGTTTCGTATTGGTCACGTTCTCGGAGCTCGGAGGGGCCCACACATCGGCCCTTCCCTTCTCCTACAGAGGACTCCGGGGCTGCATCCTGTGTGGGCTCTTCGGCTGGGCCTTGGCCAAGCTCTCGGAATTGGGAGGAGGAGGTCCAGATGATCCGATTCGATCTTCCACCGATGCAGCAGAGGCCTACTGCGGCATCTGCATGGAATCAAAGCCCCTGTTGGAGCGCTTCACCATCAGGCTCTGCTCCCACTCCTTCTGCTCCGGATGTGTGCGCCGCTACGTGGCGGCTAAGGTATCGGAAAGCACGACTTCGATACGGTGCCCCGAGCCAGATTGCAGAGATGGGTTCTTGGAGCCAGAGATGTGCTGCCCGATCCTCCCTCCGGATGTGCTCGACCGGTGGTGCCGCCTGCTCTGCGAGTCCTCCATCCCCTCCAAGTTCTACTGCCCCTTCAGGGACTGCTCGGCGGTGCTCATGGACGAGCGGGCCGGGAACATTGAGGCGATCAGGGAGTCGGAGTGCCCCCACTGCCACCGATTGTTCTGCGCTAGGTGCGAGGTTCCGTGGCATTTCGGGGTGACCTGCGGGGAGTATAGGAAGCTAAGAATGGACGAGAGGGGGGAAAATGACTTGAAGCTGGTGCAGATGGCCAAGGCCCACAAGTTGCAGAGGTGTCTCAAGTGCAAGTTCTATGTCGAAAGGAGTACAGGGTGCATGCTCATCAAGTGCAGGTAACGCCTCGTATCCCTTGCCCTGTTAATTAATTCCAAACTTCAGTATACTGCACATCTCATGCAGTGATTGCTCGAATGATGCCTTCTCATCTATGTTTAAAGTGATGCTGTCTCTAATCATGCTTAGAGTTGGTTGGGTAAGAGGTGAATAGATCTTGTTAGCTAGTCATTCCACCCAAACGCTTAAGCGGTTAGGGAATGGACCAACAGTATCTATCAAGCTCACATATCTTATTAGGCCCTGTGCAGAGCAAGTAAGATTGCAGGAGAAAGACTTAAGCACCAGCTCTAGTATGACATGGGATACATCATTCTTATACTTAGGAACTGAAAGTGGTCCTGTTGGAGGTTTGCTTGAGGTCATAATGGGGTGCAAAGGACAAGCACTTGGAAATTAGCAAAGCGACTTGAAAAGTAACACTTGAGATTCAGGAGAGGCACATATTGGGTAATAGCAAATACATATTTTAGAAAGAGAAATGAGAAATCAGTGATTTCAATGATGGAGCAAATATGCCCGAAGAAGTAAAAATTGGTTTTTGAAAGCTTAGTAGGATTGTGCAAAACTAAGAAGCACCTAGAAGCATAAGAAGTCAGATGCACAACAAAAACTAGAACGAAAGGATGTACACAATAGAAGAAAGATGTGGAATTACATCATCATCCAAGTTTCATCACATTAAAGATGAGATCGACTTTATGGAAGATTGATAAATAATTTTTCTATCAGCTGTCAACATGAAGTCAACCCTCTAAATTTTGTCTAAAACCCTGACCAACGCAACATGGCAACAGAGGCGCATATGCCATGAAACCTAAAAGGCCAGTTGGCGGGTAAGGACACCTACCTTGTTGGTGACATAGTTTAAGCTCATCAAACCTAGGAGCAACCTTCCATGGTTTTCCTAGATTACTAGCAGTCCAACAAAGAAGGTACTTGGTAAGATTTGGTACAGGAATTTCATTCATCGTCATCCAAGCTTTTTTTACTTTGAATCCTTATTCCCTAAGGTTTCCTAGTTTCTTTCTTTCCGTTGAACTACATGGTAATTCTCGTTGTGGCCACGTAGACATATGCTTGTAGATTGCTGATTATTTTAGGGACCATCCTCTACGTTAGGATCATGTTCTAGAGATTAACTTCTTTACTTATTTTGTGATCTAGATCCACTAACCAGCTTAGTATGCTTGTTTCATTACCTAGCATGCTTGTCTGTGTTGGGTTCATCATCTAGGATGCTTGTCTGAGTTGGGTTCATTTTCTACTAGTGTCGCTAGTATTGGTGGTGGGGACACCAGAGTTCGAGCACCATATCATCGTGCTTACACCAGTCGGAGGAGGATGGCTCACCAGATGGACATATGGCTTGATTGAGATGTTTTGAGCTTGGCCTATTTGTTATTGGGATTTGGCTATTTATTTGCTATTGATGGGGATCAAGATGCAGTTTTGCTATTGGAGCGTGAAGACTGTTAGGAGATGACGGCTAGGGTTTGGAGAGAATAGAATGATTCTCATTGAGGGACTGAAGCCCAATATATAAGTACATGTATACATATAGAACCCGACCCAACTGTACATAGAACCCGACCTGGTATATACATTAACACTCCCCCTCAAACTCACGGTGGATCATGTACCGAGAGTTTGATTATAAAATGGCGAAATCTAGCAATCGTCAGGGGCTTTGTGAGAAAATTAGCAGTCTGCTCCGTCGAGGGAATGAACGGCAAGGAGATGATGTTTGCAAGAAACTCCTGCCGAACATAATGACAGTCGACCTCGATGTGTTTGGTCCGCTCATGAAAAACCGGGTTGCTAGCAATTTGAATGGCACTCTGGTTGTCACAGAACAGAGGTGTAGCCCCAGAAATTCTGACTCCCAAATCGAGTAGAAGACGTCGAACCCAGACAATCTCTGCAGTGGTGGAAGCCATAGCTCGGTATTCGAATTCGGTGCTGGAGCGTGCAACAGACTCCTGTTTCTTGCTGCGCTAAGAAATGAGAGAATCACCAAGAAATACGCAGTACCTGATAGTAGATCGACAAGTAGCAACATCGCCAGCCCAATCGGCATCGGAGTAAGCACGCAGAACCAGTGGAGATATGGAGGGAAACAATAGCGATCGAGTGACAGTGCCACGGAGATACCGAATAATCCGAAGGACTGCTGCATAGTGAACCGAGCGAGGAGACTGAACGAACTGTCTAACAATACCGACGACATGAGCAATGTCAGGCTTAGTCATGGTGAAATAAACGAGCATCCCAACCAGCCGCTGATAACGAGAGATATCCTGGAGAGGTTCACCATCGGTAGAGAGAAGCTTCAAGTTAAGCTCCATAGGCGTGTTAGTAGTACGAGAATCAGTAAGAGCAGCCTCGGCAAAAATATCGGAGATGTACTTCTGCTGGGAGATCAACAATCCTCGAGCTGACCGGGCAATCTCAAGGCCAAGAAAGTACCGAAGAGGGCCGAGATCCTTCATCTCAAACTGGCTCTGGAGGTGACGCTGAAGGAAAGCTATGGTAGCACTGTCATCCCCGGTGATAATCATATCATCCACATACAGAAGTAACACAGTAATACCCTGACTGGAGAAGCGGGTGAACAGAGCGTAGTCAGAGTATCTCTCAACAAACCCAGCTGCCATAACTGCACTGCGGAAGCGCTCAAACTGTTAGATACCCTCACACCTCACAAAACCGGCTTGTAAGGGGAGGTCCACAGGGGGTATATTAAGCGGGTGATGGGTGCCTCCCTTACCGATGTGGGACTATCCGTTAACACTCCCCCTCACGCGGAGCACGCGTGGCAAGGATCCTCCCATGCGGAGCACGCATGGCAAGGCACGATCGGTGGGAAGCACCCGGAGCAGGAGCAGGAGACAGGCTAGCTCTGATACCATGTTAGAAACCCTCGCACCTCACAAAACCGGCTTGTAAGGGGAGGTCCACAGGGGGTATATTAAGCGGGTGATGGGTGCCTCCCTTACCGATGTGGGACTATCCGTTAACACAAACCATGCCCGAGGTGCTTGTTTGAGCCCGTAGATAGCACGACGTAAACGTCAAACGTACCCTGGAGGAACTGAAACGCCCGGTGGAGGAGCCATGTATACTTCCTCGGAGAGGTCACCGTGGAGGAAGGCATTGGTGACATTCATCTGATGGAGAGGCCACCCTCGAGCAGCTGCCACAGCTAAGAGGGTGCGCACAGTAGTTATCCGAGCAACTGGAGCAAACGTCTCCTCGTAATCAATCCCATACTCCTGGGAGAAGCCACGAGCAATGAGGCGGGCCTTGTGCCGTTCAATGGATCCGTCAGGTCTAGTCTTGACCTTGAATATCCACTTGCAGCTAACAGGCACCACGCCTAAGGGACAAGGCACCAAATCCTATGTCTGGGTCCGCTGAAAAGACTCAAACTCAACTGACATGGCCTGCCGCCACTCTGGATGTAAAGCTGACTCACGGTACGATTGGGGCTCCCGGTGGGTGTGAAGAGCAGTAAGAACAGCCTGATAAGATGGCAAATAGGAGGCAATGGCAGAGTAGCCAAACCTATCCGGAGAGTAGTCATATCTATTAGAAGGGTGATGTTCGCGTGCCGGGTAGCGCTGAACAGGAGCAGGATCCACGACCGGGGAGGAGGGGGGTAGCAGCATCAGGCGAGGGACTACCGGTGTGAGCCGACTCTGGAGGAGGAACTACAGACCGACGAACATAGACACGAGTAACAGGTGGTGGTGGAGGTGGCGAGGGAGACGGAGGAGGTGGCGGGGAAGATAGTGGTGGTGGAGGTGGCGAGGGAGATGGAGGAGGTGGCGGGGAAGATGGAGGTGGAGGAGGTGGCGAGGGAGATGGAGGAGGTGGCGGGGAAGATGGAGGTGGAGGAGGCGTGGGTGGGGCAGTAAAAAACGGAGATAGAACGGGGATGTGGAGAAGTCATGAGGGCGAGGAGGGTGACGCAAGAGGCAAGGAAATATCCCGAGACTCAGGGGAAAAGTATGAGACATCCTCAACAAAGGAAACGTGACGGGAGACACGGATCCGGCGAGCCAAGGGATCGTAACAACGATACCCCTTGTGCTCCTGACTGAGCCTCAAGTGAACACACCTAACAGACCTCGCAGAGAGTTTGGTGCGTTCATGGGGAGGAAGAAGAACGAAGCACGTGCAGCCAAACGTGCGAAGAAGAGAGTAGTCAGGTGGGATGGAGTGAAGGCGCTCATATGGGGTGGCACTGGACAGAGCAAACGACGGAGTGATATTGATGAGGTGAACAGCTGTCATGACAGCTTCAGCCCAGTAGGAGTGAGGAACAGACGTAGAGAGAAGCAAGGCTCGTGCGGTCTCAAGGACATAACGATGCTTGCGTTCGGCAACTCCGTTCTGTTCATGGGTGTGGGGACAGGACTGCTGGTGAAGAGTGCTGTGAGATTGAAGAATCTCACGCATCTCAGAAGAGAAATACTCCTTGGCACAATCAAACCGAAAAGTTTTGATGCACCGACCAAACTGAGTATGTATCATAGTGGTGAATCTTCTAAAGATGTGAGAGACTTCAGACCGGTGACGCATAAGATAAACCCAGATGCACTTAGAGTAGTCATCGATAAAACACACATAATACATGAAACCAGAAATAGATGCAACAGGTGCAGGACCCCAAATGTTAGAATGTACTAAATCAAATAAAGCATCAGATTGGGAAGCACTAGCAGAGAACGGAAGAGCTAGATGCTTTGCCAGTCTACAACCCGTACAAACAGAGAGAGGGGAGAAGGACGCTCAACCCAAAGCGCCTGAATGGAAAACGCTTTTGAGTCGATCACTCGATATATGACCTAACCTTCTATGACACAGGTCGGCATCAGAAGTAACAAACATGACAGACGCAACAGGAACAGAAGACACATGTAGATGATCCAACTGGTAAAGTCCTCCTGCTCTATGGCCCAGCCCAATCCTCTAACCCGTCCGTGAATCCTGTACAACACAAACAGAAGGGGTGAAGGTGACAGTCAGTCCATAGTCGTAAAGAAAGCTGATAGAAATCAGATTAATGTTAAGATGGGGGGCATGATGGACATGGGGCAGGGTCAGGCGACCAGAAGGATCAGAGGTAATAGTGATGGATCCACATTGCGGAATAGGGACTAAAGTCTCATCCGCAGTGCGGACCTCTAGGTGAGTGGGAGTAGGAGAACAGTCAGTGAGTACAGTGGAGTCAAAGGTGAGGTGACAGGAGGCACCCGAATCGAAGATCCATGGAGCAATAATACCAGAGGTGGCAGACAAGCCGTGAGCAGTCGCGGAGCCGGTGGAGGCTAGGTGACGAAGGACGAGCTCCTCGAGGCGCTGAAGACGATCCGGTTCAGGCGCGGAAGAAGGTGCAGTAGTACCAATGGAGAGCGTCGAGGGCTCTACAGTAGCCGTTGTACCACCAAAGTGGCGGAAGGAAGACGGACCACATCCACGGCTCCGTCCACCTCGACCACCTCGTCGATCGTCCCGGGAAGTAGAAGCCCAGTGTGATGCTTTCTCATCCGGACCCCAGCGGGTGTTGCGTGGAGGACGTGTAGGATATTCACGCTTCATGTGTTCGGGCTCCTTGCAGTAGTGACAGAAGACTGACTCATCGGAGAACCCGGCCGCCAGGACGGTGTCTGAGCCAGGAGCAAGTGGAGGAGGACGAGTACCCTGAGTCTGAAGGCGAGTCTCCTCATCAACCAAGGCGAGCAGGGCATCCTCTAGCCTAGGGAGTGGTTCACGGTGCAGGAGCTGAGCATCGATGAGAGCAAAGTCCGGCCGAAGCGCTGCTAGGAACTAGTGCAGGTGGCCCTCATCAAGGTAGCGCTGGAAATCCCTAGAGCGTGGGCAAGCACACCGCTCCGGGATCAGGGAGTCTAGCTCATGCCAGTAGGCACTCATCAGACTGAAGTAGTCCTGAATCGTACGCTCCCCCTGACGAGCAGACTGCGAGTCACAGATAAGCTGATACCGGCGTGCGCCACCGCGCGGGAGAAACCGGTCCCGGAGATACTCCCACATCGTGCGCGCTGTAGGAAGGCAGTCGATGGGAGTAAGGAGCGGACGAGTAACGGAGTTCAGAAGATAGGCCCGGATGGCCTAATCGTGGCGGCGCCACGTGAGAGCAGTAGCCGTGGTAGTAGTCGTGACGGTAGCAGTCACAGCAGAGGACGCGGCGGTGTCGGCTGCACTACTGGTGACAGAGGAGCCGAAAGAGGCAGCTGGAGGAGGATCATCACCGGTGATGTGAGTCATGTGATCCCAAAGATCGCGACTGGAGAGCGCGGCCTCGACGGTGAGCGACCAATCAGGGCAGTCGCTGGCCGAGGACAACTGAAAGATGACCGCCTTCAGCGGTGGAGAGATCACAAGGACGGACGGCACGGTAGGAGATACCATGGAGGAGATGCAAAGGAGAGGGGAACCGGGAGAGGGATTGCGGATGGATGGGAGGGGTCGGGGGGGCTGTCGGGCAGAGGAGAGGGATCAGGGGGGCCGGTCGGGTGGAGGAGAGGGGCCGGGGGGGGGGGGGGTGATCAGGTGGAGGGGAGGGGCCGGGGGGGGGGGGGTGATCGGGTGGAGGGGAGAGGCCTGGGGGGACTGACGGGCAGAGGAGAGGGGTCGGGGGGAGGGGGTGATCTGGTGGAGGGGAGGGGCCGGGGGGGGTGATTGGGTGGAGGGGAGGGGCCGGGGGGCCTGCCGGGCAGAGGAGGGGGGGGGGGGCTATCGGGCGGAGGGGAGGCCGGAGGTGGGTGATCGGGTGGAGGGGGGAGGCCGGAGGTGGGCTGCCGCGTGGAGGGAGAGACCGGAGGTGGCTGCCGTCGTCGTACGAGAAACCCTAGTACTCTGATACCATGTTCGGAGATGATGGCTAGGGTTTGGAGAGAATAGAATGATTCTCATTGAGGGACTGAAGCCCAATATATAAGTACATGTATACACATAGAACCCGACCCAACTGTACATAGAACCTGACCCGGTATATACATTAACAAGGGTGAAGGCTTCCAGAAGGCTAATCGAGAACCTTTCGGCGGAAACGTCGCCGGACTTTATCGTGACAAATTTTGGATGCTTCAACATGCAGTGTTTATAGTTTATTTGCTACTGTAATCATAGTTTTAGTCTTTATTTGAGTTATTGGGCCATATCTATGTCTCGGGGCCAAATTGGACGTTTTTTTGTTTTTATTTTGCACCTTTATTGGTCTTTACTTGCCATGTAAGCTCATTTGTCCTTTTATGAATTAAAGAGGACAAGAGGGGGCCCAAATAAGAGAACGGATTGAAGGACTCCTCCCACCACATGGTACTGTTCACGTGCGCGGATGGGTGGCTCTTCTTTTTTCCCATGGCCGTATGGACGGGTGAAAAAAGGGGATGTCTCCCATCTTTCGTACCGTTATGTGGGCCTATTTAAGTCCTCCACCTTTTGTATCTTTTCTATTTTATTGAATGGAAAAAAAACTTTCTTACTAAATTGTGCTTCTTCGTTGAGTTCTTGATGATCTCGAAGCTTCCATAAACCCAGAGTGAGTCCGGTGGGGTGCGAGGCCTTTGTATCATCAACTTCAACTTTTTTCCACCTCTTTCGCTCGACTTCAACATCCCTAACCTCACAAAGCCATCATCCCCATTCGAGATCCTTCACAAGACATAGACTTTCTTCACCTTCCATCATTAGAAATCCAAAAGCCCTTATAACTGAACCATAAACCCCATCACAAACCCCTACATCACCTTCAAATCGCACATAATTAAATCATATTGCTTCCCGCAACATTCCTCCATCATCCTATACAAAAATCTCCTAAAGTTAGAGCCAAATTGAAATCCAATTGAAGCCAAATCTCAAATCTGGGAACACAATCTAGATTTTGGAAAAAGCCAAGAAACCCCTAAATTCCCTATTCGAATTCTTTCAAATCCGGACCAGAGATAACTCATCCCTAGACGATAACCCCACCAAAATTCGTTGCAATCCGATCATTGCAACGAGATCAAACCCCCCACTTTACCTGCTTGCTACCATTAAAATCTGCTCCTGTGAGAAGGCTTTAGAGTTGACCCATGAGCAATTCGACGACGGATACTGTTGGGACATTCTCGAGCACGGCATGAAGTGTGACAAGGAGATTGGTTGACCTTTGTGACAAACTGTAGCGCGGGAAAAAGCACGGGTCGTCTTTATTGCGCAAAACCAGATTACAAGTGTGGCCGGGACCCGGGTGGCTCGGGTGTAGCGAGTCCGGGTTGCAGCGAGTTTTAATCAGGGGATTTGTGGGAAAGATCTTCTGGGGGATCCCTTTGATCCGCGTCTCCACGTGGTGTTCGTGCGAGAGCTCTGAAGGGGCTGCCCAGGACAGGAGTCTTTACAGGGTGAGGGTTTTGGAGAGGCTAAGGAATGTCCACCGTTGCTTTGTCCCTTCCGTGGTTCGCGCTTTCTCGGCTAGGGGGTTTTCGGCTTCGTTCCTCGGTCTTCGCGTCTTCCTCGTTCATTGCTTGGCCTCGGTGTCCTTGATCGTCGGTTCGCGGCGTCGATCGAGCTTTTGGCGTTGGCTTTGGCTTTGGCTTTGGCTTTTTGGTTTTGTCTTGGCTCCGGCGTGGCTCTGGCTTTTGCTTTGCTTCGGCGCTTGCACTTGGACGTAGCTGGGAGAGACTTGTGATGCTTTCGTTCTTCCGGACTTCGCGTCGTATCGGCTAGAACGTGCGGTGCTTTTGCTCGTGGCCGGCGTAGTCGCTTGGCTTTGGCACTTGCGTTGCTTTGGTGCGGGCTTTGCTTTGGCTTCTTGCGTTGGCTTTAGCTTCAGTGTCAACTCGATCTTCTTCTTCGAACGACGTGGGCTACTTCTTCGGTGCTTCGACGGTTTGCTTGTCGACTGGACTTCTCTTCTTCTCCGGGCTTCTTTGGCGTGATCGGAGTCGAAGAATGCTTTCGAAGATAGTGGGGGTAGCACCGATCTCCGTGCGACGGTTGTGGCGTCGGCTTTTGTTGATGAAAACGACGAGAGTAGCGACGGTCTCCGTGCGACGGTTGTAGCGTCGGCTTTTGTTGATGAAGACAACGGGGGTAGCGACGCTTCAGACGATCTGCTCCAGGCTTTCTTCTTCGTGGACGGCGCAGGCGTTGGTCGAAGACGACGGGGTGATGACGCTTCGCTTCTCTCCTCCGGGCTTTGGAGCTTGATCGGAATCGAGGATTTGTTGGAGTTGACGGGTGTAGCGCCGCTTCTCTTCTTCTCCGGGCTTTTGGGCTTGATCGGAGTCGAAGGCTTGTTGGAGACGACGGGGTAGTGCCGCTCCTCTTCTTCTCCGGGCTTTTGGGATTGATCGGAGTCGAAGGCTTGTTGGAGACGACGGGGTAGTGGCGCTCCGATCTTCTTCTCCGGCCTTTGCTTCTGGCGTCTTCGGAGTCGAAGGGTTCTTCTTCTCCGAGCTTTCTTCTTCGTGCACGGAGTCGAAGTCTTGATCTTCGTGTGCAAGGGTCTTCATGTTGATGAGGACTTTCAGTAAGCCGATCCCTCGGGACAGGCTTGACTGTGCCTCGTGAAGCCTTGGGTCGATGAAGAAGTGTCTCCTTTTCTGCAGAGCTCCCGCACTTCGTCTTCAATCTTCGACCTATCGACCTTGGTGACGGTTATGGTGTCGGCATCTTCTCCGGGCTTTTGGGCTTGATCGGAGTCAAAGGCCTTGTTGACGACGACGGGTGTAGCGCCGCTTCTCTTCTTCTCCGGGCTTTTGGGCTTGATCGGAGCAAGGTTTAAAACTCGGGTACCGGTACCGGTATCGGCCGGCGCCGAACCGGTTCGTACCGGCCGGTTCGTACCGGTACCGGCCGGTACCGGCCGGTTCTGGTTGAACCGGTACCGGCCCCTTTTTTTTATTTTTTTTAAATTGTAAAAAAATCTAAAAAAATCTTTAAAAATTCTAAAAAATTAGAAAATAAATATAAAAAATTAGAAAATAAATATTAGAGTACTTTAGGCCCTTTAGGGCCCTAGTTTAGGACCTTTAGGTCATTTAGGCTTAGGGACCTTAGGAGTTAGTAAGTTACTTAGGAGTTAGGGTTAGGGCTTAGGAGTTAGAGCCTTAGGCTAGGCTGCTAGGGTTAGTTTTAGGCCTATGAGTCTTATCTTATGTGACTTCAGAGTTCAGACTATGACTTATGACTTATGACTTGAGTCTTATACTCTTATCTAATGAGTTATGAGTCTTATGACTTATGAGTTATGACTTATGAGTTATGAGTTATGACTTCAAAGTTCAGACTCTCAGAGTTCATACTTTAGAGTTTAGACTTTAGAGTCTTGGATTCATCATTTATCAAGATTCACAACCACCACTCCCCGAGGTGTATGATTAAGAATCTTGATGAACTTGTCAACTATTGTCGAATCACCACTCCTCGAGGTGAATGATTGGACAGTAGAGACCTAACTGAACCACAAGACTCACAAGTTACAACTTACAAGTTACAAGTTATAAGTCACAGACTCACAGACTCACAGAGTCACACTTCACAAGTGACAAGTCACACGACTCACAAGTCACACGACTCACACCTAACAAGTTACTAATTCCTAATTTCCTATATCCTTTTTCCCTCCTTCTTTATCCGGGCTTGGGACCGGCCTTGGCGAAGTTAAAAAAGGTTTTTAAAAGGTTTTATAAAACAACCTTTTAAAGTTTTGAAATTTTTTTATTATTATAAATTTATAATACAAATTATAGAATAAGTTTCATAATCCAGATTCCAGACGTGTTCAACACTTCAACTTCCACAAAATACAGATTATCAATATTAAAATTATTAACTCACCTGGTTGGCTCAGTCGCTCAGATAGTCAGATCAGAAGAATCAGAAGAATCAGAACTCAGAACTCAGAAGTTCCATAGATTATTATTGCGATCAGCTTCTTCTTCGTCTTCATTTGGAGTTGGTGCCGAGTAGTGCTGCTGGTAGTAAGACCCGTCGGAAGGCCCAGAATAACCGAAGATTGATTGGCCAATGTCCTGGTCGTGCTGGACACCATAACCGTATGCTCCGTAGCCGTAAGATGATGAAGAATCTCCATATGTTCCTTGCGATTCCTTTTGCTCTGGAAACATCGGCTGATAAGAATCTCGGTAATATGATGATGGTGGACCTAGTGGTGGATCATATCCGTATGAGTATGGTACATATGCAGCTTCATGAACAGTGCCAGAAGGCCCGGCCCCTGCTCCATCATGTGGTGACAGTGGTGGATGATGTGGATCTGGTAGGGCTGGTGGTCCAGTGACGCCGGTGTACGTGGGAGCACTAGGAGGTGAAGAAGCTCTCTCATGCTCTCTCATCCGTTGAGATGACTCTCCTCCACCATCACTAGATCCGGAAGGTATACTGCCAAGACTCTCATCTGAATCGCTGTTTATCTGCTGCATTGCCTGGCTAACATGTTGAAATCTTCGTTTGCCGCTCCTCAACCTTGCTCCCTCTTGTTCTTGTCTTTGTTGCTCCTTGCCTAACTCCTTCTCCAACCATGTATTTTCTTGACCGTCAAGAACTGGATCCTCTCTCTCCGTCAACCAAGGGGCTAGAGGGTTATCGTCGTCGAAAATATAATCCAAATTGATTGGATTATCACCTTGGTCCTCTAATCTTCCCTGATCGCGGACTCTCAACCTCATATTGTAATGTACGAAAACTAGTTTATCTAATTTAGATGATGACAATCTATTTCTAGTTTTCGTATGAATGAGAGAGAATGTACTCCAGTTTCTCTCGCAGCCCGATGCCGAACATGTCTGACTCAATACTCGGATAGCAATCTTGCGAAGATCAGGAGCACTTTCACCATGAATGGACCACCAAGTAGCTATAAAATTAGTCAAAAAATAAAACATTCAGTTTGTATTCGTTGATTACAATTGGATAATTGTATAATTAAAGTGTGTTATCAACTTATCGACGTATTACCTGGCTGCATTGTCGAGATAGATGTTCTTGCGTTCTCCGAATCAAAGGAACCACGAGCATATCGGAAGATTTCCATTTGCTCCATTGCCTTATTTTGTGCTGCTATGCTAGGCTCCAAGGTTCGGATCACCTCTTTAAGCCCGATCATTATTTCTGGGTGTTGTGAAACTTCTACCCTATACTGGTATTGGGGATTTAAGTAAAATCCTATAATATGAAAGAAATAAGTATTGAGTCTAATGACTAATGAGATTAAAAATTGAAATTGTTAAATAATGAGTATACACTTGACGATAATATTTACCTGCTGCATGCAATGGATGGTGTAGCGTCTTCTCCCATCTTTTGTCGATCAACTTAAAATATTGTTTTTTTGATTTTTCTCCAACCTTTGTCGACTTCTGAATGGCCATCTTAGCTCTGTCCATTGCTTCGTAGATATACCCCATTGCAGGCTTTTCATCTGAATCTACCAGTCGAAGAACTTGCACTAGAGGTTGGATACACACTATTATCTTGTCAATTTCGACCCAGAGCTCCTTTCCAACAACAATATTTTCCACCTCTTTGCCCTCTTCATTAGATGCATATTTTGATTGACACCATGCATCTGAGGTAAACATTTTCCGTAAAGCATCCTTCTAATTAAAAATGCTCTCCAATGCTATGAAGTGAGTGGCAAAGCGGGTGATTGCTGAACGCAGAAGTTCCCGCTTCCCAGTATACCTCCTCATCAAGTCAACTACCCAGTTATGGTTGTAAATGAATTTTGTTATTTTTCGAGCTTGTTTTACAACCTTGTCAACATGATCCAATTTGCCTATATCTTTTAGGATCAAGTCGATGCAGTGTGCGGCACAAGGAGTCCAAAATATAGTCTTCCGTTCCTTCTGTATGATTTGTCCGGCCTTCTTATAGTTAGAGCCATTGTCCGTCACTATTTGGACAATATTATTAGCTCCAACTTCGTCGATGATATTATTCATAAGTCCAGCAAGATATATTGCATCATGCACTTTGGCTGATGCATCGACTGATTTGTAAAATATTGTACCAATTGAGCAATATACTAGAAAATTAATTATGGATTTTCTAGTAGGGCCACTCCATCCATCGCACATAATTGTGCAACCTTTCTCCTCCCAGGGAGTTTTAAAACTACTAATATAATCGTTTATTTCAGAGACCTCATCATCTAAAAGTGGCCCAGCAATTTCATATGGGGTAGGGGGAGAAATTCCCGGTCCAACCGACTGCAATGTGTCGCACATTTTTTTAAAGTATGGCGACGCGGCTGCATTAGCCGGGATATGATTGAAATGAAAAAATTTGGCCACTGCTTTCTTCACTTTACTGGCCGCTTGTTTTATTTTTCCAGCTGTTAATTTGGTTTGTTTCTGGCCACGTTCCCTAAACATAAATCCGTCTAGAGGTAACTGCACAGATGTACTGCCGCCAGTGCTAGTTTTACCTCCTCTAGCACTAACACTGCTACTACCACCAGGTCCACCTCCACCAGTACTACCACCAATATCACCAGGAAGAAAACGGGAACTACCACCAGGACCACTCATTGACCATCTACCTCTTTGGTCTCCCCCTCTTTCTCTCATTTCTTGACGACGAGCTTCCTCACGAGAAAGTCTCATTGCCGTTCTCATCTCCCTATCCTCATCCGGCAACTCTTCAGATGAAGAATCATCAAAACTTTCATCATCTATATCTCTATAACCCCTTACCGACTGACTTTTGGTAAGGGGTGGTCTTCTAGAAGCAGAAAGTTCAGGAGCAGTACTCTTATCTTTACTTGCTTCTCTAAAAAATTGCTGGAATTGAGACCGTACCTCTATTGGAACGTGCTCACATCCAGTCACTTGTCCTTTCTTGCCCGCTAAATGCTCCTTCATTCTTGTAATACCACCATTTATGGTCCGGCCACAGTAGTTGCATATGGCCTTCCGCTTGTTGCCTTCAATTGCCTTGCAATGTAGCCATCCAGCGTCTATCTCTTTCGATTTTGGTGCCATTATCTAAGTCAAAAAATAAATAAGCATTAGCAAACTAGAAAGTAATTGCTCACTTTTGCAGCTTTGCTACGTAGAAAGTAGAAAGTAAAAACTATAAAGTTTCGACTTTTAAATGGCTCGAAACTCGAAAGTAGAAACTAGAAACTAGAAAGTAAAAAGTAGAAAGTAGAAACTAGAAACGTAGAAAGTAGAAACTAGAAAGTAGGGCCCTCACGTAGATTCGACTTTCGAGTTTCGAGCCATTCGAAAGTCGAAACTTTTGCAAAAGTGAGCAAAACTGCAAAAGTCGAAACTTTCTAGTTTCTACTTTCTAGTTTCTAGTTTCTAGTTTCTAGTTTCTACTTTCTACGTTTCTAGTTTCTACTTTCGAGTTTCTAGTTTCTACTTCTAGTTTCTAGTTTCTACTTTCGATTTTCTAGTTTCTACTTTCTAGTTTATACTTTCGAGTTTCTAGTTTCTACTTTCGACTTTCGAGTTTATAGTTTCTACTTTCTAGTGTCTACTTTTGAGTTTCTAGTTTCTCCTTTCTAGTTTCTACTTTCGAGTTTCTAGTTTCTACTCGAAAGTAGAAACTAGAAACTCGAAAGTAGAAACTAGAAAGGAGAAACTAGAAACTCAAAAGTAGACACTAGAAAGTAGAAACTATAAACTCGAAAGTCGAAAGTAGAAACTAGAAACTCGAAAGTATAAACTAGAAAGTGAAAACTAGAAAATCGAAAGTAGAAACTAGAAACTAGAAGTAGAAACTAGAAACTCGAAAGTAGAAACTAGAAACGTAGAAAGTAGAAACTAGAAACTAGAAACTAGAAACTAGAAAGTTTCGACTTTTGCAGTTTTGCTCACTTTTGCAAAAGTTTCGACTTTCGAATGGCTCGAAAGTCGAATCTACGTGAGGCGTGTCCGTGCTTCCTAGGGGGAAAGTAAGAAGGGAGGCCCTAAAATTACCGATGAAAAAGAAATGGAAAAACTTGCAACTAAAACAGAGGTGTCCCTCACTATAAATGACCAGCCAAGAAGAAGTAATTGGGAGAAAGCCTGATGGTGATGGTTATAAAGATAATATGCAACAAAATGGTGATGGTTATAAAGATAATATGCAACAAAATACTAAACGATTGGGTAGAACATACCAAAATGCCTCACGAACAAAGTTGCTTACCAAGGCCGTAAGAGGGGTTTATGTTACAACTTACAAGTGAAAAAGATGCAAAAGGAAAATAAGTACTTTATTTAAAAATTCAAAATGCTGCAAAAAAATGTTTACGACATTCATAGTTTGTGATTTATCAATCAATGTCGATGATGTGATTAAGAGAGAAAATGCTAAATAGATTGATAGCATCTTGATCACTAAATATGTTTAAACTTTAGCCAGATTTTGTAACACTAGTGCATGCACATACAAGCATAAGCTACGGAGAATCTATAAAAAGAACATACCCAGGTTTAAGATTTGTTCTTAATAGCTTATTGGATATTACTTATGGTCCAAAACTTTGGACCACATCATGCTGAAAATAATTGTCCTGAAGGCTGAAGGAAGACAATACATTATGAATTCTCTTTCCTATTCAAGACAGTTCTAAACAAAACCGAGGACAGAAGTGCTGTCATAAGCAATGGTGAACGAAGCTACCTCTTTTAATCCAATGTTTCATTATGGATTTAATAGTTGCGCACTTGCGCATCCATTTGAGATGCTTCAGGATGTAATTTCGACAATGCAGTTATGCAAGTTTTATATAGAAGGGTCGAGGTCGTCAAATAAGGTTCTGTTCAATTTACTATTTTTTTAGAAGATTACTATGCTTACATGTATACTGAACTGACTCAAGGCAGTAATCGTTTTACCTTCTTCACTCTTAAGTTCGCCGCTCGGCCCGCTCGTGCTCGTGCCGCTCGTCGTGAGTCTCGTGACTCGTGAGTCGTGACCTCGTCGTCACTTGTCGGCGTGCGGCTTGTGTCGATGTGCTGCTCGGCCCGCTCGTCGCCTCTCTTTCTTTCTCTTTCTTTCCTCTCTTCTCTCTTCTCTCTTCTCTCTTTTTTCTTTCTCTCCTCTCTTCTCTCTTCTCTCTTTTCTTTCTCTCCTCTCTTCAGTCTTCTCTCTTTTCTTTCTTTCTCTCCTCTCTTTCTCTCTCTTTTTTTCTTCTCTTTCTTTCCTCTCTTCTCTCTTCTCTCTTTTTTCTTTCTCTCCTCTCTTCTCTCTTCTCTCTTCTCTCTTTTTTCTTTCTCTCCTCTCTTCTCTCTTCTCTCTTCTCTCCTCTATTTTCTTGCAAGTTGATGGAAGGTTTTGGAGTTGCAATGGAATGGTTTGGGGGGGTTTATATAGCCTTCAAATCCCCCCCTCCCACTTAAGGAATAATGCTTTTTGGAGGGGCCAAAACTAAAAATGCCACCCCCCCTCCACATGCAAATGCTGGGAAAGCATGTTCAGCCCATGTGGAGGGAGGAATCCAACATAAAAAAATAAAAAAAGTGACCCAAAGCCCACCCACCCCATAATGGCTGTCGGACGGGACTGAACCGGCCGGTACCGGTTCGTACCGGCCGGTACCTGCCTGACTCGGCCGGTTCGGTCCGGTACGGGTTGGTACCGGCCGGTTCAGGTCTGTTTCGGTCCCGGGTGCTGGACTCGGTTCGGCCCGGCCAAATCCGGTACGTACCGGTACCGGCCGAGATTTGAAACCCTGGATCGGAGTCGAAGGCTTTGTTGAAGGTGACGGGTGTAGCGCCGCTTCTCTTCTTCTCCGGGCTTTTGGGCTTGATCGGAGTCGAAGGCTTGTTGGAGACGACGGGGTAGTGCCGCTCCTCTTCTTCTCCGGGCTTTTGGGCTTGATCGGAGTCGAAGGCTTGTTGGAGACGACGACGGGGTAGCGACGCTTCTCTTCTTCTCCGGGCTTTTGGGCTTGATCGGAGTCGAAGGCTTGTTGGAGACGACGGGGTAGTGCCGCTCCTCTTCTTCTCCGGGCTTTTGGGCTTGATCGGAGTCGAAGGCTTGTTGGAGACGACGGGGTAGTGCCGCTCCTCTTCTTCTCCGGGCTTTTGGGCTTGATCGGAGTCGAAGGCTTGTTGGAGATGACGGGGTAGTGCCGCTCCGATCTTCTTCTCCGGCCTTTGCTTCTGGCGTCTTCGGAGTCGAAGGGTTCTTCTTCTCCGAGCTTTCTTCTTCGTGCACGGAGTCGAAGTCTTGATCTTCGTGTGCAAGGGTCTTCACGTTGATGAGGACTTTCAGTAAGCCGATCCCTCGGGACAGGCTTGACTGTGCCTCGTGAAGCCTGGGTCGGTGAAGAAGCGTCTCCTCTTCTGCAGAGCTCCGGCGTTTCGTCTTCAGTCCTCCGACCTCTTCTTCATTCCCCCACCCCCTCTATTTATAGGCAAAGGGGAGGGGAGAGAGATATGTGAACTTTTAATTTTAAATCCCTTTTCTATCTCTCTCATAATTGCCCGGGATTTATTCATCCATTGATGAGGGGAATAACATTTATTTGTTTTTCTTTTCTGGCGATGCAATTATGGCTAGATTTCTCACACGAAATCGATGGCGATCGAGCGCTTCTTCTTGTGCGTCAGATCGAGGGATCGGCGCAGATCCGCGTGTGTGCAGACGTCATACGCAACCTCCCCCCGCGCATGGCGGTATTTCCTTCCTTTTCTTTCTTTTCTTTCCTTTTCTTTTCTTTCCTTTTCTTTTCTTTCTTTTCTTTTCTTTCCTTTTCTTTTCCTTCCTTGCAGGGCCGGCCCCATGTGGCTCGAGTCCTAGTAGGGGCCGGCCCCATGGGGTTCGGACCCTAGTAGGGGCCGGCCCCCCTTAAAGCATGGGGTCCGCTCCTCTTTGCTAGGTGCGAGACGGGTCCGGGTCCGCATCGGTTCGCGCGAGTCGGGTCCGCGTGTCGGGTTTGCATCCGCGTCGGCACACTTAAGTCGGGTTCGGGTCCGACGAAATTCGTGTGTCTACAAATGCCCCCTCAAGGACGAGTGTGTCGATGAGAACGTGTCGGGTTTGGACGCGTAAGAATCGTAGAGCACTTGTCCTTGATTCCTTTTGTGGGCGGGGTCGGGTGTCTGTTTAAGGACCCCTACCCCCTTCATCCGCCATTCTGCTTCTTTGCGAAGGTTCTGCCGGCTTTTGGAGACCGCCGTCGGAAGAGAGCTGCCTGGGGTTGCATGCGACTTGCTCCGTCTTCCCGGTGTCGCCTCTTTCGTCGGCGGCGGCTACGATGGCGCGTGATCTGACGGTTGTTGCGAAGACGGGCTCGAAGCGGCGATGCGGCGAAGACCGAGGCGAGGAGGATGGAGGAGCGCGGCTGAGGTGCGAGTTGCTCTCGCCGCCTCTCTCTTCCTCTTTCTTCTTCTTCTTCTTCTTCTTCTTCTTTTTTTTTTTTGGACCACGAGAGTAGCAGCGGCAGTGGCAGGGTCGGCCGGGGCTGCGGCGGCTGGAGTGCGAGGACGGCCACGGTGCATCTCGGCGGAGGACTATTGCCCCTTCTTCGGTGTGGGAGTGCAATGGCGAGGCCGATCGTCGCAGCCGAGGTCGATGATGCAGGCGTAACGAGAGAAGGAGGCGGAGTCGTCGTGGCCGAAAGCGGTGACGACGGCGCAAAGAGAGGAGGTGGAGTCATCGCGGGTCAGGTATGGCGACTCTAACTCCTTTTTTTTTTTTTTCTTTCCTTTCTTTTTTTTTTCCTTTTCTTTTCTTTCCTTTTCTTTTCTTTCTTTTCTTTCTTTTCTTTCCTTCTTTTCTTTCCCTTTTTTTTTTCTTTCCTTTTCTCTTCCTTCCTTTTCTTTTTCTTTCTTTTCTTTCTTTCTTCTTCTTCTGGTTCTGGTACACGGGGGCAGCTGCAGCGGCGGCCGGCTGTGGTGCGCGCGGAGGCCGGGGTGCAGGTGGCGGGTTCGACGGCCAGGTGTGGGCTGTGACGGCGGCGCGCGGGGGCGCAGGCGGCAGCGGAGGCCGGGCGGCGGGCGCGAGTCGGGCTCGGGGCCGGCGCAGGTGGCAGCGGAGGCCGGGCTGCGACGGCCCGGCGGCGGCCGGGCGCGGGGCCAGCGGTGAGCGGCCCGCGGGCGCGCGGCGTGCGGGCGAGCGGCGTGCAGGAGGCCCGGGCACAGCGGCGGCGCGCGCACAGGCGGCGTGCGGTGCCGGGGGCTGCGGACGTAGCAGCGGCGGCGCACAGCGCGCAGGGCGACGCCGGCGGGTGACTGCGCGGGCGGAGGCGGCGCGCGGGTGCGCGTTGGAGGCGGCGTGCGGGGTCCGAGACGCTCGCCCCCCCTTCTTGGTTACGTCGGAGAAGAAGGAGGGGGGGCTGCGGGTCCCCCTCCCTTTTCTTTGCTGTCGATCATTGATTGGGGGGGAGGGGGCTGCGGCCCCCCCCTTCTTTGTGCGGCCTCAAATGGGAAGAGGGCTGCGGCTTGCGGGTCTCTTTTTTTTTTTTTGGTTCTTCTTCCTCTGGTTCGCGGAGGCAGCAGCAGCGACGGCAGCCGGAGCTGCGGCGCGGTGGTCCGGGCGGGCGTGGGCCGTGTTGCGAGCGGCGCGGTGGCCGGGGCGCGGGCAGGCGGCGTACGGCGTGGGAGTGAGGGCTGCAGGCGACGGTGGCGCGACTTCGAATCGGGCGGGCCCCGATCGTGTTGGAGAAGGGACGCGGGGGTAACGGCGGCGTCACCGGGTTGGCCGGGCGGTGGCCAGGCTTCAGGTGGCGCAGGTGGTGTGCGGACACCGTGCGGCGCAGGGGTGCCTCGAGCGACAAGGCGGTGTCAGGCCTGGAGGCCGGGGGCGGAAGAGTGCTGCCTGGGGTTGCACGAGACTTGCTCCGTCTTCCCGGTGTCGCCTCTTTCGTCGACGGCGGCGGCGATGGTGCGCGTCGCATGAAGACGAAGGCTTCCGTCGGCTTGGAGACGAAGGCTTCTTCGATGCTCGGAGACCGTCGGCGGAAGAGTGCTGCCTGGGGTTGCACGAGACTTGCTCCGTCTTCTCGGTGTCGCCTCTTTCGTCGACGGCGGCGGCGATGGTGCGCGACGCTTGAAGACGAAGGCTTCCGTCGGCTTGGAGACGAAGGCTTCTTCGATGCTTGGAGACCGTCGGCGGAAGAATGTTGCCTGGGGTTGCACGCGACTTGCTCCGTCTTTCCGGTGTCGCCTCTTTCGTCGGCGGCGGCGGCGATGGTGCGCGGAGCTTGAAGACGAAGGCTTCCGTCGGCTTGGAGACGAAGGCTTTTTCGATGCTTGGAGACCGTTGGCGGAAGAGTGCTGCCTGGGGTTGCACGAGACTTGCTCCGTCTTCCCGGTGTCGCCTCTTTCGTCGGCGGCGGCGGCGATGGTGCGCGGAGCTTGAAGACGAAGGCTTCCGTCGGCTTGGAGACGAAGGCTTCTTCGATGGCTTGGAGACGAAAGCTCCTTTGGCGGCTTGAAGACGAAGGATTCTTCGACGGCTCGCGAAGACGAAAGCTTCAGTCTTGGCGGCGAAGCATTCTTCGGCGGCTCGGAGTCGAAAGATTCTTCAGCGGAGTGTTATCGTCTTCTTGGTGCGGGAGCATAATGACAACGGCACGGCGAAAAGACAAAGCCGAGTGTAGTGGCGATCGCCTGGTGCGAGGATGAGTCGGAGGCGTTGAAGGCCAGAGAAGGTGGCTCCTTTTTTTTTTCGGAATTGACTTTACCTCTCGATCGGTCTTGCACTTTTCATATCCTTGCAAGATTCGTCCCCCTGAGTACCTTCCGAAGGCTGGCTAGATTATTGATGAGGTCAACCGCGGGTTTAGAGTTACTAGCGAGGTTGCACCTTTCTGGTAGCAATGTCAGCTTGAAGGACACCGAGATGGGCGTTCTGAAGAGGATGACGAGGCCACGAGCATCAACAAGGAGTAGACTGCTTTGGTTGTCTTTTGCTTGTCAATCTTGACCTTGATGACAGCTCCAGTGGTTCTTTTGGCTTTGTGGAGGTCACGATGGTTGCGGTTGTTGTTTATGCGTCCGCCATTCTTCGGGTTGCTGCTTTTGACTTCAGTGGCAGTTTCCATCCTTCAGGTGGGCCTGAGCTTTTGCATGAGCCCGGTGGATTTCAAGGCAACGATTCTTTTTTTGCGGAGCAGATGCACACCTTCTTTGGAGGGTGGCGAGCTTCATTGCTTACGACGGTCTTCGCTGGAAGACGCTTCCTTGGGCTTAGCTGCGACTGAGGGGGAGAGACGTCAAGCATCGCTTCAGAAGCTGGAGAATGCCCGAGCGACCGAGAAGACTTCTGGAGCAGAGTTTGTGAAGCAGCAGAAAGCTGGCGACGCGTCGAGAGTTGACTGCTTCCCTACCCCTGGAATTGCAGCGCGTGTAAGCTGTTGGGAGCGAGCCACTTTGGCGCCTTAGGGACTTCGACTTGCCACACTCGTGCGTCGTTTTAGAAGCTGGAGTTTCATTTGGGGAAAGCTCGAGCGACCGAGAAGATGTTTGGAGCAGAGCTTGCGAAGCAGCGTGCATAGCTGGCGACGCGTCGGAAGCTGACGGTTTTTCTACCTCTGGAGTTGCAGCGCGTGTAAGCTGCGGAGGGCGAGCCACTTCGGCGCCTTAAGGACTTCGACTTGCTACTCGTGCGTCGCTTTAGAAGCTGGAGTTCCATTTGGGGAAAGCTCGAGCAACCGAGAAGACGTTTGGAGTAGAGCTTGCGAAGCAGCGTGCATAGCTGGCGACACGTCGAAAGCTGACGGTTTTTTCTACCTCTGGAGTTGCAGCGCGTGTAAGCTGCGGAGGGCGAGCCACTTCGGCGCCTTAAGGACTTCGACTTGCTACTCGTGCGTCGCTTTAGAAGCTGGAGTTCCATTTGGGGAAAGCTCGAGCAACCGAGAAGACGTTTGGAGTAGAGCTTGCGAAGCAGCGCGAAGAGCTGACGAATTGCCGGGAGCGGGTGGAGTGATCGAGAAGGCTGCCGGAGCGATCCTTGCGAAGCAACGTGCATAGCTGGCGACGCGTCGGAAGTTGACGGCTTCTTTACCCCTAGAGTTGCAGCGCGTGTAAGCTGCGGAAGGCGAGCTGCTTTGACGCCTCAAGGACTTTGACTTTCTTGTCATCCTTTAGTTTGCTGACCGGATTGATGGTTATGCACTCACTTGCCTCTGGACTGGCCTCCTGGGACGACGTTGGGATGTTTCCCTTTTTTTTTTTTTTTTTTCTTTGTCTGGACTGAACCTTTGTAGGTTGCCTACGTACCCTACTGAGAGGGATCAAGTCGCACGTAGTTCGTTTATTCCCTTTTTTTTTTTTCTTTTTTTTTTCTTTTTTTTTTCTTTTTTTTTTTTTTTTGGGCAAGGGGGGTAACCTTGCGCTAGGCAAAGTACCTTTTGAGGGACTTGCCACTGGTAGGCAAAGTCGCCACTGGTTCGCAGCTATCGCCCGCCTTCTTCGCTTCAATATAGTTGGAAGTGAAGATCTTCTTGACTGGAGTTTTGATGATTGCTGTAGTTTGACTGGAGTCGATGCCCCGGCAATTTGGAAGGATTTGTTCGCCGCTTTTGCAGAGACGAGCTTGAGTCTTTGTCAGGCGATGTGGTATTACAGCTGAGGGTAGTGAACCCATGTGTGCCATGCTTTCTTTGCTGCGGCTGGATTTGAACATCGACTCGGTGGAGTTTTGCCCCCGAGTGTTTTCTGACTTGATTGCGAGTTGCTCAGAGCTGGTGCGCTCAGAAGACTCGGTTGAGCTCGAGATGTGCAACAGACCACGTAACGGTAGTGTCATCTCTTGCAAAGTGCTGAAGTTGGCCCCGAAGAATGATAACGCTGGTTCCTTTGCTGGAGGGGAAGGCGATCGTCCTGGTTTGCGAAGCCATTGAGGTACGAGCCGCAGGACTGAAGCAACTTGAGCAGGCAACGGAATGCATCGCATCGAGCTTGATTTGAAGTTGATGTGAATTTTCCGTCTTGGTCCTGGCGCTTCTTTGTCTTTGTGCGCTGTCTGGATGGAGGATGTCACTAGTTTTGCAAGTGGAGAGCTTTTGTCCCTCGCAGCTGCTTTGACTCCCTGAGCTTGTAGAGGTTTTGCTGAATGAGCTTCTGCAACGGGATCTTTCACTTGGTAAAACTCGGCATCAGCAAGGTGTGCTTTAGCCTTGTTGAACAGCTTGTCGTTGGCAGCGATGCTTCTCCCCATGCTTTCGATGTTAATGCCGCTTTCTTCATCGTCTTTCCGGAGCACTTGGTGAACTTCCATCATGCAGCAGGAGATCTTGAAGTTTTGACCAGCTTCAAGGAAGCAAATAGGAAAGAACTTCTGGAGTGTCACTGGCTCTAGAAAGCTTTGCTGGAGGAGATTTTTCAGATTTGCTGGTGGTATTTTGGACGTCTTTCTTCCTGGAGCTTCATTCTTTTTTTTGAAGGACTTTCTTCTGAGGAGTTTTCTTGTCGCCCGATCTTTCTCATGGTTAGCTAGGCGTGCTATCCTGTAGCTTGATCGTCGTGGCCTTCTCCTTCGAGGCGCCATAGCCCATGTGTTAAGATCGTCCTCGCCAAGGTGAAGAACTGGTGTTGCGACTGAAGGCTCTTCCTTGATCAGAAGGACTTGCACTTCTAGAGACTGTACCGATTCATCTTCTGATCCCCAGCTGGTTGGCTTGATTTCTTCATTTGGAATCGAAGGAGGCCTGGAGTAGAGGACATAATAGTCAATTTTGCCCGATGGTTGGCCTAGCAGGTTGACTTCGGGGCTTCTTTGTTCGTCTCTAGCTTTGAGCAAGTGCCGGGACGTAGCTTCGTTTGGAAGAGGGAGTGCTTGCATGAGAGACGGTTGCCCCCAAGACAGTAAGGATTTGGCCCTAGGCACTGAAGAAGTATGTCGTCGTCGTCTTCTTGGACTGCCCCCTTTCTTTGAGTCATCAACGGTGGACTGCCCCCCTTCTGCGAGGACCGACGGGGCATCTTGCAATTCGTCGTCCGAAGTAGAAGTGTCACCGTTGTCGGGATCCGTAATGGAGATATGATGGACGGCCGCCATGGGTGGGTGGGTGGGTGTTGAGACGAAGTCCTCGATTGGCATCCCCAGACGATCGAATGCCGACTTCTTCTTTGATTGTTTGACTGGCCCGAGCCTCTCGAACACGGATGTGCGTTTTCGATTCGACCAGTCTTTACCACCTCTGGTTTGTTTCCGGAACAAGGCTTGGCATCGAGCCCGTCGTCGTCTTCTCCTGCTGTCTGGATGGCTGAGGTAGGTAGAGAGTGCATCGGAGATTGTCGATCCTTTAGCTGCTTCATCTACCATCCTCGCCTCGATGTAGTTCGAGGTGATGGTCTTCTTTGCTGCGGTTCTGATGAACAACGGAGCTTGACTGGAGCCGATGCCTCGGCGGTTCGGGGGAATTTGTTCTCCGTTTTGAAACAGCCGAGCTTGAGTTCTCGTCATCCCATGTGGAGTTGCTGCTGGTAGGAGTGTGCCCATGGCGCTTTCCTCGTTGTAGCCGGCTCCGAACAGCAACTGGGCAGCATTTTGCCCCCAACTCCCTTCTGGCTTGAATCCGAGTTGCTCGAGGTCTGCTGATTCGACGGGTCTACTCGGGTTCGGAGCTTGCGTCAGACTGGGTAACGGCACCGTCATTTCTTGCAGAGTGATGACATTGGCCTAAGATAACGACGGGGCCAGCTTTCTTGCCGGAGTAGAAGGCGATCGCTCGGATTTACGGAGCCACTGCGGCGCGAGACGCAGGACAGGCGCCGTTTGGATTGGCAACGGGGTATGTTGCATTGCTCTTGGCTCGAAGCTAATGCGCATCCTTTGCCCAGGTTTCGGCGTTCCTTGGACCTTGAGTCTTGCCTCGTCGGAGGGTGGCGCCGGATTCGCGGGAAGAGGAGTCTTATCCTTCTTTACTTCTTCAATTTTCTGGACTCGAGGGGCTTTAGCTGGAAGAACTTCCGCGACTAAGCCCTTTGCTTGGTATAACTTAGCGTCGGCCAAGTGTGCCTCGGCCTCGTTGAATGGCTTGTCGTCCGCAACTATGCACCTCTCCACGCCTTCTTCGTAGTACTTGAGGCACTGGTGCCAGGTGGATACCACGATGCCGTTCTCGTGCAGCCATGGTCTTCCCAACAGGAGGCGATATGACGTCTGGCAATCGATGATGTGGAAGAGGACGGTTGTATCTAGCGGGCCGATTGACAGCTTCAGACGAATGATTCCAATAGTGGACTGTCCGCCCTGGTTGAACCCTTGGATGACCAATTGACTGGGCGAGAGCTGGTCGTTGGTAATGCCGAGTTGTCGCATTGTCTAGATAGGCATGATGTTGACAGCGGAGCCACAGTCCAACAGGATTCGGTTTACTGGCTTCTCCTTGATGTATCCCGAAACGTAAAGAGGCCGGTTGTGCAATTGGGTCCCGAGTTGCAGGTCTTCATCCGAAAAGGTTATCGTTGCATCACACGAGGCCACAGCTTTGCGCCTTTGATCGTCCTTCCTCTTCCTCTTGTAGCTATCCGGATCGGCCAAGGCCGCAGCCATTGTCAGGCGAGCCTTCTTCGGGAGATGCAAAGCCTCTACGAGCGGCATGTGCAAGATTGCTTCGTCGTGAGAGGCGGTGCCCCCTTCGTCGGAATCGTCTCCCTCATCTGTGGAGTCCCCTTCTCCAGAAGTTTCGCTCTCGTTCTTTCCTTCCGATGCCTCATGGACTTCGACCATGCAACAAGACACCTTGATGTGTCGGTCTGCTGGGAGGAAGTGATCCGGGAAAAACTCTTACAAAGTTGTCGGCTCTGGAAGACTCTGCTGAAGGATATCGTCTTGGCTTGCCGGCGGCACTTTGAACGCCTTCCTCCCCGGAGTCTTGCTTTTCTTCTTGTAGGTCTTTCGCTTGGTGAATCCCCTCATCACACGGTCTTGTTTGAGCTTCTTTTCTTGCCATGGCTTTCGTCGCCGCGGTAGCATGACCCATGCTTCTTCATCGGTGGATTCCCCTTCGCTAGGATGATGGTCGACAGCAGCAACTGGTTCCCTCGAAGGCACTTGTTCTTCCTGAGGCTCTACTGGCTCGTCTTCCGATCCCCAGCCGGTGGGCTTGATTTCGTCGATTGGAACGGACGGAGGCCTTGAGTAGAGGACGTAATAGTCGAACTTCCCCGAAGGCTGGCCCAGCAGACCGACTTCCGGATCTCCTTGCTCGTATCTTTCCCGAAGAGCACGTTGGGACATAGCTTGACTGGAAGGGACTTGCTCTTCTCGAGGTTCCACTGGCTCGTCTTCCGATCCCCAGCCGGTGGGCTTGATTTCGTCGATTGGGACGGACGGAGGCCTTGAGTAGAGGACGTAATAGTCGAACTTCCCCGAAGGCTGGCCCAGCAGACCGACTTCTAGATCTCCTTGCTCGTATCTTTCCCGAAGAGCGCGTTGGGACATAGCTTGACTGGAAGGGACTTGCTCTTCTTGAGGTTCCACTGGCTCGTCTCCCGATCCCCAGCCGGCGGGCTTGATTTCGTCGATTGGAACGGACGGAGGCCTTGAGTAGAGGACGTAATAGTCGAACTTCCCCGAAGGCTGGCCCAGCAGACCGACTTCTGGATCTCCTTGCTCGTATCTCCTTTGGAGCGCTCGTCGGGATGCAGTATTGCTTGGAAGAGGTGCTGGTGTTAGCGATGGTTGCCCCCAGGGCAGCGGCGTTTCATCCTCGGTGAACGCGGGAATACGTTGACGTCGCTTCGAGACTTTCGGCTGGGAAGTTGACTTAGCGATTGGAGCTTGACGGTTGATGCGCAATTTGGGCATGCTTCGCCGAGCAGCAACGAGCACCGGCGAGAAGGAGCCGAAGGTGATGGACGTCATGTTGGCCATAGCAACCTCTCCGGAGTCGATCTCTATCTTCCCTTGCTTAGCGAGCGCCATGATTCTTTCCTTGAGGACGAAGCATCTTTCAATGGGATGACTCACCACCCGGTGGTATTTGCAGAAGAGAGGGTCGTCAACGCGATGCATCTGCTCGGGCCTCTTCGAAGGAGGGAGTTCTATCATCTTCTCTTGCAGCAGTTGGTCGAACATAAAGGAGACTTCCGAGTCTGGGAAGCGGTATTCCTTGGCTTCGAGCTCCTCGAGAGTCATCCTTTGTCTCGGAGGCGGCGGTACGGCGACGCCCTTCTTCTGATCTGGCTTGCCACCGATCTTGAGCGGCTTGGAGGTTGGAGCGACATCAGCAACGTTGACTTGCTTTGGTTTCAGTGCCGGTGGCTTGTCCTTCTTCTCCACCTTCAAGAAGTCCTTGTTCTTCGAGTCCCCGCGGTTTGCTAGGCTGAGTTCCATGTCATGAGCCCGAGTTGTGAGTTCTTCGAAAGACCGAGGCTTGATATCTTTGAGGATGTAGAGCAGGCCCCAATGCATGCCTTGGGTGCACATCTCGATGGCCGAGTCTTCAGACAAGCGGTCTCGTGAATTCAGCGCGAGGTTCCTCCATCTGTCGATGTAGTCGATCACCGGCTCGTCCTTCCTTTGCTTGACGGCGGTAAGCTCGGTCATGCTGACGGTTCGTCTGGTGCTGTAGAAGCGATTGAGGAACTCCCTCTCCATCTGATCCTAGCTGTCGATGGTCCCTGCAGGAAGATCAACGTACCAGTCGAACGCGTTGCCTTTGAGGGTGCGAACGAATTGCTTCACCATCTCGTCGCCATATGTGCCGGCATTATTGCAGGTCTCGATGAAGTGGGCGACGTGATGTCTTGGATTTCCCTTTCCGTCGAAGTGCTGGAACTTTGGTGGCTGGAATCCGACTGGGAAGCGTAGCTGCTGGATCCTCGCAGTGTAGGGCTTCGAGTATGCCGCCGTGATCGGAGGAAGGCCACTGCCGTGGGAGCGCATCATGTCGGCTATCAATGCTTGGACTTGCTGAGCATTCATCGTTGCCGTTGTCGGAGGTTGTGTGGCCACCGAGGCTGGCGCTGGGGAGACGATTTCCAATGGGACGGGAGCCGAGGAGAGCGCTGGAGTAACTGCTTGAACCATCGGAGCAACTTCTGCAGGAGCGGGAGTTGAAGACGGAACTGGAGCGGCTACTGGAGAAGCGACGGGTTGGCCGACTGCTGCAGCGTCCTTCGCGCTTAGCTTTTGGAGCAGAGTGTTGATGTGACGATCCTTCTCCTCCATTAGCCGAGTAATCTGCGCCATGTGCTCGTTCATCTGCATGACTTGGAGCTGAAGAGCGGACGGAGGGTGGTGACGGAGAACGTCTCGGTGTTGCATGTTCGCATCCTCGCCATCATCATCGGAGACGTAGTTACGCCGACTTGCTTCTGGCTGATGATTGATGTTTGCCCCCTGCAGAGGAGGTGCAACGTCTGCTGGAGAACCCGAACGGGTTCGGGGTTGGGGCTGGTCCTCCCCAAACTTCTGGACATGGGCTCCAGGATCGAGGCTCGTTTCTTCAAGCACCAGGGCCTCGTTGGCGCTTTGGCGAGCATCTTCGGTAGTAGCTTCCGGCACGAAGACGTCCGCAAGAGTCCGAGTACGCCGAGTGTAGACGCGTACCATTGGAGGAGCATCACCCTCCGGATTTACTGGATCACCGTGTCGGAGTAGAGGAGACTCGGCGATTAGTGAGAGGCTTGGAGCAAACGCATCGTTGTTCGTTCCGGCCATCGCAAACTTCAAGCAGCTTCTTCAACCGTACGGATGAAAGGAGAAGAGGTCCCACCGGGCGTGCCAGAAATCTGTAGCGCGGGAAAAAGCACGGGTCGTCTTTATTGCGCAAAACCAGATTACAAGTGTGGCCGGGACCCGGGTGGCTCGGGTGTAGCGAGTCCGGGTTGCAGCGAGTTTTGATCAGGGGATATGTGGGAAAGATCTTCTGGGGGATCCCTTTGATCCGCGTCTCCACGTGGTGTTCGTGCGAGAGCTCTGAAGGGGCTGCCCAGGACAGGGGTCTTTACAGGGTGAGGGTTTTGGAGAGGCTAAAGAATGTCCACCGTTACTTTGTCCCTTCCGTGCTTCGCGCTTTCTCAGCTAGGGGGTTTTCGGCTTCGTTCCTCGGTCTTCGTGTCTTCCTCGTTCCTTGCTTGGCCTCGGTGTCCTTGATCGTCGGTTCGCGGCGTCGATCGAGCTTTTGGCGTTGGCTTTGGCTTTGGCTTTTTGGCTTTGGCTTGGCTCCGGCGTGGCTCTGGCTTTTGCTTTGCTTCGGCGCTTGCACTTGGACGTAGCTGGGAGAGACTTGCGATGCTTTCGTTCTTCCGGACTTCGCGTCGTATCGGCTAGAACGTGCGGTGCTTTTGCTCGTGGCCGGCGTAGTCGCTTGGCTTTGGCACTTGCGTTGCTTTGGCGCGGGCTTTACTGTGGCTTTGCTTTGGCTTCTTGCGTTGGCTTTAGCTTCAGCGTCAACTCGATCTTCTTCTTCGAACGACGTGGGCTACTTCTTCGGTGCTTCGACGGTTTGCTTGTCGACTGGACTTCTCTTCTTCTCCGGGCTTCTTTGGCGTGATCGGAGTCGAAGAATGCTTTCGAAGATAGTGGGGGTAGCACCGATCTCCGTGCGACGGTTGTGGCGTCGGATTTTGTTGATGAAGACGACGAGGGTAGCGACGGTCTCCGTGCGACGGTTGTAGCGTCGGCTTTTGTTGATGAAGACGACGGGGTAGCGACGCTTCAGACGATCTGCTCCAGGCTTTCTTCTTCGTGGACGGCGCAGCCGTTGGTCGAAGACGACGGGGTGATGACGCTTCGCTTCTCTCCTCCGGGCCTTGGAGCTTGATCGGGATCGAGGATTTGTTGGAGTTGACGGGTGTAGCGCCGCTTCTCTTCTTCTCCGGGCTTTTGGGCTTGATCGGAGTCGAAGGCTTGTTGGAGACGACGGGGTAGTGTCGCTCCTCTTCTTCTCCGGGCTTTTGGGCTTGATCGGAGTCGAAGGCTTGTTGGAGACGACGGGGTAGTGCCGCTCCGATCTTCTTCTCCGGCCTTTGCTTCTGGCGTCTTCGGAGTCGAAGGGTTCTTCTTCTCCGAGCTTTCTTCTTCGTGCACGGAGTCGAAGTCTTGATCTTCGTGTGCAAGGGTCTTCACGTTGATGAGGACTTTCAGTAAGCCGATCCCTCGGGACAGGCTTGACTGTGCCTCGTGAAGCCTTGGTTCGATGAAGAAGCGTCTCCTCTTCTGCAGAGCTCCCGCACTTCGTCTTCAATCTTCGACCTATCGACCTTGGTGACGGTTATGGTGTCGGCATCTTCTCCGGGCTTTTGGGCTTGATCGGAGTCAAAGGCCTTGTTGACGACGACAGGTGTAGCGCCGCTTCTCTTCTTCTCCGGGCTTTTGGGCTTGATCGGAGTCGAAGGCTTTGTTGAAGGTGACGGGTGTAGCGCCGCTTCTCTTCTTCTCCGGGCTTTTGGGCTTGATCGGAGTCGAAGGCTTGTTGGAGACGACGAGGTAGTGTCGCTCCTCTTCTTCTCCGGGCTTTTGGGCTTGATCGGAGTCGAAGGCTTGTTGGAGACGACGACGGGGTAGCGACGCTTCTCTTTTTCTCCGGGCTTTTGGGCTTGATCGGAGTCGAAGGCTTGTTGGAGACGACGGGGTAGTGCCGCTCCTCTTCTTCTCCGGGCTTTTGGGCTTGATCGGAGTCGAAGGCTTGTTGGAGACGACGGGGTAGTGCCGCTCCTCTTCTTCTCCGAGCTTTTGGGCTTGATCGGAGTCGAAGGCTTGTTGGAGACGACAGGGTAGTGCCGCTCCGATCTTCTTCTCCGGCCTTTGCTTCTGGCGTCTTCGGAGTCGAAGGGTTCTTCTTCTCCAACCTTTCTTCTTCGTGCACGGAGTCGAAGTTTTGATCTTCGTGTGCAAGGGTCTTCACGTTGATGAGGACTTTCAGTAAGCCGATCCCTCGGGACAGGCTTGACTGTGCCTCGTGAAGCCTTGGGTCGGTGAAGAAGCGTCTCCTCTTCTGCAGAGCTCCGGCGTTTCGTCTTCAGTCCTCCGACCTCTTCTTCATTCCCCCACCCCCTCTATTTATAGGCAAAGGGGAGGGGAGAGAGATATGGGAACTTTTAATTTTAAATCCCTTTTCTATCTCTCTCATAATTGCCCGGGATTTATTCATCCATTGATGAGGGGAATAACGTTTATTTGTTTTCCTTTTCTGGCGATGCAATTATGGCTGGATTTCGCACACGAAATCGATGGTGATCGGACGCTTCTTCTTGTGCGTCGGATCGAGGGATCAGCGCAGATCCGCGTGTGTGCAGACGTCATACGCAACCTCCCCCCGCGCATGGCGGTATTTCCTTCCTTTTCTTTCTTTTCTTTCCTTTTCTTTTCTTTCCTTTTCTTTTCTTTCTTTTCTTTTCTTTCCTTTTCTTTTCCTTCCTTGCAGGGCCGGCCGGCCCCCCATGGGGTTCGGGTCCCAGTAGGGCCGGCCCCATGTGGCTCGGGTCCTAGTAGGGGCCGGCCCCATGGGGTTCGGACCCTAGTAGGGGCCGGCCCCCCTTAAAGCATGGGGTCCGCTCCTCTTTGTTAGGTGCGAGACGGGTCCGAGTCCGCATCGGTTCGCGCGAGTCGGGTCCGCGTGTCGGATTTGCATCCGCGTCGGCACACGTAAGTCGGGTTCGGGTCCGACGAAATTCGTGTGTCTACACAAACATCTATCGAATCAAACCACCTGAGGATCTTAAAATGAGAGTTTTCTGATCTTCATCAAATTCCTATTTGGGTTTCTTGAAATTTGTGTTTAATATATATAATAAATTTTATAATCTTCATTGTGTTGCTTATAATTTCAGTTATTCATCATCTTGCAAATCAACATAATTGTTGCATTGGCTTTAAGAATAACCATGTTGCATCATTGCTTATAGATTTTAGGTTTCTTGATCATATCTTTGTTTGCATATCATAGCATCCTAGTTACCCTCTATTAGATTATCTTGCATCAGCTTTTTTTTTTTTGGTATTTTTGGAGTTATTTTCCCTAAACTCAAGTTTTAAAGTTTTGGGGTCGTCGTACACTCGTACGCATTTTAAGGTTTTGGTATCCCTTGAAGGTATTATATAAACCTCCAGAGCAGCCATCGTGAACATTGTTATGATTCTGATGAAAGAAAGCTTTGCTTTGTTTACGATTTCTGAGAAAGGAGCATTAGGGTCAAAGGCCCTAGGTGAAAGCCAATCACATTGAGAGATCGGGAGATTAAGGTGAGAGGTCCAGTTATCTTTTCTTCTTGTTTTACAAATCGAAACAAAGTAAGCTCGCGACACCCCTTCCGCCTCACCCCTCCTTCCGTTCTATGTGCCCGTGGACCACCCGACCCCTTGCCTCGCGTAGTCTGGCCCGCGCCGCCCGACCCCGTGTGCGGCATGCACCACTGGCCTGTTGCTAGTCTTGCACGCGTTGACCAGCAAACCCAACCCCACAGCTCTGCCTAGGCTGCCCTGCATGTCCGTCAACCACCCCGATAGACTGACTGCTGTCGGCTGCTCCTCGTGCCACCTCTACTTCCTCCGTTTACATTCCGCATCCTTCCAACCCCCTTCACTTGCCCCCATTGCCCGTCAAGACTCCTCGATTTGGTTATTTTAACCAAACCACAGAGCCTATTTTATTATTCCTAAATATTGTTGGCTTGTTTAGAACTTAACATTACATGAGCATATGACTAGTATTACCTCACTTGAGCCTATGACAATTGATTGAGACCCTTTAGGGTTACTTCGACCTTAGGAAATGACTTGACTGTCCTAACCTATGGGAGCTCTTACAATTTCCAAAACAGTCGTACGTTCAAACCTTAAACATGCATGCACCACCCGTAGCCTTCTAGGTCTTGAACTTGCATATTTGTTTGAATTGGATTCCAAGTAATTGAATTGTGGATTTGCTGGTGCTTTATCTTTTTATTGTTAATTGGAATTCACTAATTAATATCCTTTCATCATTTGCGTATTGATGCTATACCAGTTGGGTTCATCACCTAACATGTTTTCTTGTGTTGGGATCTATATCTAGCTTGCTTATTTGAGTTGGGTTCACTTTCTATATTATTTCCTAGTGCCGGTTGGATAATCTAGCATGCTTGCTTGTGTTATTAAATATTTCGATATTTGAAATTAATGATAGATATGATTAGATTTGATTTTTATTGCAATATTTATCTTTCGGTGCCTATTAAAAGATCACCAAGAATTATAATTGGGATAGTTGATTATGAATGAAAGAATGACGTGAACGCCACTTTGCTCATGGATTTGGACGCGTCGTCTTGCTCTCCCTCTCATCCTGGTGGATTCTGGGTAACATCATTTGTCTTTTACTACCTGCTTTCAAACTTAGCTTCTAATGCCCGTTATCTAGGTACCTTTGGCAAGCACCCGTTATCTAGGATATAGTTATCATTATTTATAAAAAAAAATTACATTGCCTTCATCTTCACTTTCCTCCCGTCGATCGACATGCCTCCATTAAGTTGGTATCAGAGTGTTGGGATTTGTAGCCTTCCAACACCACAACAATCCCCATATTGGACATTGTCGTCATCACCGATTCGCCATCCTCACCACAAACCGCTCTCGCCTCGATCCACAACTGCCAGCCTAGGAAGCACGGACACTCTTTCGGAGGCCCCGTATCCGTGTTGGATTATGTTGTTTTATTTTAATACTGTTTGGGTCTCGAACACGTTCCGGACACGCTGCAGATGTGGCTGGGCGCGATTCATTTAACGGGCTGGCTGCAACGCACGGCTGTGATCTGGATTTAGCTCGAAACGTTTAGCCTGAATGGTCAGCCCGATTGGTAAATTACCGAATTGTCGAAGGTCATCTTAGATCAACTAATTTAAAACATAAGTATGCATTGCATTCTTTTTTAGGGGGCTTATAGCAACCGCTAAAGCAAATCAGTGAGGCAATATCAATGGATCATTCTGTTTGTGTAGAAGAAGAGAAAAGAGTGACAAATCCTTTATTTACATGTCTGTCTTATCCTACACACTGAATCATAATGTTCGACATGTTAGTTTCATATATATATATATATATATATATATATATATATATATATATAGAGAGAGAGAGAGAGAGAGAGAGAGAGAGAGATAATTCAGCTTGTCCCCCAACGTTTCTGTGTCCTGATTTTTTGAAAAATGTCGTGTCCATGTGTCCGTGTCATGTCGTGTTCGTGTCCGTGCTTCTTAGCTTCCAGCAACCCGCATTAACATCAATCGGTTAACGCATCCTCTCCCTGCTACTATCATCCACGTGTCGGCCTGATCTACAAAAGAAGAAAAAAATTTGTCGGATCTAATCCAAAAAGAGGGAGCATTACCTACCTGTCGGCGGCCACCCCACTTCCTCCCGCTACTGCTGCCCACCCGCTCTAACGCCGCACCAACTTGCTTTGCCGCCACATCTGCCAGTACCCAACTTCCCTCTTTGCTTCTTGATGCCACTGTGATGGGGATATCACATGCATGTACGGACTTCGACGGAGGAGGATGACACGTTTTTAGGTGTCCCTTTGGATCAGGCCCTCTTGGCCAATTTAAAATTTGAAGGCCTGCCCGAATTATCTATAATTATTTTGTTTTTTCAGATTAATTATTTGCTTAATTTCTGTAGTATGGTTTAGTTATGTTTAGTGGGGTTAGTGGGTAGTTTGTGTTAGTGGGTGGTTATGTGGTTATGTAGTTATGTGTTAGTGGGTGGTTGTGTAGTTATGTGTTAGTGGTTAGTTATTTAGTTTTGTGAAGTGGGTTATTTCAAAGGCTTATAAAAAGCCATGTGTATAGTTGTTGTAAAGGATGGATGAATGAAAATTTGTTGTTTTCTGTGATGGAAATTGTATGTACCCTGATGAACTTATCGGGAGCCGTAAGTTCATCACGGGTCGGCCACGCGCGAAGAGGAGAAAGTGAATGCGAAGTTACCGAGAGCTGCAAACTCGTCGCGGGTAGGTCGCGCGCTAAAATGAAAAAGGCGAAGGCGAAGTTACCGGGAGCTGCAAACTCGTCGTGGGTAGGTCGCGTGCTAAAGTAAAGCAGGAGAACGCAAAGTTACCGGGAGCTGCAAACTCGTCGCGGGTCGGCCGCGAGCTAAAATGGAGGCAGGGGGATTCCAAGCTTCCCCCCCACCCTGGCCGGCCGCACCTTAAAACCAGGAGGGGGAAGTCCAACCTTCCCCTGGCCGGTCGCACCTTAAAACCAGGAGGGGGGAGTCCAACCCCCCCTGGCCAGCCGCACCTTAAAACCAGGAGGGGGGAGTCCAACCCCCACTGGTCGGCTGTACCTTAAAACCAGGAGGGGGGAGTCCAACCCCCCCTAGCTGGCCGTACCTTAAAACTAGAAGGGGGGAGTCCAACCCCCCTTGGCCGACCGCACCTTAAAACCAGGAGGGGGGAGTCCAACCCCCCCTAGCCGGCCGCACCTTAAAACCAGGAGGGGGAAGTCCAACCCCCCCCCCCCCCCTGGCCAGTCGCACCTTAAAACCAGGAGGGGGGAGTCCAACCCCCCCCCCCCCCCCCTCCCTGGTCGGCCGCACCTTAAAACCAGGAGGGGGGAGTCCAACCCCCCCCCCCCCCCTAGATCGGCCGCGCATTAAAATTAGGGGAGGGGGGGAATCCCCCCCTCCCCGGTCGGCCGCGCGTTATGATTGGGAGAGGGGGAAGTCCAAGTTCCCCCCCCTCCCTTATGGAGGTCGGTCGCGCACCACGTTGGAGAGAGGGGGGAGTTTAAACGCCCCTTCTGATGATCGACTGCTCGCGAAGAAGTGAACTCGACGGGGATCGAGTTTTCCGAGAATCACGGCCCCGAAGAGTGCGAAGATTAAACCCGGGAATCTCGGGTACACAACGGTTACAGAAGTGCAGCCCACGCTCCCGAGATTCCCGGCCGGAGTTACCGGGTGACGACTGCGCGCCACATACCCACCACACCGACGGTTGAGCACTTTGTGGAGGCACGTCGTCGACTCGTCCCACACGTAGCACGCGCCAACCGTCAGCCCGGGGCTATAAAAGGGGACCTACCCCTTCAGCAGAAGGGACCGAATTCTGGAGGAGGTGCTGCCCGATTCTTCCCGGAATTTACGGGGCTAGAGAGACCGAGATTGCAAAGGTCGGTATCTTAACCGAGATTGCAGTGGTCGGTATCTTGACCGAGATTACAGAGGTCTGTATCTTAATCGAGATTGCAGTGGTCGGTATCTTGAGCGAGATTGCAAAGGTCGGTAATTTAGGTGATCGGTCCTCTCAGGGTGTAACTGGGTAAGGGGGAGTGATTGTAACTTGAATTGTTGTGTTAGTGAATTAGCGCCCCACCCCGTGGTTTTTACCTCTTCGACGTTGAGAAGGGGTTTTTCCACGTAATCCCGGTTTTTGTCATTTCTTTGGTTTGTTAGATTGTGCAATCCAAGTGAACCGCCCGGTTCAAGTAAAAACCCAACACAATCTTGGCGCCGTCTGTGGGATAAGTCTTCGAGACTTCCTACTAGAGCTTTTGACTGTCGACCCGTGGGTGTCAATCAGTCTGATTCTACCTGCAACCTACCCAAGTTTACTGACCGATCGACCCGTGGGCGTCAATCAATCGGTAAACTTAGAAGTCACCGTCACGACCACACGATTGAAAAACGATGGCCGGTGGACCGTATCGTACCCGTTCGACTTCGCAGCTCCTATCCGATGCTGCTCCACTCGGAGATGCTAATGATGTCGGGTATCTCGTGCAACCACCAACAAAGTCTGAGCGTGCGGTCCCGCTGGTGAATCCCATACTGGGGGTCGGGGAGTCCAGTCAAGCTCTGGTAGTGACCATGGCTCCTCTAGGAGGGGAACTATCGAAAGCTTTTCTGGCTACCATGATGATGACCCAACAAACTCTCACCGCTCAGCTCCAGACGATGCAGCGCAATTATGAGGAGTTACGCGACTTCGTGCGGGCCACACCAGCTGGCGGCCTACTCAACCCGGGCATGTTGGCCCAAGCAGGACAAAGCCTTCCTACACAAGTTGCCCAACCAGGGCAAGCACAGCCGCAACCGATGCCTCAGGTGGAGGTCGGGACGAATTGCTCAGTGGAGGTCCAAAGCCCGAATACTGACGGGCGAGACTCAAGTAGCCCGGAACCTGCAGAAAGAAACAAACATGCCCGAGTTGCGTTGGCACGCTCGGATGTCTGGTCCCAGGTCGGGGCACACCCCCGAAAGCTAGTCATCACACTTGGATGACGCCGGCTAGTCGGCAGCCGACTCACACTGCTGATCGGAGAAGCATTCATGATCGCATCCGGGTACATGCGTCGGAGCGACTTGGAAATCAAGAAGGAATCCAGCGAGACCGACCGGGGGCCCGAGCTCTCGATCGGTTAGAGGAGTTCGCCATCCGAGGAGCCGCACGGTCGCCACTCATCGAGAAGCTCCTTAGGGAGCCATTCCTCCGGGGGTGGAATCCTCCACGCCTCCCCAAGTTTGACGGATCGAAGGACCCGGTGGAGCACGTGCTTGCTTTCCGGGATGCTCTGGTCCCCCACGAAGATAATCATATCCTCTGCCGGACCTTCGCCAATAGCTTGTTGGGAACCCTCCTCGAACGGTTCCATAAACTTAGGCCCTCGTCCATCTCCTCTTTCTCGGAGCTGAGCACGCGGTTTATCAACCAATATCGGTGCAACCGCCGAGAGCTGAAGACTCTGGAGTCACTCTTCGGGATGAGTATGACCCAGAAGGAGACGTTAAAGCAGTTCTACCACAGGTTCAGGACCGAATACCTGAGTTTGGCGGACGCTGATGGGCAAGATCGCATGGTGATCGCGGCCTTCAAGAACACTATTCAGCCCAACCAGCTCGTCAACGCGTCGCTCATCAAGCGAACCCCGGAGACGATCGACGAACTGTCGCGGCGCATTGAGAAGTACATCAAGATAGAAAACGCGGACCGCAAGAGGAAGGCAATGGAGACCAGGGTCTCGCACCAGAGCTACGCCAAGCCAGCGGCTGTGAAGAACGTCAACAAGCAGCAAAGGGAGGCGACATGGCACGACGCGAAGCGGCAGAGGCAAGATAGGCCAGCAAGGCCGCAGTGGAATAGGGAGTTCACGGTACTGAACGCCCCTATAGACCAAATCTTGGAAGCCATCAAGAGTGAACCTTACTTCAAGTGGGCATCACCGCTTGAACCCGGAGAAAGGGGAGCCAGAGAGGCATCGAGGTATTGTGAATACCACCAAGGCCAAGGCCACACTACTGTGCAGTGCCGGACGCTCAAGCATCATATTGAGGATCTCATTGAGGCCGGCCACCTTGGCTGCTTCATTGACCTCCCTCAGCGCAAGGAGACCAAGGCCGTAGGAGAAGTTTAACAAGGGGTGACGGCACCGCGCTTACCGGGTCCCCCGCCAGAAAGACGCCAGCTCCGAGAGGTAGACGTAGTCTACGGGTACCATGGCCCGGTACCATCCTCAAACTCCGCCGACCGTCAAGTTCGACGTATAGAGCAAGCAAGGCAAGTTCACCATGTGGTGCTCGACCCCATCATCCGCCCCGAGCCAATAGTGGAAGCGGCGGTACAGTTTTCAGCAGCCGATCTGGTCGGGATAGAGAGGCCTCATAATCATCCCCTGGTCATACGGCTGTAGATAGCAAATTGCCTGGTGAAGAGGATCCTAGTTGACGCCGGGAGTTCGGTAGACTTACTCTTCCTCAGTGCCTTCGATGCCATGCAGCTAGATCGTGGGCAGATGACTGAATCATCATCGACGATAACGGGCTTCACGGGAGAGGCTGCAAGCGTGGTTAGTGAGATCACCCTCCCGATCACAACAGGACATCTCACCAACCTCATCCGGTTCATCGTAATAGAAGTAAACTCGGCATACAACATCATCCTCGGAGGACCTTGGCTTCACCACTTAGATGCGGTCCCCTCGTCGGCCCACCAAGTTGTAAAGTTTTGGATCGACAAGGGCGTGATGAGCATTCGAGGCGACCAGTCCTCGGTGGCCAAGTGCGAGCTTAGCGCCATCCATCTGAAGACGATGTGCCAAATCGAGGGAGGAGAACCAGGTAAAGACGAAGCTGAGTCGGGCATCTTCAACCTCTGGACTACGAAGCGGAGTCAAGAAGCTCCAACGTTTCAGCACCTCGCCGAATCAAGTGTAGGAGCACGAGGAGGCCAAGCCCTTCAGAAGACCGACCTGTCAGTTGAATTTAAAGACCTGACAGTTTCGAGGAACCCGTTGAAGACCGACCAGTCAGTTGAATGTAAAGAACTGACTGTGGCGAAGAACTTAAAGAAGACCGGCCAGTTAGCTGAATGTAAAGAGCTAACTGAACCGAGGGACCTGCTGAAGACCGACCTGTCAGTTGAACTTAAAGAACTGGCAGTGTCGGGAAACTCAAAGAAGACCGACTAGTCAGTTGAACGCAAAGAGCTGACTGCGTCGAGGAACTTGAAGAAGGCCGGTCAGTTAGCTGAACTTAAAGAGCTAACTGATCCGAGCGACCTGATGGAGACTGACCGCTCAGCTGAAGGTAAAGAGCTGAACGAGTCGGCGCACCCGCAGAAGACCGATCGACCGGTTGAATCTAAAGAACCGGACGAGTCGAAGAAGTCAATGGCTGACCTGAACACGGAATGGGAAGAATCACCCGCAGTTGAGCCCATTCTACCCGTGGACTTGGAAAAGCTGGCAATCCGAAGATCACTTTTCTTGGGTCGTAGCTGCCAAAGCCCCGTGCCGAAGCAATGACGACTTTTCTCAAGGCGAACCAGGATGTGTTCGCATGGTAAGTTGAAGACATGCCGGGCATCGACCCTGAGATAGCCTGCCACCACCTCAACATTCGAGAAGGAGCTGCACCTGTCCGCCAGAAGCCCCGGTCGCTAGCGCCGGAGAAAGCAGCTGCTGTCAACTTGGAAGTGGAAAAATTATTGCGGGCGGGCATCATCCGAAAGGCCCGATATCCGAAGTGGATCGCTAACGTGGTCGCCGTCCCCAAGAAGTCCAGAGCCATACGGGTCTGTATTGATTTCACAAACCTCAACCAGGTATGCCCGAAGGACAGCTACCCGCTACCTCGGATTGATACCCTGGTAGATTCAACTGCGGGTCACGAGAAACTCTCGTTCATGGATGGGTACTCGGGCTATCACCAAATCCCCATGAACCCGGAGGACCAGGAGCACACGACCATCGTCACAGGTCGAGGGCTCTACTGCTACAAGATGATGCCTTTTAGGTTGAAGAATACGGGGGTGACGTACCAAAGGCTGGTGAACAAGATGTTCGTCGAACAAATCGGAAGGAACGTGGAGGTCTACATCGATGACTTACTCGTGAAGAACCAGGCGAAGGAGACGCATATGCAAGACCTGGAGTAAACCTTTGCAACCCTGCGAAGATATAGCATGAAGTTGAACCCGACCAAGTGCGCCTTTGGTGTGACGTCGGAAAAATTTCTGGGCTACTTCGTCACTCGACGGGGGATCGAGGCCAACCCGGAGCAAATCCGAGCTTTGGAGGAGATGTCATCGCCCAAGTCACGAAAGGAAGTGCAGAAGCTAACCGGTCGGATCAACGCCCTCAACCGCTTCATATCCAAGTCCTCAGACCGGTGTCGGCCCTTGTTCGAAAGGCTGAGCAAGCTTGCACCTTTCGATTGGGACCAGCGCTGCGAGGAAGCTTTTCAAGAGCTGAAGACATACCTCGGCCGACCTCCAATTTTGACAGCCCCTGAGCCTGGTGCAACGCTAGGGGTGTATCTTTCGGTATCTGAGTCAGCAATCAGCACAGTACTGATATGCGAGCGAGACGAAGTGGAGAGGCCAGTCTACTATGTCAGCCGCATCATGACGTCGGCTGAAACTAGATACGCACAGATCGAACAAGTGGCGCTGGCATTGGTGTATGTATCCAGAAGGCTCCGCCCGTCCTTCGTCGCTCACCTTATCGAGGTCATCACCGAACACCCCCTGAAGGAAGTACTGGACAACTCTACTCAGGCAGGTCGGCTGAGTAAGTGGGCAGTTGAACTGCAATAATTTGGCCCTCGGTACGTACCTCGGAAAGCAATCAAGGGCCAAGCACTTGCAGACTTCCTCAGTGATTTTCCGGCGGAAGACACTACACCGGTGCCAGGAGAGCTAGAAGACATGTCGGCAGCTGCCGGTCGACCCATGGGAGTCGGCGCGACAGCAGGACAGGGGGAAGACGGAGAGGAAGGTTGGAGATTGTTCGTGGACGGCTCGTCATGCGTGACCGGGAGTGGTGTGGGGGTAGTCCTGATAACCCCTGACCACACGAACCTCGAAATGTCAGTGCGACTACTTTTCCCAGCGACGAACAATGAAGCTGAATATGAGGCGATGCTGGCAGGGCTGGAGATGGCATAAGCGCTGGGGGTGACCAGCTTACAAGTCTATGGCGACTCTTAACTGATGATCAATTAGATTACCGACATATATGAAGCTCGTGATGCGAGAATGCTAGCCTACCTGAAGGTAGCTCGGGAGCTGATTGCTAAGTTCGAGAACATAAACTTTTACCAGTTCTCCAGAGTGGAGAACAGGCAAACGGATTCCCTTGCTAATCTAGCATCGGTGCTCGGAGGAGATGAAGAAAAAATGGTAGTCATCGAGGTGCAAGTCGACCCCCGAACAACCGACCGCGCAGAAGATAGTTGCCTGGCCGGGAGGACGCAAGCCATCGAGGCAGCCTACACTATCGCAGCCGGTGCTGATTGGGTAGCCAATATAAAGAAGTATCTACTTGATGGGATACTACCGGAGGACATCGACGATTCTAGGAGAACCAAGGCGCATGCACCAAGATACACCCTCATCGATGACGAGCTGTACAAGCATTCGTTCGGCGGACCTTACCTCAAATGCCTCACAAAGGAGCAAGCGGCAGAAATTATGAGGGAGGTACATGAAGGAAGATGCGGGAATCACTCCGGAGGAATATCCCTGGCGCGAAAATAAAGCTGCAGGGCTACTACTGGCCCATCATGGAAGCAGACACGGAAGGGTATATGAAGAGGTGTTTGCAATGCCAAAAGCATGCTCCCTCCATACACCAACCAGCGGAAGAGCTGCACCTAATATCCAGCCTTTGGCCCTTCCAGCAGTGGGGGTTGGATATTTTGGGTCCCTTCCGACGTCGCCCAACCGAAGGAAGATTCTCCTCGTCGCCACCAACTACTTCACCAAGTGGGTAGAGGCCATTTCTTTGCTGAAGATCGGAGAAGTGCAAGTAGGAAAGTTCTTATGGAGCAGCATCATTTGTCGATTTGGACTGCCGCAGGCTTTTGTAGCGGACAACGGGCGACAGTTCGATGCAGAGTCAATTAAAAAGTTTTGCGCCAACAACATCAAGTTGTTCTTCTCTACACCACGGTACCCTCAGAGCAACGGACAAGCTGAGTCGACGAATCGTGTTATTTTGGATATACTGAAGAAGAAGCTGGAGCTGAAGAAGGGTCTGTGGGAAGAGGCTCTACCCGGAGTTCTATTGGCTTATCGAACGACACAGAAGCGACCGACGGGAGAGTCCCCGTTTAGCCTCACCTACGCTCCGAAGCAGCCCTGCCCAATATTGCGAACAGTTGTAGCTGCCGACCCAGAAGTGAATGGCGAACTCCTGCTTGATGGCCTAGACCTACTGGAAGAGAAGAGGGAAAGAGTGAGAGCGCGCCTGGCTAACTATCATCAGGCCATTAAGAGGGCGTATGACCACAAAGTCAGGAGGCGACTCTTCAAGCAAGGGGATCTGGTCATGCGGAAGGTCTTCGATAATACTAAGGAGCGAGGAAGTGGCAAGCTGGGAGCTACCTGGAAAGGACCATACATCGTTGATGGTATGGGAAAGAACGGGGCCTATCGCTTGAAAACCCAAGACGGCAACGCGCTAGCAAGGCCATGGAATGCAACCAACTTGCGCAAGTTCTACCAGGGGAGCTGAACAGGAAGAACGCATGTGATCGTTTTGTAGCTCGAATTCTATTTAATAAAGATGTGTTTTCTCAGTGTTTTTTTACATGTGTGATGGTGGTGATTAACTAACACAAACTAAACCAAGAGGTACATAACACTCCGAGCGAGTTCTACCACTTGGCCGACCGGTCAACAGGTCCCTATGCAGGGCGTGACCGGCCAGTGAACGCCTTGGAAGATTGGTCGACAGACCCCGCTTGGGTACGACCGATCAACCAACCTAAACCAAGTGGTACATAACATTCCGAGCGAGTTTTACCACTTGGCCGACCGGTCAATAGGTCCCTGCACAGGGCGTGACCAGCCGGTGAACGCCTTGGAAGATTGGTCGACAGACCCCGCTTGGGTACGACCGATCAACCAACTTAAAAAAGGTGGTATATTACACTCCTAGCGAGTTCTACCGCCTGGCCGACAGGTTGATAGATCCCTTCGTAGGGCAAGACCGGTTGGGTAATGCACAGGAGGATCAGCTGTTAGACCTCCGCTTGGGTATGACCGAATAGTCTACCTGAGCTAAATTTAAATGGCGCGTCATCGACGTGTAATTAAAATACGAGGTTGATGTGAGAGAACACAACCAAAGTGTGCAGACAGATAGTCACCAGACGTTCCAATACAAACCAAAATATTGTTTCATTACATCGCAAGGTAATAAACATGAAGGGGTCAATCTTCTGAGGTGGCCTTCCCTTTCTCCTTCGACAGTCGACTGCGTAGCTTGTCGACCTTACGCCATCCCGCTGCTTGCTCGTCGAGGGCCGCCTGCGCCTCTCTACTCAAGACCTCATGCTGCCGAGCAAGCGCCGCCTTTTCCGATGCAGCTGCCTGTTCTGCAGCAAGCTCGAGGGAGGATTGCAACACTGCTAGTTCAGCCTCGAAAGCTGCCTTGTCTGCTAGTGACTCGCTTCGTTGCATCCTAGTTGTAGCGGCTTGATCCCGGAACCGAGCCTCCGCCGCAGCGAGCTCGGATCGCGCGGTCTCTAGAGCCGCCTCAAGATCGAAGCGATTGCAGTAAGGTTCGCCTTCACGAGTTCAACTTGGGCCCTGATTTTGGCCACCTCCTCAGAGTGGAGCTTCCTGGCATCTGACAGCATCTCGCGGGTTCTAGCCAACTCCCGATTAGCAGTCCTCAGGGAGAGCTCAAGTTGAGCAATCCTTTGAGCGCCCCCTTCTGCAGCTCGGCTGGCCAACATGGTGATGCGGCTACCCATCTGTCAAGAGTGGAAGTGATAAGTGTCAATGAGTTGGTAGAGGAAGCTAGTACTGTAAGCAAGTTATCAACTTCGATAATACTCACCTCGCGGAGGTCGACGAGCGGGTCCTGCCAGCTACAACTGTCGGCCCCCGTATCCTCCCCCTCACGTCCCGAAGGAGGAACCATGTCCTCTTCTTCTATCTCATGATGAGCGGAGGTCCAGCTAGAATGGCAGCGAGATGCAGCCTCCGTTGCCTGGCCAGGAGACCTAGGGGGGGACCTAGCGGCACCCATCGAAGCAAAGGAAGAAGGTGAAGGAGTGTGCTGGCGTATGTTCAAATGAGCCCCCGGCGCGGCAGAAGACAGGGCAGCCCGAGTCTGAGATGAAGTGCGAGCACGCGACTTGGCAGGCACGGCTCGTCGACTCCTCCCGTAGGAAAGAGGGGGAGTGTATCCACGTGATATTTCTGACTCCTCTACCTCAACGTACTGCGGACCGAGGGAGAGTACATCTTCAACCCAATCGTCAGGGAGGGAGTGCTGCACCTTGAAATCAGATCGTCTCGTGACATGAATGTCGGGGACGTCATCTTCACCGACGTCGCTGGTAGACTCGCCCAGAATGAGGCGCCTCCTTGAGTTCCCAGTTGACGTCGCTGTTTCACGAGTGACAGCTGTCCGCTTACCGTCACTCGCAGCTGCAGTAGACCTTGTGCGACGCCTGAGGATCACGCAAAGCTTAGACGATACCGTGTTGGGATTGTAGCGTCTAACAGAGCTGACATACCTATCAGGAAGTTCCGTAGAAGTAGCAGATGGCTCCTCTCCTCCATTAGTTGCCGCCGGCTGTTTTCCCTTCTTGGGCGTGTTGTGAGCTCTGACTATCGGGAGCTTCGGAAATAACTGCCGCCAGTCGTCATCATCCTGGGTGATTCGCTTGATCAGCGCATCCAGGTCTTGCTCGACACCCTCGGGGCACTTGAGTTGCCCTGATGGGTAGAAATCTTCAATAGCATAGGCTAGATGGGAGACAGTTCCGGGGACTTTGTGCCGACCCCTCCACGGTCCTCCAACCACAAAGGGACACCCTTCCAGCCCCTAACGGAGTCGGACAAACCCCCAATAGGAGGACGATTACCGACGCGTACCTGCAAACTGAAATATGAGTACACACTGCCGACGGTCATCTTGTAATCCTTTATAAAGTATTTTTTGAGGAGGTAGGCCACGCAAAGCTGCTGCCCCGCCATCTCTTCTATCGATTCAATACACCGAAGTATCCGCCATCCATGGCCGGCAATCTGGCCCGGAGACACTCCCATACGCTCCCACAGACGACCCGAGAAACTGGCAAGAGGAAGTCTCAAGCCACACCGCAGCTGTCCCAGAGTGACGATCGTGCGGTCGTCCGTAGGGTCCAAGGGACCAGTCGCGAAGGAAAAAGAGATGTCATTGGGAATGCAGTACGCCGCCCGGATGTCTTCCAGTAGTGGGAACTTCTTGGGTACAGTGAACCAACTGAACGACATCGTCGGTGAAGAAGTTACTGACTCACGCAACGAGACGTGCAACTTCCAACACGCAGCCCCGAGGCGTGTATCCAAAAAGAGCTACAACGATGCTACCTCCTACACGCAGCCTCGAGGCGTGTATCCAAAAAGAGCTACGACGAAGCTACCTCCTACATGAGGCCCCGAGGCGTGTATCTAAAAGAAAGCTGCAGCGAAGCTACTGACTCGCGCAACGCTCCGCCGACCCGGGCAAGCCTTCAACAACAGAAGAGAATGAGAGAAAATCTGAAGCAGATGAAGAAATATGAACCCTCTGAGCCCTATTTATAGAAAAAGTTGGAACTTTGGGAGTTGGTTCGGATTTCGAAAAAGGAGGTTGTGTGGCGATGCGTGGTGATGCCATGTGGCGAAAAACCGAGAAAAACCTGGACAGCCGTTTGAAGTTCCAGCAACACTAAAATAGGGATTAGCACCATCGTGGCACGCAAGACGAGACCGGCACGCAAACGAGGTGAAATAATCCTGATCGAGCGGGGCTGAAAACCGATCGATCAGGAGGGGGTATTGTATGTATCCTGATGAACTTACAGGGGCCGTAACTTCATCACTGGTCGGCCACGCACGAAGCGGAGGAAAGGTGAATGCGAAGTTACCGGAAGCTGCAAACTCGTCGCGGGTAAGTCGCGCGCTAAAATGAAGAAGGCGAAGGTGAAGTTACCGGGAGCTGAAAACTCGTCGCGGGTAGGTCGTGCACTAAAATGAAGCAGAACGCGAAGCTACTGGGACCTGCAAACTCGTCACGGGTCGGCCATGCGCTAAAATAGAGGCAAGGGGGGTTCAAGCTTCCCCCCCACCCTGGCCGGCCGCACCTTAAAACTAGGAGGGGGGAGTCCAACCCCCCCTTGCCGGTCGCACCTTAAAACCAGGAGAGGGGAGTCCAACCCCCCCTGGCCGGCTGCACCTTAAAACCAGGAGGAGGGAGTCCAACCCCCCCTAGTCGGCCGCACCTTAAAACCAGCCAACCAGGAGGGGGGAGTCCAACCCCCCCTGGCCGGCCGCACCTTAAAACCAGGAGGGGGGAGTCCAACCCCCTCCTGGCCGGCCGCACCTTAAAACCAGGAGGGGGGAGTCCAACCCCCCTTAGTCGGCCGCACCTTAAAACCAGGAGGGGGGGAGTCCAACCCCCCCCCCCCCGCCTAGATCGGCCGCGCATTAAAATTAGGGAAGGGGGGAGTCCAAGCCCCCCCTGGTCGGCCACGCGTTATGATTGGGAGAGGGGGAAGTCCAAGTTCCCCCCCCCCCCCCCCCCCTTATGGAGGTCAGCCGCGCACCATGTTGGAGAGAGGGGGGAGTCCAAAACCCCCCCTTCTGATGATCGATTGCTCGCGAAGAAGCGAACTCGACGGGGATCGAGTTTTCCGAGAATCACGCCCCCGAAGCGTTCGAAGATTAAACCCGGGAATCTCGGGCACACAACGGTTACAGGAGTGCAGCCTACGCTCTCGAGATTTTCGGTCGGAGTTACCGGGTGACGACTGTGCGCCACATACCCACCACACCGACGGTTGAGCACTTTGTGGAGGCACGTCGTCGACTCGTCCCGCACGGAGCACGTGCCAACCGTCAGCCCGGGGCTATAAAAGGGGACCTACCCCTTCAGCAGAAGGGACCGAATTCTGGAGGAGGTGCTGCCCGATTCTTTCCGGAATTTACGGAGCTAGAGAGACCGAGATTGCAGAGGTCGGTATCTTAACCGAGATTGCAGTGGTTGGTATCTTGACCGAGATTGCAGAGGTCAGTATCTTAATCAAGATTGCAATGGTCGATATCTTGAGCGAGATTGCAGAGGTCGGTAATTTGGGTGACCGGTCCTCTTAGGGTGTAACTGGGTAAGGGGGAGTGATTGTAACTTGAATTGTTGTGTTAGTGAATTCGCGCCCCACCCTGTGGTTTTTTCCCCTTCGATGTTGAGAAGGGGTTTTTCCACGTAATCCCGGTCTTTGTCATTTCTTTGGTTTGTTAGATTGTGCAATCCAAATGAACCGCCCGGTTCAAGTAAAAATCCCCCACAGGAATCACTACCCCTTCTCTCCATTTGTTCATTTGTGTGAGAAACGCTCGGCTTCTCCCGTCTGTGCGTGAAGCACCTCTTCCTCATCTCTTCTTTTTTTTTCGGTGGTGAATCCTAACTCCCCCTCTTCTCTTCTCTCTCAACAACAGTGACGACGTGTCGTCCAGTATCAACTTGGTATCAGAGCAGATTTCGACGAGTTCTATCTCATCGAGCGGTCCTCGCATCAGCGTCGTTCGCTCCTTGTTCCCGTATAGCTGCCCGCCCATCGTCCCCTCTTGCCGAAGCTCGCGTGATCTACACTCGACAAGGTCGAGTTCTCCCTACCTCAAGAGAATTGATGGGTGTTAGAATGGGGACATCATATGCATGTACGGATTTTGATGGAGAGGATGACGCATTAGGTGTCCCTTTGGATCAGGCCCACTTGGCCCATTTAAAATTTGAAGACTCGCCAGACTTATCTATAATTTTTATGTATTTTCGGATTAATTATTTGATTAATTTCTGTAGTTGGGTTTAGTTATGTTTAGTGGGGTTAGTGGGTAGTTTGTTTTAGTGGGTGGTTATGTAGTTATGTGTTAATGGGTGGTTGTGTAGTTATGTGTTAGTGGGTAGTTATGTGGTTATTTAATTATGTGAAGTGGGTTGTTTCAAAAGCTTATAAAAAGCCATGTGTATAGTTGTAAGGGATGGATGAATAAAAATTTGTTGTTTGCTGTGATAGGAATCACTGCCCCTTCTCCCCCTTTGTTCATCTACGTGAGAAACGCTCGGCTTCTCCCTGCCTTCGTCTGTGTGTGAAGCACCTCTCCCTCATCTCTTCTCTCTTTTTCGGTGGTGAATCCGAACTCCCCCTCTCCTCTTCTCTCTCAACAACTACGACGACGCGTCGTCTGTCATCACCCTAATCACGACAAAAAAATAAGAAAGAAGGAAAAAGGGAAAAGGAGAAAGGAACGAAGAGAAGAAAAAGGAAAGAGGAGGAAGAAAGGAAACGAGCCATACCTGCTGCTGAATCCTGCTGGATGCCCCATTCCAGCACTCTTGTCGTTGCTGCAATTCAATCCCAAAGAGCCCTAAAACCTTTCCCCTGTGGGATTTTTTCAAAATAATATTTTAAAATAAAATATTTAATTCAATATTGGTTGACCAAAACTATTTATCAAACTAGCGCTCTGACTGCCATGTGGACTGATGGACCCAGCATCCGGGATGCCAGGTGTAAAACTAATCACTTGTTGAAACCAAGTGCCTTTGGGGCATGAATTTGGGAGGAGACAGCAAAGGCAGCTTCTGGATTTATTCAGGTCTGCATTTTATGGATTTTTTATTTGTATTCTTTGAACTTCAATTCCTATAGATTTCAGAGTAGTTGAATAGTTTGGATTGAAAAAAGGCTTCTCTTAAGTTCTGATTATTCTGCTTCCAGTTTCTTGGATAAATTTAGTTTTGTTTATTTTTTCCATTGTTTTGACGAAGGGTTCTTTTTGTTCGGATTTCTATTATCTTCTGTTTATTGTATTATTAGAGACTAGGCCATAATTTCTTGACGGTGGTTTTGGCTTGGGGTGCAAAGTGACGGACCAGATTGGCTGGTTGGGGTTACATCTGATTAGACCTAATTTGTTTGGTAATGGTTCAAGATTTTTAGGCCATGACTTGATCTGGTTGATAAAAGGTTGGAACAATCAGATCCAATGGACCTATGTTTCACGTCTTAGGTAACTTAGGTCAGGTTTAGTTCACTTCGCCTTCCACTACTTTCATATTTTCTTTGGTTAGTTCATTTGGCTTTCAACTATTTTCATGGATCTTCTGATATATGTTGGCTGATCTTCTGATGGTGTGGGATGGGTTGAATTATTTTGGCCTATGCCACCCTCAACCGATAACAATGATTGGTCATGTTTTTCAAATGGACCTAACACCATTGGAAGTTGGTCGGATCTGTCAAATTCATTTCAGGTTGGTTTTAGGTTCAACTTTGGATTATAATCTCAGACATTTGTTGATTGGATGTTTATCAAGCTCTTTTTCAGAGTCTCCTTTTAGATGTTGGGGTCTGAGTTGGTTGTTCCACTTTCACCACAAACATCAGGAACGGTGGATCCCAATTTGACTTCGACAGTTCGACTGTAGCCTCAGCCAAATCTTACTCTTTGATGACTGATCCATCAAGAAAACTATATCTAGATATGTTAGGGTTTTTGAATTAAGAGATTATTGCGACCATTGGGTTATTTATTGCCCCTCCTTGAGTGAATTACTGTCTTTGCAATTGGCTTCTTGCATTGTTTGTATAGTCAAAAGTGCATTGTCAGTGTATAATTTTTAGATTAAATGAAGTGTATAGCCCATGACTTTATCTTTGTTATATTTATCTTGAGCAAATACACTGTTATCTGTATAAATTGATACCATATAACAGTACTCATTCAAATAAAACCTGTATTAGCCTGTCAGAAATTTTATTCTAATGTATGTCAGTTGTTTCATGAAAAGATTGTAAGAATCTTCTCCGTCTTTTATGCATGCAAACATTAACCACCTCTATTTTTTTTGTGTCCCTTCTCTTTCTGATTTTTATTTTCTCATACTACCTTAAAGATATCAAAAATAACTGGATAACAGCCTCTTATTTCTGGTTCCTAAATGCTTCCTACATGCTTACAAAGAAAAAGCTTCCTTGTGAGCTCAAGATTCACTTGGTTTTGATTTGAAGGTGTGGTTTTATGTTCTGCTACGGCTGTGGATCTGCAATGAAAGATCATTACTGTGCTAAGTGCAAACGCTAACTGCAGTCTGCAAACCCATCTCCACAAACCATCTTGTAGATGAAGAGCCTCCAAAGAAAAAGGTAGATATAGCTGCTAGTTATGTATAAATTTTCACTAGCTAATGGATTTTTCACTTTTTCTTAATCCTTTGTTTGAGGACCTCTTTCTTCTGCGGATATCTGAGGTATCATCGAAGGTGCTTTTAGCTAGAAATTTGCTCTCTGAAGGTACTTTTGAAACTAGTGGTTTTATAGAAAAGTTCCAAGGATACTATACATCTTACTTCTGAATCAGTAGCTCATTCTGTATTCCAATGTTTATCGAAATGGCCCAAATGGGTAGTTATATTACATTGAGTGAGATTCTGTTAATTCATCCATGGCCTATTTTGTAAATATATTATAAGTAAATTATTGTTGGAGTATATTTTGTTATCTTCGATCGCAACTTCGCATTGAGTTGAGTTTTGGGCTCCTTCATCGGCACTTGCCCTTCGTGTTTGACGAATTGCCTGACTTTTTCAGCAAGGGGAAAACAATACTCAGGTGGTCAACCTTCCTGCACGGATAACAGATGTTTGGGAGACCCTTGTAAGAGAACCTCTGCCATCGCCTCGGGTGTGTGCTCCCGATCTCTGTTCCGAGGCGAACCGATTTGTCCGATTCAATATCAAACACGAGCTAATTTGCCTGTGGCAAGATCGGTGGTGCAGATACCGACATCGATAGGTCGTCCAATCATTGCAACAAGTGAGATTATCATATCCTTGTTCCAGTACTCCATCGGGAGTTTTGGAAGCATGGTCCATACCGGAGCCTAGGGTATGGTGTCGGGTTTTGTGCAAAAATCTGGTCGCCACCTCTCCATCGCGAGCATTTGACCTGCAACGACCAAAGGCGGTAAAGCCCTCTAGTTGAGGGCTCAACTTAACTACCTTAAAGAAAACCGCCAGTAAGTGGCTGCTAGCACTCAGGCTCTTGCGAAGCAGCCATGATGCACAAGGTCACTTTGGTTACCTGTGGGTAGCTCTTACATCATGGTCGTTGATTCCTCATCGCACAGGCCTAGGTGCTATCGGCCACGTACTAGCCATTCTTTGTTACTGGAGCAGAGTCGAGTCCTCTTGTAAAGATCTTAGTCATGTCTTCCTTATGCGAAAAATGAAAAATCCTTTTGTGAGAGGAATGATATCGAAGACTCCCTTGTTGGTTAGAACTTGGCTGACATGCTCCCAAAGACCTTGGCTATAATGGCGTTCTCTCACTTCTTCCTAGCAACTTCGAGCCTTTCCAAAGGGAAAACAATGGCGTCGTTGGTAGGTAGTTGATGCTGGATGTAGTCCTCGTAGGAGATCAAGCTCCTTGCCCTAATTCTTTCTTCGTTGTCAAAGAGGTTCGGCCATCAAGAGGGGTTCCTCAATGCTCCTCTCTCGCCTTCCTCTTCATCCCTGGTTTACTCGAGAAAGCTCCGCCACTACTCAACGGAGGCTCATTGTTCCAGTCAAACATGGGAAATCTCCATATCCAAGTACTCCCATCCTAAGAATCTAGAGGCTCTCTTGTTCACACTTTCTGAAAATGTGATTCAATCAACAAGGTTTGGCTATTCATAAACTGCTCTTTGTTGAGCAAATGGTAAGAGGTTCTTTGCCACCGGGAACAGTGCTAAAATATAAAACTTGTGAAGTGCTTATCTTATCATGGTGTAGGTATAAGGGATTTTTGAATAATAATAATAATTGAAAACTTAACGAAATTGCATGATGCACACTAAGTGATGGGGACATCGAGCCACGCCCATGGCGTGTGTACCAGTGCAGGAGGCGTCACTTGAGCCTATGGCTTTGATTGGCTATTCAGAGTTTTTATTTATGTATGTTGTCATTTAATCCCATCTCGTTTTATAGGGACTTTGGATTGGTGTTGCAAGCCTTATATATAGGATGCCCCTTTGTCAGTTGATGGTAAGCTATGAATAATAAAATATTATTTTTCCTCCACATAAGTGTTGAGAGAAACCAGGGTGAGGCGTGTGAAACCCCAATCCCCAAACCCTAGGTATGTGAAACCCTAGGTTTAGGTTAGGAATGTGAAGCCCTAATCAAACCCCTATCCCCCCCCCCCCCCCCCCCCCCCCCCCCTTGTCAGCCTACACCGCCGCCGCCCCTCCCTCTGTCCCACGATCCCCCTTCCCCCTCTCTCCCGAGACCTCCCTTTCCCCCTCCCTCTCCACCTTCGCGACCATCCCCCCTCCTCCCGCCCTCCTCTCCCTACCTCGCAGCCGGACATAACCCGACCCTCATCCCCTTCCCTCTGCCAAGCCACCCGCCCCCACCCTCTCTTCCTGCCTCGCAACCGGCCACCTCCCGATCCCATCCCACTCCCCTTCCCGAGCCACCGCCAACCGGACCTCACCCCATTCTCAAGTTTGCGTCTCCGGGACACTTCGGCATGCCGACATGGTCGACCCTGACGCAGATCACAGGTTGATCCACGACGAAGACGAGTATCTCGACATCCAATCCCGTTTTCTTGATTTCCAATTCGACGAAAGCGAAAGTGTACAAGAGTACGTGGACCGTATCACCTACACGGTCGCTTGCGACACGGAGGCCCGTCTCGGCATCAGCGACTGGCACCGCCGCTAGCATCCGGACATGCCGGTACATCAAAATGTGATCGCCCTCATACTTCTCGCACCAGTCCAGACCCCGTCAGAGACTCATGTTCCAGTCCAGACCCTGCTAGAGATTCATGCATCAGTCCTGCCACCACCAGAGGCTTCTCGTGACCCTCAGTAGGTATGTCTCTTCTCCAGTAAGGTATCATCAATTAACACCAGTAATTGAGTCTCCTATATTTTATTGTGCCAACTCTTGTCCACCTTCGTGAGTTGAGTGTTTCCACCTGCCCTATGAATCTACTAGTCTTGATATTGCAAGTGGGACTATTGATATAAAAGTTAAGTATTGTTCTTTAATTTCTTGGGCACCGAAGTGGTCGATCTCCTGTTAAAACCATTATTCCATGTTGACGGCTTGAACTAATTTCCTATCTAAGTCTCATAATTTATAGTGAAGTCTTTGCTAATTCAATCGGCTACCGGCATCATGATCGCTTGCGTTGTTTTGCATCACTAAGAATCTCCATAGCATTCTCTCTATATAATATTCTCTCTGTGATGTTCTCTTTCTACACGTTTATGGATTATTCTCTCTACGTATATTCTATCTATGTTTCTTTCTAACACATTTTCTCTCTATAATATTTTCTCTCTAAAATATTCTCTCTATATAGTATTTCTCATCTGCAACATTCTCTTTAAGATACATTCACTTTCTATAACATTATTTATGTATTATTCACTCTACCTATGTTCTCTCTATCATATTTCACTCTTTAAAGCATTTTCTCTCTACAACATTTTCTACAAAACATTTCTCTATATAATGTATATTAACAATGGTGGACCCAGAAACTCTGAACTTAAAAATTTGAGGGGGCCATTTGTGAAGATTTTTTTAAAAAATTTTAAAACATCAAAGGGGCCCCTAAGGAATTATTGGCCATTCATTTTAACTGTCAAATTAAGGAGCACATTTGATACACCTAGTTGTCTTCGAATGGGCTGATTTTTAGCATGTGGCTTATCAAACGGAAGGTGATCATCTTTAAAAACAAAAAATTTAAAAAAAATTCTAAAGCATGGTTGTAAGTTAGCCGCACGTTAGGTGGCCGCACCATATATATATATATATATATATATATATATATATATATATATATATATATATATATATATATATATATATATATATATATATATATATATATATATATATATATATATATATATATATATATATATATATATATATATATATATATATATATATATATATATATATATATATAGAGAGAGAGAGAGAGAGAGAGAGAGAGAAATGCTTGAATGCGGCATGCGGTAAGTGCGGCACCTACCGCATGCCGTCTGATGCACTGCTGCGTGCATGCGATGCACGCAGCGCGAGCATCAGACGGCTGCGGTGCTGTGCCGCACGTACCGCATGCCGCAGCATAGCATGCCCCTATATATATATATATATATATATATATATATATATATATATATATATATATATATATATAATATTTTACTACGAATGGATAAAGAGAGCCGTTCGATACAAACATAAGAGGCGGTTAGAAAATCTTATGGCCAAGATCTATTTGTATTGGGTAGTTATACACCATCCCTTTCCGTCCGTATCTACAAGTTTCTGTGCTTCACTCTCAACTATTGCTTGTATCATGGATGGATAGCAACGGTTCCAGATACATCACAACTTTCGTGCTTACAAGTCATTTGCTCGGGATTCGCTGTGATCGGGATTCGCTGTCTCTCATCACAACGGGTCCGGTCCTTCCGAATGCTCTCTTCTCTCTTTCTCTCTCGATCGGAGCCCATCTCAAGACAAATGGACGATGTGATCGTATGCCACGTCAAACAGACATCAAAGAGATTGTGATCATATGCCACTCCACACCCTGATCCGATCTGCACATCCCCCCCTCCTTCTCTCTCTCTCTCTCTCTCTCTCTCTCTCTCTCTCTCTCTCTCTCCACGATCCCGATCTCTCTCCATGATTCTCTCGATCTCTCTCCACGATCCCTCTGTTTCTCTCTCAATCTCTCTCCACGATCAGATCTCTCTCCACGATCCGATCTACATGATCTCTCTCCACGATCCGATCTCTCCCGCCTGGCCCGATCTTCACGATAGGCCGAGGTTGCAAGAGAGAGAGAGAGAGAGGAAATAGGGAGATGGAGAAAGAGAGGAGAGAAAAGAGAGAGAGATGGCTAATAAGAGAGAGAGAGGATCTGGAGCTCCCTGTTGTTGTTGATGCTGCTGCAATAGGCACCGAGAGGGGGGCTCGATCGTGCCCCGCCCGACCGCCACTGCCTCCTCCACTGCTGCGTCCTTGAGAATCCGGAAGCATGCCTCCAAGATACTCGGCTTCGCCGCGTACCCTCTCTCCTGGCTCTCCTCCCCGTCGCCGCCACCGTCGGCGGCGGCAGCCTCGCACGGTCCCGCCACGAAGCTGCTGCTGCAGTCGAACGAGTGCCAGATCAACCGGTCCCCGTGGGATGTAACGCCCTTCCCGTCGTCGAGCTCGAGCCCCTAGGTCCGATCCCCATCCCCATCAACCAAGGTTGGAAATCTCTCTCTCTCTCTCTCTCTCTCTCTCTCTCTCTCTCTCTCTCTCTCTCTCTCTCTCTCTCTCTCTCTCTCTCTCTCTCTCTCTCTCTCTCTCTCTCTTTCGTTGTGTGTGTGTGTGTGTGTGTGTGCGCGTGTGTCACTGTGTGTGTTTTTTTCGTTCCTCAGATCATTCGTCAATGGAAGAAAAGGAAGAGAGAGTAGCCGATCGACAATCGCAGTCCGTCCGTCCACCCATGTTGGACCCCCCCTGCTCTCTCTCTCTCTTTCTCTACTAGAAGTTTTAAATTTTTAAGCTTATTACATTTTTTTTCCATACCTGTAGCCCGATCGATGCCTGCAGCCCATGAGCTTGGTGGGGATTCTGCTCAGGTTTCATGCTCCATTCAATATTTGTTTCCACGTACAGAGTTCCATTCAATCCATTGCTCTAAAATTTTCGGTCTAATTATCTCACCTATCTTTTTTCTCGACTTCAATTACTACAATGCATAACAAAAAAAAAAAAAGGATTTCCACTGTGTTTGATTTCTTCCTTTTATTTCCCTTGCTAAAATAACAAAGGAAATTAAACTGCATTGAAAGAATTTCTGCAAAAATGAATTTCTGCAAAAATTGTTTCCTTTACTTTATTAGTTGTAGTTTTGTATTTATCGGGATTTTGAGTCTAATTATCTCAGGTATTGGCATTTTGAATCGGATTTTGAAATTGACATTTTGAAACGAAAATCCGATTTCAAAATTGCCAAGATTTGAAACGAAATTCGCATTTTGAAATTGCCAAGATTTTGAAATTGCAAGATTTCAAAAGCCGATTCAAAATGCTCGGGTATTTTTTTACTCCATTTGAAGGGAAGGAGTAGGAAGAGAGCAATGTTGTCTTCTTTTCTGTTTTTTCCCAGCTTGAAGGGAAGGAGGAAGACATATTTCTCCACAATGCACCGCCAAGATCCTTTCTCCATCCAACTTTTGGTTGCCAACTTGATGTGGCGCCCGATCATTGCCGCCTGTTTGCCTGATAGTTGGGACTAAGTGCAATTCATCAAGATGGATGCAACAAAGGGCTGTGATCGTGCCACCTCATGGTGGCAAGGCCAGGAAAGAAGCAAATAGGAGATGTGAAGGAATACATCCACTGAATGAAACCATATATTCACTGTATATTCATTGTATTCATCTTTACTGTATTCATCTTCACTGTATTCATTGTTCCATTCTTCACTGTATTCACTGTATATTCATCTTCACTGTATCCACTGTTCTTCCTGCCTTCCATTGTTCCATTATTCCATTGTTGCATAACTATTCACTGTCTTCCATTGTTTCACTGTATTCACTGCCTTCCATTGTTCCATTGGTAGTCTTTTTTTTAAAATTCAGCAATCAAATTGTATTCATTGCATTCAACAGCATTGTATTCACTGCATTGTATTCACTGCATTCATTGCATTGTATTCAAATTGTATTCACTGCATTGTATTCACTGTATTCAAATTGGTAGTCTTTTTTTTTAAATCTATTGTTTCACTGTATTCAACATCAATCAAATGGCTATATTCAACTGTATTCAAATGGCATGAGAGCAATCAAATGGCAGATTCAACGGGCAAAGCATGAGGCCTCTTTAACAGCAGATTCCATGATTTGAAATCCAAATGGCAGCAACAAGAGGTGCAGAGCAATCAACAGGGAAGCGAGCTAAGGTCGAGCAGCCAATCCAGCATTCATTTGTACTGAAGCATGGGTCTTTGCACGAAGAGTTTTCCCAACACGGGAATCGAACCCGGGCGGGAGTGCCCACAATGGGTGGTACCACTACTAGCTGCGTCTAAAGCAACGATGGCAGGGACAAGCATAACATCTGAAATTATAGAAGGGGGGGCGAAGTGACTACATGATGCGGCATAAAGGTTTCATTTACTATATTCACTGTATATTCATCTTCACTGTATTCACTGTATCCACTGTTCTTCCTGCCTTCCATTGTTCCATTGTTGCATAACTATTCACTGCCTTCCATTGCTTCACTGTATTCACTACCTTCCATTGTTCCATTGGTAGTCTTTTTTTTTAAAATTCAGCAATCAAATTGTATTCACTGCATTCAACAGTATTGTATTCACTGCATTCACTACATTGTATTCACTGCATTCATTGCATTGTATTCAAATTGGATTCACTGCATTCACTGCATTGTATTCACTGTATTCACTGCATTCAAAATGGTAGTCTTTTTTTTTTAAATCCATTGTTTCACTGTATTCAACAGCAATCAAATAACTATATTCAACTGTATTCAAATGGCATGAGAGCAATCAAATGGCAGATTCAACGGGCAAAGCATGAGGCCTCTTTAACAGCAGATTCCATGATTTGAAATCCAAATGGCAGCAACAAGAGGTGCAGAGCAATCAACAGGGAAGCGAGCTAAGGTCGAGCAGCCAATCCAGCATTCATTTGTACTAAAGCACGGGTCTTTGCACGAAGAGTTTTCCCAACACCGGAATCGAACCCAGGCGAGAGTGCCCACAATGGGTGGTACCACTACTAGCTGCGTCTAAAGCAACGATGGCAGGGACAAGCATAACATCTGAAACTATAGAAGGGGGGGCGAAGTGACTACATGATGCAGCATAAAGGTTCATCACAGTTGTCCCAGCATTCGCACAAGTATACAGGCCCCATGCAACCGATTTTTCGTTTGTACATCCAATCTAGGCTTAGGAGCTACTATTGTTGTGCGACTGAAGCTGATTTGTATTGTGTCGAACCTGCTCTATGTGTTGTATATGTACATTCTCCCTCAATTATATTGGAGATATTTGGATAAATTCCAAGTTCCTGCATTCTTATCGATATATCATTTACAATGTCACACATTAAATAGTTTCATCATCTGACCGTCTTACGACCAAAAATGCTTAGGTTAAATTTTTTTTACACTTCCCTAATCCTTTTGATCATGGAATTGTAGGATGATAGGAGCAAAGGTTGGCAAGTTCAGGTAGTAGCTGTATCACTTGGATTTGGTTAGATCCTAATTTTGTTGTAAAAAACATCTAAGAAACTAGGTTATTGGTAGGATGTGAGATTTTCGCGGCATATTTTCGAAGATTTATTTTTTTCCTTCAATGTATGGTTTATTTGTAGGAATATGAAATTATGAGATTAATGTGCCCAGCTTTTTAATACATAATTACTAACTGAGCAAATGTGTGGTGACTGAATGTGCCAATGTACTCCAGTACTGTGAGCATGTATTGTTTAGCACTAAACGTGAAGGCCACGATATCCTCTCTCTCTCTCACCATTATTATTGTATTAAATGAATCCCTCCTTTTTTTGTGTGGGTTTCAGATTTAAAACAATATTTTTTTTTGTTCCCATTGAGTGATTTTATTACAGAAAGTGGCCAACTGTTATGGTGCCAACACCGGTGCCAACACATTCATAGAGGTTCGTAGAGGTTTTGAAATTTGCTGAAATTTCCTGAAGCTGATCACCTTACTATAGATAGTATACCCACAAAAAATTAGAACATTCTGAAACTTCTAGGTGCGTCAAATGATCAACTTCAAATTAATGGTTGGCATGGACGGTCAATAAAGCTCTTCATTTTGATACACCTATAAATTTTAGAATATTCTAATTTTTTGTGGAATTGCTATCTATTGTCTATTGGTAGGTGATCATCCTCACCAAATTTCAGCAAATTTGAAAACCTCTAAGAACCTCTATTGATGTGTTGGCACCAAAAGTGTTGGCTGTTGATTCTGATCCATATATATATATATATATATATATATATATATATATATATATATATATATATATATAGAGAGAGAGAGAGAGAGACAGAGAGAGAGAGAGAGAGAAATGCTATAATGCGGCATGCGATAAGTGCGGCACTGTACCGCAGCCGTCTGATGCACTGCTGCGTGCATGTGATGCACGCAGCACATGGCTGCGGTGCAGTGCCGCATGCACCGCATGCCGCAGCATAGCATGCCCATATATATATATATGTATATATATATATATATATATATATATATATATATATATATATATATATAGAGAGAGAGAGAGAGAAGGTAGGGTTGAGCGTCGGTTTTGTCGGTCGGTTTCGGTGTCGGTTTTGTCGGTTTTATTTTTTTTCGGTTTTCGAAAAATCAAAACCGAAACCGAAACCGAAATGGTCGGTTTTTGTCGGTTCGGTGTGATCGGTTTTCGGTTCGGTTTCGGTTAATATGAGTTATGCTACAACCCTTGGCTCTTGAATCTTAATCGTCAGTTCATCACAAATAAGTGGATGATTATGTTCTTACATAGTGCCAAAATGAAAGTTCAAAGCAAAATCAACCGACGTTCACTCTTTTGAAGCATTGTAGATCTAACATAATTACTTCGTACTTGCACTTACTGTAAACAAAAGTATTGTGGCCGTTGTGTTTATGATTTAAGAAGTCGGGTCGGTTTTTTCGGTTTCGGTTCGGTGTTTCATACCCGGGAACCGAAACCGAAACCGATTTAATCGGTTTTGTCGGTTCGGTTTGTTTTCGGTTCGGTTTAATGTTCGGTTCGGTTATTTCGGTTAAATTTTGGTCGGTTTCGGTTCGGTTAGGCGGTTCGGGTCGGTTTTTGCACAGCCCTAAGAGAAGGTTGTTACGGTACGACGTCCGGTGTCGAACCGCAGCCGTCAGATACACCTAAGGTTCAAAATTTCTATTTCGGTCAATATTTCGACACTCTGGATATGGAAATATTTTGTGAAAATATTTTGACAACGTGGAAGTATTGTGATTTTATAGAAATGGTGGAAATATAGATTTTTTAATGAAATTTTTAGTGAATCTCTGGATAGTCATAACCAAGTATATATACACCATTTGGAACTTTCAGATAATATTTGTACCAGTGTAGAGCTTCACAAAGAATGTATTTTTTATTTGAGTCTGTGAGTTATGTGCAGTCTTGTATAGTTCTGTTTTGATCTATATTTTTTAAATAATGTTTAATATTTTTTATGGATAAAAATGTTTCAAAATAAAGATTAGTTGATTGTTAAAATAATGTTTCAAACGATTTTGAAAACGAACTTAAAATAAGAAAGTTGTGCAAG